>JAWNNL010001044.1:0-429464 GCA_035045005.1 Liodrosophila aerea
TGTGATTAATTCTAAAACGTATGTTTGCACATTTAAGTAAAAAATGAACAAAGTAATAATATAATATAATATAATATAATCTATATCTAAATATAACTCCATGCTTCCCACTTTACTATTACGAAGAACCAACTCCTTGCTTCCATTACGACAACGCATTCCGATATTATAGTCGTAATGCAGACAGTGCGCAGTACGAGCGAAGGTGACCGAACTGCCTACCTTCTCAATTACCAAGTGTAATCTTTGATGTCAAATTTAACAAACATGCAGGTGAATTCTTGCATAAGCCAGCTTTTAATGTGCAGCTAGGGGTCATAAGGTACCATCATGCTATAAAATTAGGTCGCTATGTCTTAACGTTTGGGCTGTGCATTAATGTTCAGTCAGTTATCAGTCAGGACAAAGAACTTTACTGATACTTTATTCAATATCAAATGTAGGGTATTTCATGTGAGTTCTCATCGCTCTACTATGTACAAATTTTAACTGTTCTTTTTCTTATATTACTGCCCTATATTACAGTTAACAAATTAATGTAAAAGCCTGCAATTACTCACAGTTCCAATGTTATCTACAGGGTGTCTGCTTAGTCGAGTGCATTGGCCAAGTTTCGGGGTTGTGTTTGGGACAACATTCAAGCAACTTAGTTGCCATAATTTGCACATTTGAGTAGACGACGCATGTAGGCGACAGCTTACACTATGTTGTTGCCCCTACCCTGAACACCCTACTCAAGCACCCCTACTCAATGTTAGGTTAACCACAGTGCCCCTTCCGCTACCCCCTGCTCCACTCTATCAAGTGCGATGATATACGATGCAGTCTGGGAATGTTTTTGATGGCAACGGAAATTGCACTAAATATTCGCACAAGGCAACAACCAACAGCAACCTACAACAACAACCATCAACCAACAACAACAACAATTGCAAATCATACTATAAATATTTGGAAAAGTGCATTTTCCATTTTCTATTTCCATTTCCATTTGCTGTATTGATCTCAATCTATTTGCAGTAAAAGTCAACAAGAAGAAAATTCGTTAGTTCTCTTTTTATTTAGATATTTCATCAGGTCGTCAACAGGTACAGTGTTCACTCGTGTTGCATGCCACAATTCGCACGGAGTGTTGCCTTATCGTCTCAGATAGACGGAGCTGTAGGGATAGGCGCTATAGGCATAGGGCGAGGCATACACACCGCTGGTATAGGCTGCAGTATAGGGCGAGGCATAGACGCCGCTGGTGTATGCTGCCGCATAGGGCGTGGCAGCCACATAGGGCGTGGCAGCGCTATAGGTAGCCAAAAATTGTGGCTTGGCGGCAGCCAGAGCAACGATGGCGAACAGGCACAGAGCGAACTGTGGGAGAAAGGAAGAGAGAAAGGAGAGAATTATTAGCTGTTCCATCAAAATTCCATGTTTCATTTACGAATGTGCTACAAAATGGAGCACGAAATCTATATAACCCTTTTAAGTTCATTGTTTCAGCTTTTTTTGTTGCAAAGAACTAGTTCCGTGGCAAAATCCAATTAGTATATTACACTAATTTTGTCCTTAGCAACAGTTCCTTAAGTCAAAAAGGAGAATGAAATCTATATAACTCTTTTTTGTTCTCTAGTTCAGCTCTTTTTTTAAAGTACTAGTTCCATAGTACAGTATTTTGTATTCGTTTTGGTCTCTTGCTGCTGTTCCCTGACAATTTAATCACATTTGCTCTTTTTTAAGCTGTTCTTAAGTTATACTAGTTTAAATTAGAAATTAAACTAGCTTTAAATGTAATTAAAGTGGAATTTGGAAAGCGGTTAGTTCATTTGCACTTTAAAAAACCAGTTACAGTGTGTTTTGTACCGTATGAACTAGTTCCAGCCAGTTGACTCTTGAGTTGTGTTGTTGTTTATGTTTTTAAGTTTATGGGAACAGGTGTCAGCAGTTATGTAATTCCTGAATACTTGAGTTTTACGTGTTTTTATGTTTTTAAACGAACTAGTTCCAACTATTCAAATCAGTAATGCTTGAGTTTGTCGAGTATTCAGGTTCATATAAATTAGTTTGAGCCAATTAGAACAAGAATATGTGTTCATTGTGTTTTCACTGTTATATGAACTAGTTCCAACTACTTATAGCAGTAGTGCTTGAGTTTGTCAAGTGTTCAAGTTCACATAAACTAGTTCTAGCTAATCATAGTCTGAGTATTTTAGCATATGGACCTAAATAGTTGCCATACAAATTAGTTCCTTTTATACAGAAGCAGCACTCTGTTACTTGTTAAAGTTCACTTAAACTAGTTCCATTGCTTTTGTTGTGTTCACCGATAATTATCACCGAAAAGGAACTTGCACTTTGCACAAATTAAAACTGATTACTTTGACAAAGGATTCGCAGTTGAAATGCTTTTAGCTACTTACAAACTTGAACATCTTTGAGCTGGGGATTGTTAAGGCTTGTAGATAACAAACTGATATGATGCAAAGACAGCGATGGCTCTGGCTTTTATAGCACAAACAATACTGGCTGAATCGACTGGGCCCTGGACAGAACTGACCATGGCACGTTTCGGTTAAATTCGGTACTATATACTATATATATACATATATATATTTTTCTATACATTTTTGTTGCTTTAATTTTGGTCTTATGTGCGTGTTGTGGGCCGTGGGTCGTGCGTTGCATTTGTAATATGGCTTTAATTTAATTTGATTTTGCTTTTGGCTTTGGCGGGTAGTTCCTCACGACAATATCGACACCCAAATCGGAAGTAATTGCAATAGATGAAGCAAATTATACAAATTGTTTCATTTTGCAGCTCGAAGTTTGTTTCAATGACGTTCCATGAGATTGCCAAGGTAACACAAAGGAATTTTCCCTGCCATTTGCTTGGACTTCTTGGACTATTCTATTGTTTGCTGCCCATTGCACTTTGCTTTTTCTTCTTCTTCTGCTCCTGCCTTTTCTTTTGAGACAGAAAACATTCAATTTGTCAAACTGTTAAATTAATAGAGCTTCGCTGCTTCTTCTTCTTCTTTAAGTTGTTCCCTTTGTCTTATCGCTGCAGCAGCTGCTGCTAATATTCCACTTGTACCTGTATCTAATAGTAACTAGTTGAGGGTATGTTGGTTTTGTGTAAAACGAAGACAGTTTTATATGCTTTATTAACTGTAGAAGCGGCAATAGTCTGTTTGGCATAAGAATATACCAGTTGTACCTGTATCTAAAAGTAACTAGTTGAGGGTATGTTGGTTTTGTGTCAAAGGAAGACATTTTTACATGGTAAATAAACTGTAGAATCGATAATAGTCTTTTGGCAAGAGAATAGACATACTTACTATATTTTTTCCATTGAAAGAAAATTGACTTTATTTGCTTAGAAAGCTAAAATATAATCCTAGATCCAATAGGAGGGTATTTGTGGTGCCTAAAGATTAAGAGAATCTTTATGACTTTTCTTCAGAAAGTGAACTAGATTTCAAAGGAGTTAATAGAAGATTTACATATGTCCATTCTTTAGAAAGTTAATCAGATTCTCGAAGAGTTAAGAAAATTCTTTGTGTCCTTTCTACAAAAACTTAACTAGATTCCAAAAAAGTTGAGTGAATCTTTGGCTTTCTTCTTCAAAGAGTTAAATTAATCTTAGATATTTTATAATCATTTAAAAATCCTTGATTTTCCCTCTAATATTTGTCCTCTAACGTTCAGGTTTTGCTAGTAATACCAATTCAAAATTATTCTTTATAATATTCCAAATACTCGTCAATATATGTGTAATTTTCACCTTATCATTTAAATCCCCTATATATAAACTCAATATTTCCTTTTTATACTCTGAAGCATAGTCTCGAAAAAAAAACCAATTCTAAATCTTGCTACTAGCACCACTCGACTGCAGTATTGCTGCATTTCAAAACCCTCCATAAATTCACAAACCCTCCATAAGTACAACAAATCTGAATTCCAAATCACAGCACACTCGACTGGCAGCTCTGCTAGTTACTTTACCCCAGCGTATTTTGCATTTTGCATTTTGCAAACATAAATTAAGTTGGCAGCACTGGCATCGCGGGGGCGTGGGCTTGGGGCGTGTTTGCGTCATTTGGCTAGCCAACCGATATTTCAGTGTCCGCGGCATGAACGATGACGCTTAGTCAGGATTTTCGCAGTTAATTTTCTTGCAGCAAACACAATCCCAAGAGTTTGCCACTGAATAATGTACACACGCTCATTATTTATAAATTGTTTAATTAAAAGTTGTAAACAATTTCACTTTAATTCCACACACACGCGCCAAATAGTTTATTTCATGAAAAATTCAAAAATTGCTGCCGTTACAGTTTGGGAGGAACTGTTATGATAGCAAACACTTCTCGCATGCGAGAATTTAGCAGCGTGCTGTTAGCGCCAACACAGTGACTCTGCAACTGTTATTGTTGAGCGCTCGCTCTCACCGCGCCTGCGCTCTCTCTCGCGCTCTGCACGCTTTGCCGGCAAAACAAATGCTGATGCTAATGCCATGCCTCCCCGCCGCCCCGCTACGCATTCCGTGCTCCAACAACACTTGACCCAACTAGAGGCGCCTCTGTTAGCTTCCGTTTCCTGTGATATATGCATAATTATATGTGTGTATGTATGTAGACTGTAAATAAAAACAAAAATAAATATACATAGTATGTAGGTATGAGTCAGTGTGCGTGCATGTGTGTGTGTGACCAAAAATAGTCTCTGCATAATGGAATTTGAATTTTTCCAAAAAGATTTTCTCTGTGTGGAAAATCAAACAGCAGAAAACAAGGTAAATTACTTTTGAAGTGGAGCAACAACAACTAGTATAATAACATTTCATCTCATTGGGAAAACCGTCTATTTGTATGTGTGTGTGTGTGTGTGAGTATGTCTGTGTGTTTTATGTTCTATTTTGTTTTTGACTAGACAGACAGAGGGAGTGGGTTAGTTTTATGGCCAGACGCACTTTAAGTGGAATGTAAATGTTTCTTGCTGCGGGTAAAATTTCCCCATTTTCCTTTGTATCGAAATTGGCAATTATTAATAAAAAGAAAAACACCAATAAAAATGTGTTTAGCTGTCACATAAATCAAATTAAAATTGCTATTTAAAATTCAGCCGTCGAACTTCAGAATCAATAAATTATTGTCTGAGAAAAATTCACACGAAAACAACATCTTAATTTCCGCTTAAATTTTCACCATTTCCCCCTCTCAATTAGCTTACATTTGTGTTTTTTCTCATTTAAATTTGTTGTCTGTTATATGCAGATCATTTGCATTCAACATATTGTGGGACTGTCTGAAACAACAGCTTTTAATTAATCATATTTGCATAAAAAACATAAAAACGAAAACATCGTTCGCTTATTGTTTTCAATCAAGCTGCTCGCATGCTATATTTTCCGCTCTCCCATCGTTTTGTTTTACTCGCTTTGGCTCTCACCACACTGAGCCGGCACAGCGTTGCCACCCAGTCGTATGTTGTTAACATACTAGACAAATTGCAAATAATATAAATAAAATAAATGCTGTAAAGAACTAAATTAAATTACTGCAATAACATAAATAATAGTAATTATTAGTATTAGTTAAACAAATAAAACAGTAATTTTTATAAAGACTAATTTTCTTAAATAAGTATTTGATTTGTCATATTTGGCGCACTCTGTTAATTAACAGAACAGTAACAAGACAGAATGTAAATTTGTTCGATTGCAACCCGGTCGGAAAATAGCGACATCATACATGTCCGCGAGCCCAAAGAGTCTTAAAGTTGTTGTTGCCCGCGCCAGAAATGGTAAACATCGCTAACAGGCCCCTAAAACGACTTAACATGAGTTGAGCGTACAGCTGTTAACTTAACAGCTCTATACGTACACAGCGGTGAGCGCGCGAGAGCGTAACTTTTCATGGCAAACAACAACAAAGCAGCTGGTAAACACTTATACATGCACACATTGTGTTAGAGCTGAGTGAAATGATAAAGTCACGGTGACTGATGAGTCACTGTGACAGTAAATGATTACTTATCTTGTGTTTGATATTACATAAAACTGAAAATAAATGCCATTTAAATATTGAGGCAGCTTAAATTTTACAATATACTACATTCTATGTTTAGTAAGCAGCTTTTATGAGCCTGTTGTTCTGTGCACTCAGTGATGCATAACAAAGTCGTGACAAGCGGGCAACTCTATGGCTGTTGTTCGTCTGACTGGGCCGATGCCATACGAAGTGAGTCGAAAAAAAACCGTTGGACGAGTTGGACGCGGTCCGCGGTTCGTACATATACACAAACACATTTCGACGGCGAAATTGTTGTTTAAATTAAAACAACCAATTTACTAAGTTAGTCTGACGAAATCTCTTAATAGCCGGCGCGTAGTTTGTAACACACCTGAATAAGTAGTGTGTTGCTCTGCTTTGAATTAACAGTGCGTGTGTCTGTATGTATGTGTGAGTGTACATACTATGTGTGTCAGTGCTGTTGGCAATTGTACATAAATAAATTATTAGTAAATCATTAATAGGCAAACACGCAGAATAATTGCGAAAAATATTATCGCCAGCTGCAGGCAAGTGTAAGTGAGCGCTAAGTGAAGAAGCAGAGAGAGAGCAGAGCAGTGAAGAGCAGAGCGACGCCACAGCGGCGCGTAAACAAATGGCAGCGTTCTATGGAATGTGAACGAAAAGCAGAAGAAGCGCAAGAAGAAGCAGCAGAGAGAAACAGTGAACGTTGAGGAATGGCCCATAGCGCGGCGTCTTGCATCAAGTGAATAAACGAAAAAGAGAAAAAAACGGGGAAATAAAAGAAATACAAAATAAAACCTGGTGTGCAATCAAAAATTGGTTTTTCATTTCAATATCGAATCGAAAACAAAGTGCAAAAGGCAACAGTAACAAACTACAATAAAGAGCGCCTAAAAAAAAAGAAAAATCCGGTTTTACAACTTCTGAGCGTCGACGTCGACGTCGCATTCTGCGCTGCTGCTGCTGCTGCAGTGACTGCGATAGCGGCTGCTGTTGTCGTTTCGTTTGTGTGTCTTTTACGTGCATACCTTTTTGTTGTTGTTGTGTTTTTTCTTCTTTATTATCATTTCTTTTCTTTTAGACAGAAATTTCAATAAATTTGTACAAATTTTTGTGTTTATTGTTGTGCCGTAGAGCTTATGCAAACTGCAGGTGTGAATTAAACTTTCAATGAACCAAACAAAAATAACAACAAAAGGCAGCAGGCGGCGGGCAGCTGTTAAACGTCAGCGTTGACGTCGGCATCGTTATACAGGTGCCAGTGACAGCAGCAACAACAACACAACTATTGTCAGTAGCAGCAGAGTGTAAATTTTTAGTTTTTTTCTATTTCTGTTATACACAGACAACAACAACAACAACAGCAGCAGCAGCAGCAGCACATTTCGTTTGGGGAATTGCCGCAGACGTCGACTGCGACTGCGACGTCGGCGCTGGCAGCGGCAATTTGTGTAGAAAAAGCATAAAATATTTATGCATTAAAAAGTGAAATCAATAACAAAAGCGAAAAGTGAAAAAATCAACAGCAATTTAATATGTTTACTATTATTTTATTCATGCTGTTTGTATAAATTGAAAACAAATTAAATTTTCTCTCTCTCAGTATATACTCTATTTCTCTCCATGGTTTTCCGCATTGCCAAATTGAATTTAAACATGCCAACGTTTTTTCTTTTATGGTTTTACGAGCTGCCCAGTTCCGTGCTTATCTTATCCGCCACACGCTTGTTAAACACACTCCCCCCACCCCACTCCGCTCCGCCCCACCCATCGCTCTGCACTCAATTTACTTCCTTATCAGAAATGCTTTTGGTGCGCTCTCGATTGCAACATAATTTTATATTTTCCACAAGAAATTCCTTTTCCTTTCACATATTTTTGTGTAATTTTCTTTTGGCGCATATTTTTATCTGCGTGCAGGGTTGCCACAGTGCGCGCAGTGGTGCTAAAAGTGGTGTTTCTTTTTGTATTTTCAGGTACAATTTGAGTTTATTAAATTTATAAAAATGAAATTTATAGAAATGAAGAAATATAGTATAAGAAAAAGAATTTATTATATTAAAAGAGAAAGAATTTATTATTCTTTTAATATAATAAATTCTTTTTCTTATACTATTTCTAGTGCATTTTATGTACGAGTGGCCACCGTGTCTGCGTACACGTCTAGACGTTGAATTTAGTATTCTTTTTTTACAACAAAAATTTTCTTTTGCTTTTACTACTTTCTGCGCCTTCTGGCCCCTTTCCAGCTTGCCATACCACCCCCAAACGTACAGCAGCCCAAAAGTTGTAGCAACCCCCAGCGAAACGCATTTACAGCCCCACAGCCTCTGCTCTCATTTTGTTGTTGTTTTTTGTTTTTTGTGGCAAATTTAAATTTATGCGAATATCTCAGCGCACTAACTGCGACGCTTTGTCGCCCCCGCCTCTGCCCCACTCCTACCCCTACCCACAGGCACTCCACTCCACCAACCCCCTCTCTGGCACAGCAAAAACTTTTTGCAGCTTTGGACTTTGACACCGACGTCGCTGTCGCTGTCGCTGTCGCTGCCGACGCCAGAGCCAAAGCCAACGTCAACGCCATGCGCTGTGCTGTCTGGCATTCAATGGGCTTTCGTTGTTGTTTCTGTTGTTAGACCCTGTACTTTAAAAAAGTACAAAAGGGTCTATTAAGATTGTGCAAGCCCGAAATGTATGTAACAGGCAGAAGGAGGCGTGGCAGACCCCACAAAGTATATATATTCTTGATCAGGACGACGAGCTGAGTCGATCTAGCCATGTCCGTCTGTCCGTCTGTCTGTCCGTCTGTCTGTCCGTCTGTCTGTCCGTCCGTATGAACACCTAGATCTCGGAAACTGTAAGAGCTAGAGACATCATATTTGGCAGTTAGATGCCCCTATAGCGCAAGCAGATCAAGTTTGTTTTAGATTTTTGATACCTCCCCCCCTCCCCCAAAAACCGCGAAAAACTGCCAACACCCACAATTTTAAACATACAAACTTGTGTTTTGGCATACGATAATCTTATGATAATCTTTATCTGTTCTGTGAATTTCGGCCCAATCGGATAATAAACACAGGAGATATTCAAGATTCAATTCCTTGTACTAGGTAAGGGGGGAGCAGCGCGAGCGTATGTGTGGTTGCGTGTGACTTTGCGCTATGTGTGCATGTGTGAGTGTATGTTAGTGTGTGTGTGTGCAAAGGAAAGTACAGGGTCTCCTACTGTCGGTTGAAGCCGACTGTAGCTTTCCGAGTTTTTTTGTAGTTGTTCTTGCATGCAGACAGAAGATGTTGAAATTTACTCTAAATGCCTCCGATACAATAGCAGCAGCAGCAGCAGCAGCAGCCGCCCTGTGAATTGTGTTCCATTAGCCACCCCACAGACACACTTGCAATTACAGCAGTCTCTCTCTGTGTGTGTGTGTGTGTGTGCGAGTGTGTGTCGCGTAGTAACCCAGTGCCACACAGTGGGTCCTGGGTGGTTGAACTTTGAGTGTAGGAGGCAGTTAAGAGTTAATAAACTATTAATTGGCAGTTGGTTTATGAGTCAATAAATACATAGTTGTAAAATAAGTTTCAGATTGTTTAATTATATAGTTACATGAAAAGTAAACTAAATGAATACTTAAATATTCAATAAATATTAATTTGATTGTTATAGCATTAAATATAAAAATCAAATAATTATTAAATTTTTTAATAATGTAAAATAAATAATAAAAAACATAAATAAAAAAATGACTCAAAAATATATAAATAATAAAAATATATAAATAATAAAAATAAAATAAAAATAAAAATATGTATATAAATAAAAAAAAAAAAAAATGTAAATATATAAATAATATAAATATATAAATAATATAAAAATAATAAAAATATATAAATAATATAAAAATAATAAAAATATATAAATAAAATAAAAATAATAAAAATATATGAATAGAAAAAATATTTAATAGTAAAATATATAATATAATTTAAAAACTGTTAAAAAGAATAATGAAATAAATAAAAAAATTATAATAATAATCGTAGCTAGATATAAAAATGTTATGACAAATAATTGAAATAATAATACATTACTATACATTACAATACATTAAATACTAATACATTAAATAATAATAAATGTTTTGACATTTTTTACTGTATTTTCTTGTTCCCATTATTCAGCCCAGTATTAAAATGTCGATTCTGCTTACCTTTTGTGCATTTATTTATTATGCAGTTTATCTTGTTTCAATAATTGGTTTTTCATGTTAATGCAAATGAATTATGTGCTTTAGTTTTGTATTGTCTGATTTTGCATAAATTTTATATATTTTTCCTTTCACTAAATTTGCTTTAAATATGAATGAATTTGAGATACAAATATGATGTGCACATTTTTATGACTTGGTATTTGTTTTTGAATAAATAATATTAAATATGAAGGAATTTTAGATACAATATGCATACTGTTTACATTTGTAATTACATGAAAATAAATACTAATAAAAAGAATAATGAATTGTAAAAATGTTATGTGCTAACGTAAAAAGATGTTGGCTTAATGAAAATGAAGAGAAACATGCTAAGAGATATTTTGCTTGAATTTTTGACAATAAAGTTCAACCTTTGCAATTTTTATTACATTTTATAAAATGAACTACCAATTTTTAATACAGTTAGAAAGTAATTCAAACAAACTTAAACCAATATCATATCTAACAAATTATTCTATTTTAACCGTTCTTAAAGAATTTTGAGGAAATGAATGGGGCTATATAAAATTTACAACAAACTGGGACAGCATATGATACACCTCCAGCTGCATACGAAATTTCATATCTCTAGCTCACATAGTTTCAGAGATCTAAATATATAAAGAAGACTTTATAAAATTTAATAAGATGTACTATTAAATTTTGATATAGTTAAATAGTAATTCAAACAAACTTAAAAAAATAATCAAAATTTAGGAGTCATAATGCTGTTGCTAACAGCAAGTGTACTGGCATAGAGAGACGCTCTGTGTTTTGCCACTTTGAACCCACTGTGCTAGGCCTGTGCGACAGCTGCTGGTCAGAGAGCACAAGTTTCTGCTGCTGCTGCTGCTGCTGCTGCTGTTACTGTTACTCTTTGTTGCTGCTGCTGCTGCTGCTGCTTCTGTTGTGTCGGCTACTTTGAGTTTTGCTGTTTGCTTTAGCTGCTGTTACTAGTCGCGTGTGCTGCCGCTGTTGCTGAGTTTACATATGGCACAAAACGTGCTCGCTTCATGCCACAACAGTTCCAACATTGCTCTGTGGTTCGCTCCCCTTCACTGCTTATTCTCACACTCTGTGCTTTGCCATCGTTTTCTGCCCCACTCTGTTGTCTGTCGAGCTGTGCAGCTTTTTCGCTTTTTGCTCTTAATTGGATTTGATTGGATTTTGGGGGCTCGAGGCGCCAGGCTATGCGAGTCATAAACTCAACAGCAGCAGCAGCTACATATGAATCTCCGTTTGCAATTTGATTTGTTGTTGCTGACAAATCGCATTAGTCAACGCCGACTCCCCCTTTGCCACGCCCCCCTGCTCCATTTGTTAGTCTCCATTTTTTGTGTGTGTATTATTTCTCATGCGCTTTCCTTTCTCAGTTGATCTTTTGCACACGATAGTTTGTTGCTGCCCCAAAAAAAGAAAATTAAAGCCGCCACCTGTGTGCGGGCATTTGGCGTTGCCACAGTGCCATAAAATCGCTAAACTACTGAACTGTAAAAGTTCATTGAACTTGCCACAGCGCCACAGTCAGTCCCATTGTATGCTGCGACTGCTACAATTGTTGTTGTTGTTGCAGCCCACTGACTGTGCTGTTGTTGCCTTCCACACACACGCACACACAAGTGTATTTTTTCATATTTAATATGCAATGCTGCTGATGTTGCAAGCTGCCAGCGTCATCGTTTTTTTCCGTTTTCACATGTGCATGTGCAATATGCCGCCACAACAGCGCCCCTAGCGCTGGGCCACAACGCACTTTGCCCATTTAAACGTGCCTGCTGACTGTATACCCTGTAAACTCAGCTGTGGCAAGTAGGATATGGTCTAATAGACGAACAACACATTTGTCCCCATACAAATATGCCTAACAGATCTGAATATCACATTCCTCAACAGTTAATTTGACGGAGTTTTTATCGATATTAAACGATTATTTATTCTTCTTATCAGATATGTGGCTACAATCAGTAAATGTGCCCATTGTGCTACTCACTTGAATGTTCATCAATATGTTCTCTTACAAATCTGTCTAAATGACGTGAAAATTAGTTGTCCACACTTGGAATTAGTATTTATCGATTATTTGGCATTAGTATTTATCGATATTAATCGATTATTTATTCTGCTTATCAGATAATGTGGCTGTCAGTGGATGTGCCTAATCTGCTGAATGTGCTACTCACTTCATCAGATTTGTCTTTATACTCAAGAGACGTGAATATTATAGTCCATATCATTCACTAGGAACTAGTATTTATCGATATTTACCGATTATTTATTCCTATCAGATAACGTTGATAATGTCAGGTAATGTGTGTAATTTTGGGCTGCATCATCACTCTATGGAATGAACCAATTGTAGGCAGATTTTTACAGATTGTCAGCTAGGCGCACAAGCAGCTCGCAGCTCGCAAAGTTTCTTACAAAAGCAAAATGCACGCATTATCGATGTCGTAAACATTACTATACGCTATAGAGTTTTCTTACTCTGACTCTATTTTTAACTGCTGCTGGAATTGTCAGTATTTCACAGTTCACATTCATCCACCATGTTCACTCTTTCGAATATTTGCATACATATGTGTGTAGGTTATTATAGTAGGTTCTATAGCTTACAGCCAGCTCGTGCTTACAGCATATGTTTCAGTTCAACTACTTAGCGCAAGTGTAACATTCTCACACGCTCTATACAGTTCTCGCTTTTTCTCTTGTTCTTCTCCCATCGCTCGCTCTCTTTTACACATCTCTGCTGCTGTCTCTGTCAGTTATTTTCATTATTTACTCGCTCGGACCGTGTCTGCCTCAATGGACAACTCGTTAAAGTAAATGTTGTAGCATTTTCTCTGCCATAAAGCGCTTCATATTGTAATTGCTGTTGCTGCTGTTGCTGTAGCTGCAGCTGCTGTTGCTGCTACTGTTGATTTTTATGCTTAGATAGGCATTGTCTGCATTGTTGTTGTTGCTGTTGCTGTTCTACATTGGATGGATGCTTTGGTTCTGACCGCATTGGCGCGCGCCAAATCCCAAAGCCAAATAGCCCCAAACTAACGAGCCAAAACTCAGCGCACTGGAACAGTAACTGTTACAGCAGCAGCAACAACAGCGACAGCAGCAACAGCAGCAGCAGCAACAGCTAGCTACAACAATTGTAGTTACAGTTAGCCAAGTTTTGCGCCTAGAGCTGATTCTTGCCCGACTTTCGGCCAAGCTGCGAGATCTTTAAAGAGAGTTTCACTTGTTGTGCCCTTTGCTACAGTTCTTGTTGTTGTGGTGGAGTTTTAAAGCAGGTACAGTGGAAACTCGCTTGGGGGAATACGATGAGTCTGCGGCCTAAGTTTATCGTCAGTCTTTGGTCTCTCATTTTTTGATCAAATAAGAATTTCGTTGCTCTAAAATCAGAGATAAACCTCTGTCGGTTAGTTTTATGGCTTGTTCGACTACATTTTTATTGATTGTTTAACCTTATATGCTTCACATATCGATAACAGTTCAGTATTATCTACATACATATATCGATAACAGCACTACATTCCTACTGACAAAACCCATACGCATATTCCTTTCAAAGAGCACTCTCAAAAGTGCTGTTCGTTAAGCGAGTTATCACTGTACCCCATTCTCTCTGTGTCTTTGTCGGCTGCGCTTCTACACATTTCATATTCAGGTTTTGCTTTTGTGTATCCTGTCATCAACAGTCTGCAACTCTTGCCCTGCTATTACCTGTGCTTACCTGTACATTCTCTCTGTTCATTTCCCTCAAACTGAAATCTACCTGAGCTGCACAGCACATCAGTCCCTGTCTCCCACTTAGCTGCCCCTTTGCCACACTGCCGACGCATTCTAATAAGATTTGTCTGGGCAGGAGTGCTCTCTCAACTGGTTTACTAAAGGATTGCCCTCTGGCCCCGTGGCAGTGGTAGCAGAACTCAAACAAAATGAAAAGGCAAAGAAATATCTAAAGATTTAAGGCAAAAGGTAAACGGACTGAAATGAAATCATTCCGTTTGCTTTCTATGTAAATATCTATTTCAATGCATCTCTTTTTTTTGAGTTTTTCTTTAGCTCCTAATAAGTGTAAAGGATGCGGCATTTGAAACACTTTTCTAGACGATTTTAATCTAATTTAATGCGGAGCTTAAAACATATTCAAGTGTGAAAATGCTAGAGAGAGCGACTGAAGGATAGAGAGGACAAAGAAGAGCAGAAAGAGTTGATGTGAGAAAAATAAAGAATATTCAGTTGAATAAATACCACAAGCTCAACTAATTTTAGGCATTTAAAGTGAAAGAATTGAATTCAGTTTAAGGGGAGAGTGGAAAGGTCTTCTTTAAATACATATTCAGATCTCTGAAATTATGAGAGCTAGAGATAAGAAATTTGTTATGCAGCTAGAGCTGTATCATAAGTAGGAATTAAAGCTCCTTTTAAGTTGAAAAAGTCTATATATTTTAAGATCTCTGAAACTATGTGAGCTAGAGATATGAAATTTTGTATACAGCTGGGGCTGTATCATATGCAGCTCAATTTTGTTATAAATTTGATATAGTTCCACACACTTTCTCACAATTCTTTATAAACTGTTTAAGTAGTAGAATTTGTTAGATATGGTATTGTTAAAACTTTATTCAAATTTCTTTAATTGTCGATTTTATCCACATTCTCGTCAGGGCATAACTTCTACTTTAGCTTTGTTTATTGGCCCACACTTGATATGGTTTGCTTACGTGCACTTTTGATACTTGAATTTGAGCTCAAACACTTGATATTTCCCACACTTTGAGGCTGCTTTTACTTACTGCCATTGTGAGTGTCCTTAAGGCAATGCAGGTTCGCCAGGCTCCATATGCCAGCTCTCAACTTCAGACTTTTGTCCTTACAAGTCCTTACAATAAGCATTGGCTGCGTTTTCCATATGCTGAAGGAGTTGACAAGTGGTTGCGCCTCTCTCTGGCTGCTTCTCCAGTTCCCCTCTCTTGATTTCAAAGTTAATTCTTATAAAATTGAAAACGTTTAACTGCATGGCACTTGGCTTGGAGCAGGCTACTCAGCAGTCCTAGGCCAACTCTTCTTTTCATTGAGTAAATTGTCAATCTAAATTCAGCTAATGTAATGAATTGTAGAGCAGGTTAGGGGGGCGGGGTGGTGTGGGGCGTGGCAACCTCAATACCACTTGAAGGGTGTCAAGTCTTAATGCGGCTTTGTTACTGTTGCCTCTGCTATAATCTCGCGTGTGTGTGTGTGTTTAATTGCAGCAATTAATATTGAAAAAGTGAAAACATAAAAAGTGTCCAACAAGTGTGACAAACTCAAAGAGCAACCCACGCGAGCAGCACAAGTATTATAGTTGCTATTGCGTGCGAGCAGCTCATTAACAACAACAACTCAAACAACAACAACTCAAGTTTAACTATGGTGAGGGGAAACTAAGGCAGCCGCAAAGTTAACCCCACTCAGGCAACATGTCCTATCAGCAGCAGCAACAACAGCAACAGCAGCAGCAACAGCTGCTCGCCCAGCTGCAGCAACAGCACAAGTTTCAGGCACAGCAGCAACAGTTGCAGCTGGGAAATGGCGCTGGCTCCAAGTTTGCCACCAGCAACACCAGTCGCAACAATCTGGCCACACTGGTGGCAGCCATCAACGGCCACGATGGACAGTCGGATGGCCCCACAGCCACGGCCTATCAGCTATCGCCAGCAGCTGCCTCACGTGTGGCACATGCAGGTTCCGTAATGGGTCCGCCCAGCTATAGTGCAGCCACTGCATCGCAGCCAGCATTTGCCTACTTCAGCCAGCAGCAACAGCAACAGTTGCAGCAGCAGCAGCAACAACAGCAGCAGCAACAACATGTCATGGTCTATCAGCAACAGCAGCAGCAACTGTCGCTGCCTCCGCCGGATTTAACCGATGGCATTGATCATCATCCCAGTTCTGTGTCACCGCCGGACTCACCAAATGCCGCCTCAGCCGCTGAACTGGAGCAACAGCTCTGTGTGGTGGCCAAAATGCAGAAATCCGTGACGATTACAGTCACGCCACAGCGCAGCAACTCCATGGATTTTCTCAATTTTGAGGAAAAGCGTCAGCTGATTGCCTCCTCCCTGTCCCTATCGGACATACTGCAGAACAATGCCGGCAATGCCAAGGAAACAAATGCAGTCAATGCGAATGGTGGTAAGTGTTTACACTGAGAAAAATACAACTTGGTTAAGGAGAGTATAACTCGGAGAGCATATAGGAGAGTATATAGGAGAGTATGTAGGAGAGTATATAGGAGAGTATAACTCGGAGAGTATGTAGGAGAGTATGTAGGAGAGTATGTAGGAGAGTATGTAGAAGAGTATATAGGAGAGTATATAGGAGAGTATAAAGAAGAGTATAAGGAGAGTATTGCAATTTGTGTAAAGTTCAAACATGGAAATCTTGTCTATATACATATGATTTTTTTTATTTTGTTAGTCAGTCAGTACACTCTAAAAAATACTAAAAGTAAATTAAAATACATTCAATTTAACTGAATAAATTAATGCATAATATCATGTACTAAGATTAGAAACAAAAATGAAGGCCTTTTGAATATATAATTTATGATGTATATCAATCTAGAGCTACCACAGTATTATGATTTGTCTCTAAGTTTATATTATTCATATTAATAAAAAAAACAGAAGAAGTTTTTCTGAGTGTAGGTTCAAAATAGCTATAGCTACTAACTAGTTTACATTGATCTTTGAATCAAGGCAAAAAGTGCTCAGTTTCATTCTGTACTGTATATAGTAGCTTAAGAAAAGCTATAATCATTACAATTGATAACTCATCAAGTCGGAAAGGCTATAGTCGTTTGCAACTGTCAGAGCAGTTCAACTAGTTTACATTGATCTTTGAATTAAGGCAAAACTCAGAATCTCACTCTGTACTGCACATACCTTAAAGAAAACTATCTATAATCATTTCCATCGATAACTCAGCAAATTGGAAAGGCTACAGTCGTTTGCAACTGTCAGTGGTAAACTGCTTTACACTTTTACTCTCTCTTATTTTGTGCAAATTTATAGCTCTGAGCTTAAATATCTTGTTGAATTTTGATTGATGACAGCGTTTATGAGTCACTCTGTCAATTGGCATAAAGAGTATGAAGAGGAGGAGGATAGGGGAAGTGGCGACGGGGGCCCGTCTGATGGCCTTATAAAAGACTGTAGAGTGAGCAACGTGTGAAGCGGGACAGTGTGTAGAGCTATAAGTGGCTTAGGCGTCAATTGCCAATGGCAAAACAAGATTTGAATGATGAATAAAAATTATAATAAAAATTAACTATATGCACTGACGAGTTGATTGAAGCTATATGAATTTGATTAGTAAAAAAGCAAGTGTTGAAATAATGTCAAGACACTTGCCACCACCTCCAGACTGATGTTGCAGCTGCACCTGTGTGTGTGTTGCACCCACTAGCAGAGTATTGTCTGTATTATTTGCTGTGGAGCAGAGATAAAACGTTGACAACTCTCTGCTCTGGGTTGTACTCGAATTCAGAGGAAAAAAACACAGCCAAGCCCCAGTTTTTTCTACTGCCATCAGGGAGCAGCGGCAGCTTCTCTGCCTCCACCTCCACCGCACCCACAGTATTTATTTGTCACATTCAAGTGCACTGAACCATTTTGGGGCACGTTGCTGGGCACAACAATAACAACAAAAGCCAGTAAAAACATTTCCGTTCTGCGGCAGATGTGTAAAAACAAATAAAAAACAATTGGAAATCACAAAAAGTTAACAGAAATAGCGAGGGATCCAGAGATACAGAATGACAATACAAACAGTCCAAAAAAATATATTGTTAAAGTTATTTCATTTCATTTCGATACAAAATTTGCCGTCAGCCAATCGAAGCGATTAAAATGAACACTCGAAGGGAAATGGAAATCGCTGTGGAAATTGAAATGAAAATGCCAGCACTTAGCTGAAGGATTTGTGGCATACTATATAAAGTTTATTTAGAGTTGTCTATATAGCGATAATTTGTTTAACATTTTTTCTATTGGAATAACTAGAGTTGCTTTTAGGCTTTAGCAAAGTTTGTTAAGCACCAGAAAGTGGAAAAGTGAAAGTATTTGATAGGGTGAAAGATTTTAAGTAGAAAAACTCGCAGTGATAACTTTTATCAATAGCTGTTGTATAGGCTAAAGCATAGTTGGGTTATGCACTGGTATTTTCTTAAATATTTTAGATAGATTTTAGATTATACATAGATAAAGATTTGATTATGAAGGAGAGTAACTCTTTTGTTGTAACTTTCTATATCTGTATCTGTTGTCAAGAACTCACCACATAAATACCTATTCCTATGCCAAGTTATGACAAGACTGTCATGTGATGTATGTTTTCGTCTTCCTCCGGGGTATGAAACCCACATTTCGTGGAGGTGAGACTTAAGGCTATGATGACTCATGAGAGCCAAAGATTCGCTCTCAAAATTCAGCTATATATGAGATTGGGTGAAAAACTTCTTGATTTGTTCCATCTCTCAGACAGTTTCGATATTTCTCATTTGATGACCAGGACTCTACCAATTATTTTGATATTTCTATATAATAAATAGTTGAATTCTAGCTAAATTATTAGCATAAACTGTAGCTAAGTATATTAGTAGTATTAGTAGTATATTTAAACATACATTTTACACAAATTTCCGCTTCTTTAGATAAGCGAAATCGTTTTTCTGCTACTAGATTGGGTGAAGAACTTCTTGCTAGTATTGATATTTCTCATTTAATGACTAGGACTCTATCAATTATATGAATATTTGTATTTGAATGTTAGCTAAACTACCAGCATACACTTTAGCTAACTTTACTATATTTAAGTACATATTTTATATATGTTACGCTTCTCTAGATTCGGTCTAAAAAGATCAAATTGTTGTCCTGCAATGTGATGGGATAACGAACTTCTTGATTTGTCGCATCCTCTGTGATGACAGCCAGTATTGATGGTTCTCATTTAAAATCCAGGACTCTATTAATTATTTGGATATTTATATGCCATAAATATTTGAATTATCGTACAACTATTTTAGCTAAACTATCAGCATAATCTGCAGCTATCTTTAGTATATTTAAATATATATTTTATTTATTTATTTATATTCAATAATTATTTGAATTTTCATACAACCGTATTAGCTAATCTATCACCATAAACTTTAGCTAATTTTACTATATTTAAATATATATTCCATATAAACTTCCACCTTTCTAGTTGTTTCCCTAGTTGCTATACTTACTTGTCTTTATTCAAGAATTTCATTGCTGCCTCTATAAACACTGCGGCCCCAAAGGGCAAGCAGAACTACTACTACTCAATTTAATTGCAATTTTAGGCACATACCAAAGCGAAAAGCGCACTAAACAAACGAAAACAATAAAAGAAACATAAAAAAAACTCATTGACTGTGCCTCGATGTTTATTGTAGAATTTTTCAATCTGGCAGCAGCATTTAATTTATTTTTGCTTTCGCTGTTTATTTGCTATTTAAATATTATGTATGCCATACAAACTACAGCAAGCATTTCTGTTTCAAGTTCAACATACAGCACGTGGTCAATCGAGTGTGGGAGAGGGGTGAGGCGGGAGGGGAGAGACACAGAAGGCGCAGACGGTCTGAGAACTTAATAAGAAATTTGTATAGTTGCTTGGCTTCATATAATTAATGCAGTATGTCAAAGTGACACGATGAATCATATCATTTGGCTCTGTCGGCATATCAGCTTACAGTTGTTGTTGTTGCTTGGGCTTGTTGTTTGGCTTTTGTTTAACCGCATTCCGCGCATTTTTTTGCGTTAATTTACGAAATTGCCAGGCAAGTGGAAACTGAAACAGGCTTTGGAACAATGGCCCATGTGAGTGAGATTTACAATTGCTCGTTCAGTGCTCAATGCACATTCAATAAGCAAGTCAACTGCCTCACGTGTGTGTGCTAATGGGTGTGTTAACACTGCACAGCGGAAATTCCAATACGTTCTGAAAGATTCTCAGCCAGAGAGTTCATTTAAATCAATTCCACTCTCTCTTCTTTAACCTTATCCGTACTGAATCTATAACATCATTTCTAACTAACTCTTCACTTAGCCAAGTTCTCAGCACTAAATTCAATTGTTCTAATTTCCGTTTATAGTGTGTGAGGAAGGAAATTGTTGTTGTTTTAAGCTTCAAGTTCCCATGACGTTTGCTTATTTTTTTTGCACAAATTATTGTAGCAATAACGCCATGTTAGACATGTGGGAATTATTTTGGCCCTGAGAAAACTGAAACGTGTAATTGTAATTGCTTTCAATAAAACATAAATCGAACTGCGGTAGCTAGAGATCTATGCTCAGTCTCTATTTGCTGTAGTTATTACTCTCGCTATGTTTCTCAGTCTTTATTTGTTGTAGCTGTTACTTTGCTCTGCATTTCTCAGTCTATATTTACTGCTAGCTATTACTCTCGCTATATTTCTCAGTCTTTATTTGCTATAGGTATCTCTCTATGCTTGCCTTGTTTCAGCCTCCTTCATTTACTCCATTTCTCAGCAATTTTATAATATTTTATCTAGTCTTCTAATTCTCCCTGTGCTGTGAAAAGTCTCTCTCCTCTTTTCCCTGTTTCACTCTGTCTCTCAAACTGAATCTCAAAGTCTCTTGTGTTTCACTTTTTCCCTTTAAACTCTCATCGTCTGCGATTTCTCTCAACCCTCCCTATCTCTAGGTCTACTCCTTCTCTGTAGTTGTACTTTGCTTCTGCATATCTCTCTGTACTCTCACACTCTCTCTCTTTGTAGTTGCTCACTACATTTCCTCATCTCTCCTCCATTCTCCCGATTTCTATCCTCAATCGAACGCTTTTCAGTTACAAACTTTTTCCAATTTCATTTCAATTGCAATCATCAAACGTTTGATTTCTGCCTTTTCATTTCCCCTAGAATATTGCCAGCTGTTAGACCCTCCCCTCCCCCTCTCCTCATTCGCTAGAACTTCAAACGTTTTTGAGAAATCGATAAATAGCCAGCCTATCGATAAATTGTGTGTGTAGTGTGTGTCTGTTCAATGTCAGCGCCGCCCATTTGCAGTGCACTTAAAATTCATTTGATGAGCGTAAGGAATGTCTAACCCTCCCCCGCCCCCGCCCCCACCGAACACTTATTGCTTTCAATTTGCACGCCAATTTGGCTGTCGGCATTGCTGTCTCTCTACTGCCAAAAGCAGCTCCAACAGCAGCAGCTGCTGAAACTGTAAAAAAGATAAATACAGTAGCCACTATCATAGAGGCAAGGCATAGGAAACGGAAGCAGAGGCCAGCACAAAGCATTGTGGCTTGAATCGAAACTGGCTAAAACGAAAATTATGGCAGGCAATAACAACAACAACTTTACATTAAAAACTGGCATATGAGACAACAGAAAGAAGAAGAAGATGTGAAACGTATTCCAAAGATACTCTGTCTTGGTGTGGCCAACAGTGGATTGAACTCTGCTAAATTGTGCTGTATGTCTGTGTGTGTGTGTGTATTCCGAGGATATTTTGTAGGTGTAGCCTAGTTATTTATAACTGAAACAAGTCCACAAGGCTTCAGATACATATATACTTATACTCGTATGATGTGTAGAGGCCTCAGTTCGATTTGCCCATGCCGCTGCCTTTAGCTCTTTGGCTGCTATTATTTGTTGAAAATTTAATTTGTTGTTCTATAAATATGCCATAAGTGTGGGGTATGCTGTGCTTGTGGACAGCTGGCGGCATATAGTGGAATAGGGGAAACAGATAATTGGATTTCAATTGAATTGGATGTAACTAATGCCAATACCTGAGCTGTGATTACTATATAAATAGTTATAGTTGAAGATAAAATTATGTATTTCAGTGTACTTTACCTTTAAAGATACTCAAAAGATACGTGGAGATATTGTATCATAAATCTAAAATGGGAATGTAGTTTGATTTCTTAATTTAGAATATGGCTTGAGGTATGAATATAGTTAAGGAATATATATAAGAGATACATTGATAGGAATAGGATTCGGATTGAACGAGACTTTTATCTCATCTCTGATAGAGATAAGAAGCTGGTATTGGTTTCAGATAGAGTTGTGATAGAGTTTGTTATTAAGTAAGAGATAGATTTGCGATAAAGTAAAAGATAGAATTTATGCTATGTCTTAAGATAATAATAGTTTGCGAGAAGGTTCTAATTAGAGTTAGTACTCCATATGGAGACAGAGATTAAGTTTAAGAAGGCTTGACTTATAGACCTAAGTTAAAGCTAGGGCTAACTAAGAGATAGATAGTTTTACATAGGTAAAAGCGGTTACTTTTCATCCCATCAAGAAGAGTTTGTTTTCCATATGGAGAAACAATTATAAGTTTGAAAGAATGCTTGATAGATACACAGCAAATTCTAGTGCTAGATATGCAATGAATTTCATGACTCTCAGCGATAAACAAACCTTAACTTCACTGCAAGTTATTACCCTTTATATCTTGATCACATTAATATCTACTACGGGGTAACTGCCAGTCAACACTTGAACTCCTTTATACACTTACCTAAGGCACTCAAGGCTAGGCTGGTCTTCCCCCAGGTCGATTGACAGCGCTGTGTTCATAAAAACAAATTTGGACACGTACCACGCTCCACCCATCGCTCCACTCGGCTGTCTGTGTCAGTCTGTCTCTCTGTCCCTCTGTACGTATGTACGTCGTCTATTCAATCAGTCAATATTTTTATGGGCGCGCTAATCGAAAGGTATTAATCAATAAATTGGCGTCGAGTGTTTGCTGATTAACTTTGCTATTTTGGTATCTCTTTGCATACGTACTCCCCCTACTGCCTGCTCTGTTAGGCATGTGCTTACGCAAGACAAGCCGCAAGTTTGTTGTTTACATTTTCATTTTGTTTACAACAATTTTGCTGTGAGAATGTTGAGCTTGTTGTGCGCCTTTGTGTGTGGGCGACAGCAGCAGCCACTGAGGTGCTAATGAGGCTTAGCTGTACGACAAGCACATTATGAAGCTCATCATCATCATCATCATCATCATAGGCATCGTCTGTATTATTGTTATTATCATTAGCAACTGAGCTATTGTTCTCATCGTTTACCTCAACGACAAGTTGTATAATTTATTTGCAGTCACGATTCAAAAATAACTCTGGGGTTGGGTTTTAAATGATTTTGCGTTTCTCTTCGTTTTGTACTATTGTTTATGCGCAGACAAAGCTTTGGGAGTAAACAGTTTTATTTTTTAGGGGCTTCTGATAAGCAGCGATAAGAGGCCAAACTTTTGAGACGTACGAGTCGAGTCGAGTCATCGATTGTGACATTAAAATAATGTAAACAGTTTGGCTTTAAACGTGAGTTTAGGCGAAAATTATGAGCTGTTAGACTGTGCGAAATGTGTGCAGATACTTTTCAACTTTTAGATACGTCTGAGAGTAGCTGTAGTAGACAACAGTAAAGCTAGTATTATGTCTTGAACAGATCATTTTCAAACACTTTTCTATGAGCTCATAAAGCCCTGCGCTTGATAAGAGTTCATCAATCTCTAGCTTATGCTTATATCACAAACAAAATCCGGTTTAATTGTGCCGTAATCCATAGAAATATCATGTTCACTGCTCAATTAGCTTTGAGTATGAATTGAGCTCAAGTTTCAGCTGAAAATTCGTGTGCACTATGCCCCAACCAGAGTGCCACTTAAAATAAAGTTAAACTTCAATTAACAAGCTTTAAAGCATTTAAGCATTTTGGCCAAAGGCAGTGGAGAAAAAACTACAAAAAACAACCTTAAAAGAAACAGCAGAAAACGAACGTACATAGAGTAGAGTCAAAGCTCTGATGACCCCTTGACGATCAAAGCCTTTCCATCAGTGTGATTAATGCGACACGCTGTTCCTAATGACCCTCAGCAGACACCGCACTTTTTTGTGCTTGTATCTGTATCTGTATAGGTATTTTGTATCTGTGTCTCTTTAGAGTCGTTTTAGTCGTCTCATTCGTTTGATTTTCGGTACTAACTATGCCAATAAACTTGTCACATTTGGCCGACACAAATCAGAAATCGAACAATGATCGATCAAGAGGCCGCACCCAGCTGCTGCTAACTACACTGGAAGAAATAACACAGTCACTTGATTGACCGCTGGACAAGCTGTGTTAATTGTGTGCGGCTTAGTAACGCTTTCTAAGCATTAAGAAGTGTTGGGAACTATTTTTTATTGGGTCAATAAAGTAAACAGTTTATGAAGTATTTCAGAGTGTTTTAATATAGTTTTTCAGTGTGTATATTTGCTGACAATGTATGCACAATCGCCACTAAAGATGCGCACAGCGAGTCAATCTATCAGCATCATCATTTGATTTGCTGATGATCTCATGCCATAAGCTGCTGTTACTGCTCTGTATCTGTATCTGTGACACGTGTACTGTAGACAACTTAATTGATTTGAAATACATAATAAAAATAGTAGATAATGAACAATAGAAACGTTGCTATTATTACTAATCAAAGAAGCAAGACAAATGCATCTATGGGCGAGTGTAAAGCTGCACTCAATAGTCTAAGCCATTTGCAGTAAGTACAGTCTGCAATTCTGTCAAAATGTCGCTGATATATTGATAAAAAGTTGTCAACTTCTAGCAGCCTCCTAATGCCACTTATCTATGGCAGACGTCGCCGGTCCATTGTGTGTGTGCATGCAGACATAATCAGCTTCAGGTGGCAGATCAACCCACACACACACACAAATACACACAGATGCACAGCTTCAAGTTGTGTCTGGCGCAGAGCCAACAATATTTCAAAGTTTTCTGCTGCTCTTTTTTCGATATCAACTGTCAGTCTGGGATTTAAATGTGGCCAGAGCGCAAATCCATTAAGTGTAGTTAAAGTTTCAAGCATAAAGGATGCTCAGCTGGAAAACTCTCTCACTGCTTTAGATACTTTCAGCTTTGCATGTGATGAGCTAGAGAATTTGCAGCACAAATAAAACTTTCAATTGCGCCAAGTGCAGTTGAGTGGAAATATAGTCGTGAGAGTTTATACGACTAGTAGATACTCTACACAATAAGTGTATAGTCTGTTTTGCATATGTATCTATGAATTTTCCAAGTATCTCAACACAACATATTGTTTATAATTTGCTTAAATATTTGCCTCATAGGACGTGGTTATTATTTCTCAATTCAATCAGTGCAAAGTATTGAAATCAAAGCTGACAACATTGTTGATTTGTCATAAAAGAGTAAATAGCAAGACAGTCAGGCTAGGCAATTTAATTATAATTCGCAACTAGTTTAAGCAAATAGTTTGTGAAATTTATTGCAAAGTTTGCGTTGGCAAATATTGCGCAGAAATAAGAGTGTTGTATTTCTAAATAAAATTGCAAATATTTTGGCTGCTTGTTGTGCTGCTATTTGTTAACTAATTAGATAAATACTCCAAATGGGCATAGATACAGATGCAGATACAAAGACGAGTATGGAGTATAGATACAGATGCAGTTTGAAATGTATTTAATTTGTTTGGAATGCATTTACTTTAGGCTTTGCATTCAAGCTATAGTTGCGGCTGTATCTATAGTGGTATATCTATCTAAAGTTGTACGTATCTATATCTGTATCTATAAGAGTATATGTGTCTAGAATTGCACTTGTATCTATAGTTATATCTATGTATATCTATCTAAAGTTGTACGTATCTATATCTGCATCTATAAGAGTATATGTGTCTAGAATTGCACTTGTTCTATAGTTATATCTATGTACAATGCCTGTGTCCATATCTATAGTTATATGTAGGTATCTATAGCTACACTTGAACCTGTATCTATCGCTGTATCTGCAGCTGACGGGCCTACATGTGTTTGTTAGTTATAATGCGCAGATTGTACGTCTCGATTTACACAAGATTTATGTTAAATGAAATTTAAATTTATTTATTTATTTTATTTTTCGTTTGTGTTTGGCTTGTCCTTTTTTGTTTGAGGGGTTAAATATTTGTACACGATGTTGCCTCATCTGTATTCACCGACTTTGTACAAGTTTTGTTTTATGGCATTTTGTTTGAAATTGGCGGTATCCTTTGTTAGCCACCGACCATAAAGTTGTTTGCCCAACAATATTGTAAATTTAAAACAGAAAACAGAATAAATTCAACAGAAACCACACACGCAGACTCGACTGAAATCGAATTAATAATAAAATGGTGTGTTTCGTGTGTGTAATTCGAGCTGTGGTTGTGGCTTACTGTATGGGATGACACCATAGACACAGGCGGCAATTGCTTCTTTCCTTTCTATCTATATTTACACTTTACTTATTGCTATATTTAGCTCTAATATGCTTGATTGAATGTCATACGTCAGCGATATGAGCATGTCAGATGTCAGGCAACTGCAATGCAATTAGCCTCTTGCACTATCTGACAACAAAGTATCTTTTAATTGGCACAAACACGTGTCGAACAACAACAGCAATGTATTTCCATTTATAGCTGGGCATTTAATCTGCACTTTGTTATATTTTTCGATCAATGTTGGCCTATGATTCATCCTCATTTATTATGCATTGTCATTTATTCCCTCTCTTCATATTTTGTATGGTTTTTGTTTACATTTTTCGCTTGAATTACCAGCGGAATATCTCTGGTTTATACACTAATTGCCGAAATTTGTCTAGCGTAATTGACTTTGACTTTGCCATTGGTATGGTGAGAGCTGCAGTTGATTGGTTCATGCTCTGAGTTATAAGTGATGTGTGGTCAGCCAAATTGGATAAGCCAAACCACAGTGGGGCAAAGTGTGCAATAGTTGCGAAGGCCAGAGAAAAGTGCAAATAAAGTAAACTATTGTAAATGTGGGTAAAGTATTGTAAATATAAATAATTGTGCATAGTAGGGCCAGATTTACTCCAGATAAAAGTACTTATAAAGTAAACTATAATAAATATGGGTAAAATACTGTAAATGTAAATAATTATGGGTAGTATGAAGAGACAGATTTATGCCAGTTAAAAGATGATAAATGTTTGCTATATATGTGGGTAAATTAATCAAAATATAAGTCAATATATAGTGTATACTATGCAGCTTTAGTTAATCAATTAAGTTGTGAATGTTGTAGAGTGAGCAGAATTATGCTAAAAGAGAGTTCACTCCTAAGAATTCGTAGGTTCTTAAACGTACATAGAAAGATCTTGTACAAAATAGTCGAATGCGAGCGTTCGTAAAATCGTAATAAACGTGTGAGAGCATCGACTGTGCGTGAGAAAGCAGCGCCGCAAAGAAAAACGCACGTGTGATTGGAATAATGAATATTGGGCACCACTGATTTATACTATTAATCTTTAAATTGTAGTATAAATTCAATGAATTATAGTTTAGTTTTATTTCGTTTTTATTGAAAATAAAAAACTGATTATGAAATTATCTCTGAATTAATGTTGTTCAATGTTTTAATACAAATATTTTTTTTCGTATGAATTTTACTTGTATTTTATTTTCAAATGGCAACCGTGGTTGTCGTTCTACTCACGCAATTGCCAAAGTCAACAACTATCGATAGTTGAGCTATAAAACAGCCGCACTTACTCCCCAACTTCGTGTGCCTTCATGCTATCAACTGTCACTTTTTTTTTTTGTTTTTTTTTGGCATTGGCTATAGATACGCTGCGCTTGAGTGCCGCCAACTGTCATTTAGATACCTTCACACACACACATGCAAAATACACACTGGCTGGTGTTAAACACTGCTGTGCCCACTGTGAATGTACCACTGTGCGTATTGCCAATGCCTGTGTGTGTGAATCACGTCTTCTATTGCCTGCGCAACGTTGCGTATACGTAATGTGATTTGAATTTTGTGTGCATGTGCATTGAATGCTTTGCTGCGCTTTGGCGAACGCGATGGCGACACACAGCGATATTTGAGAGAAATAGAAGGAGGGGGAGGGGGAAAGAGGAAGGTCGGGAAGAGAGCAGTGTGTGTCTGCGTTCCATTTCCATTACCATTCGCATTACCCATTTTCGTTTTCATTTCCATTTCCGAAACGGACCGCTGTCAAAATACGTGCCAGCCCACACTCACGCAAATTGTCACCGCACTCCACATACCCTAGTCGCCTACATACACACTCTACCGACTCTGCCCAGTCTTATAATCTATTTATTTTTTTCGCTTTTTATCTTGGCGTAATTACAATTAATTTCAGGTTTCATATTGCAATCAAGTTCGAGCACAGCTCAGCACACAGACATGGCAAATTGGTTCAGTAATCACAGCTGTTGTTGTAGTAATACGTGATATCATTATTATGCTTGTAGCTGGGCGTCAATTAGCGCCGCCTGCGACCTTAATAATATTAATCTCTTTTTTTTTTTTTTTGACGAATTTGAAAGCAAAAGTCTTTTGTTTTTCTCGAAAACGATAAAAAAATCTCACAATTTTGCCGCATTTTATAGACAACATAATTTATTATGTTTTCTCTTACTCTTTTTGATTTTTCTTTCACTTTCTAGGTTCATGTGAACTTGACTGACATTTACAATTTTCCCCCCTTTTTTGGGTTATTTTTTAGTAATTAATTTTTGGGTTTTCCATTTGGCTTTTGCGGGGGTCTTAGCTGCTGACAACTTGTCGAGCTGCGCATAATTTATTTGCATTGAAAACAAACGAAAGGGTATTACCAGAGTATGAGTAAAACATTAATGAAAATCAAATAAAAAAGTGGTAAATAAAATAGATAAATAAATCAATTAATACAGAAATCAAAAGGCAAATAGAGATATGAGAAATTACTGAATTTGAATAGTAAAATAAATAAAAGATAATAAATTGAAATAAAATTAAAAGTAAATAAAAAATATAAATAAAATTGAAATAAATATGGAAAAATAAGAAATTGTAATTTAATAAAATAAAAGTATATATAAATTAATAAAATATAATTGAATAAAATATAAATAAATATTAATAAATAAAGTACAAATAATAAAATATGACATAAATAAATATAAATTAAATAACATATTAATAAATAAAATATAAATAAGTAACATAATATTTAATGAAAAAGTATTAATTAATTATTATTTATAATTATTTATAATAGAAGTATAAATTTAGCTTACGCAAAAAAGTTGGTGTTGGCCTTAGTTATCAACATTTTGCCTAATTATATATGTATGTAGGATTATATACTGTATATAGGGTATGCATATGCATGTGTGCACTTGACTGAGCTTTAAGTGGAACACGCCAATTGTCAATTTACATAAGCTACTATTTGACATGCTCGCACAGGCATGGCCAGAGATACACTTGTATAGTGTGTGTACTGATAAAGCCATGCCATAACTAATTGAGCATTGATAAAGTGAAATAAATGTGTGTTGTGATTACGAAACATGTAATAAATGAGATTTTAATAGATTGTTCTACTATGAGGAACAAAATAAAAGAAAAGATGTAAATCTATGAGTAGTAGTTGTGATGATGGGTGCATAGATACATATAGGTGTAAAGCCTCAGAAAGTGATAAAGAATTGGATAATGTGAAAGTGAAATGGCAGAGAAAGAACAGAGTTAGATTTGCTGATAGAATACATATACTATATGTACTATATACTACACTGTATAGTATGCTATATTAACTATATACTACACAGTATAGTATATACTATATACTACATAGTAAAGTATACTATGTGTACTCTGTTTAAACTCACTCAAATAAGGCAAACATTTCTCTATTTACATATTAGAAAATGTGTACTTATTTTCTTCTTGAATTTGGGTTGAGTGAGGCGCCAGCATGCTCTGGTATTTAAGAGTTAATATTCATATCTAATGTATTATTTTGTCAGCTTTATTTACGATGCTCTCTAGAGAGCGGGTGTACAGCAGTAAAAATCAACAACAAATACCAGCACACTAACAAAAGAAAACAATGTAACATGCCAAATACGCAAAAAAGAAAAATATATAAATAAAACAATAACAACTTTCGCGAAAACTCGTTTTCCACGCGTTGGCATAAAATATTACATGCATTGTTATTGTTGTTGTTGTTGTTGTCGCCCTTGTCGTTTGTTTTTAGAAGCCAAAAACTGTGAAGCCTGTCTGAGAGTGTGTGTGCGTGTGTGTGTGTGTGTGTGTGTGTGTGCGTGTGTATCTGTGTGTGCCAAACAAGCCAAAGCTGCAGCCAGAGTTGAGCTAAGCTAAGCTCAGCTGCTGCTGCTGCTGCTGCTGGGCCTCGAAAAGCGGCTGAAACCTGAAACCGGTTTCTTTCTCACAGTATGTAAAAATACTATAATTTTCACACACACACACACACACACACTCCACTCCGTGTACACACACATGACGACAACAATTTGGCGCTGTTTGTTTATTTTTGTTTTGCATATTTTTAATTTATTTACTTTTTGCTTTTACGCTTTGCTCGCAAAATAAAAATATGCTTGCTTTAACTTTTATGTCTCTGTCGGTTATTTCTCCCCCCTCCCATTATATAGTATATTTTCAGTCTCGTGCTGTCATTTTCCATTCTGTATTTATGTGTATAGTATATGCTTTTTTTTCTTTGCCAGTTTTCTTCCCATTCCCTGGCGCCATTTAAATGAGGCAACGTTTCCGTTTTGCGGTTGTTGTTGTTGTTGTTGTCGCGCCTTCGGGCTCTTTCTGCCTTCACGTTGTGCAACATCAATTCACGTGCCGCTAACTGCTCGTTCTGCTCAGCTCTCGGTCGGTTGACACACATTTTCAGTGCCTCTTTAAGTTGCCTCCCACTTCCCTCCTACAATTTTCCCCCTCTTTAAATCAAGCATAAAATGCTGTGCTTCACTTTGCCACCAAACAATTGACCACAATTGGGACAGCTGACACTCACACAGAGAGACTTCAACTGCACACAGAAGCTAACTGTATTCCAGAGGGAGGTGGAGTGGCAGGGGGTAAGTGCAACTGGCTGGAAGGGAAGCCAAATAGTTGTTGGCCCATTTGCCACAGTTTGCAATACTTTTTGCTAGCAGAAGTAACTTGAAGATACATGTAGTTACATAAGTATCTTGCAGATACAAAGTAACTTGCAACTGACTTCATGTTTAATACATTCACTTGTAATTTATTCATGTCTTAATTGGCAGCCAAAACATTATCTCGTGTCTATTGAAATACTTCAATTAGCTCGTTTAAAATGTACATTTCCTTTCCATTACCGAGAATTCAGTACAAATTCATGTTTAAACTTCCCTGCCAAAATGTGTTTGCAATTTCGTAGAATAATTCTCTCACTGGCCTATCGTTGGCTATATTTTGTGCTGTTCTCCTTTATGTCTGTGTTTCGCATTGGTTTGTTTTATTTTTCTTTTTTGTGAGTTTCCAACTCTCAGCTATTTGTAGGTAGCCTAATTTCAACGCTTGAATGCTGTCCATATACTAACAAATACAGATGGGTGTGAGCGGGTGTGTGGGTGTGTGTTTAAGTGTGTGTATGCCCAGCTTATCTGTGGCAGCATCAGAGTCAACAGCAGCAGCAGCAACAACAACAACAACAACATGAGTATAGTGGAAACAGCTGCTTTAACAGACGAGTGGCACACTGTGAGACCAAAATGTTGTGATACCCACTGTAAATGGGTAGAAAGAGGGTATATAATTTTCATTTTAACCGAATTATCAAAATAAATTTAGAAATAAATAAATACAAAATTAAATTCAATTAAATATAATTGAATATAAAATAAAAATAAAATACTATATGTATTAAATTTAAAATAAAAATCTAAAACAATATTTATATTTATATTTAATTAAAAAATAAATAAAATAATATTAATATAAAATAAAATAAATATAAAATAAAATAAATATAAAATAAAATAAATATAAAATAAAATAAATATAAAATAAAATAAATATAAAATAAAATAAATAGAAAATAAAATAAATATAAAATAAAAGAAAAATAATGTAAAATAAATATAAAATAAAATAAATATAAAATAAAATAACTATAAAATAAAATAAATATAAAATAAAATAAATATAAAGTAAGTATAAAATGTAATAATTAAAAAATATATTATTAAATATATAAATAATAATTACAATTAAATATACACTTAAATATAAATTTAAATTTTCCGACCTGCAGTAACAAATAAACTGCTTGCACTGCTTGCTTAAAAGTTGCACTGCTTTCTTTCTGTGTAGAATAACTGCTTATATCGACTCAAGCATACCCGTTTCTGTGCTGTTTCTATTAAACCTTGCCCACTTCTAAGGTCCCTCTACCACTGCCCCTACCCCTACCTTCCACAATCCTTTCCACTGTCGGCATTCTCTATATGTAATATGTGGTCTTTGCGATTGACAGTACCAGCTGACATGAGGCATAAATAAGCACGATTATAAGCACTTGATAGAGACTGACTAATGCAAGAAGTACTTATGTACATAGGAGTAGTCACTTGGCTGGGCGAAAGGGGGGAGTGGCTAAAGTAGTCATCGTCGTCGTCGGGATAGAGTCGTAACTAGCAGCTGCCATCGTAAGGAGTTTTCTTTGGAACTCCAGCGCATTGCTTTCAACTCTTTTGGGGCAATTTGAATTGGCTCAAACTCAATGCAAAGATTTGTATGCAACTCGAGTGTCGGCGCTCTGGCAATTTGCTTAGAATCTTTATTTTATTTTTTTTAATGCAGCGAGTAAAACTCGTTTTGAATTTGTAATTGAATTGGGTATGCTGATGATGAGCATTAACAACAACATGATGATCCAGTTGATGATTGCATAAAATAGCAAACAACAACAACAGCAACGTCAGTGCAAGTAAATTATATTGCCAAGAAAAATGTTTTGTAATTTTCGCTTTTCAATTTTTGCTTTCAATGGCCAACAACAACTGCAACAACGTGCGGAAATGTGGGCGTGGCATGCAGTCAGTTGGCTATGCCGCGCCTCTTTCACTTGATGCTGACACAATTTTTAGATAGTATTTCTGCCCATTGTTTTATCTTGCGTTAATTCACCACTAACTCCCACTCTCTCCTCTGTTTGGTCTCTCCCACAGCCAAGAAACAAAATGGCGCTGCCATACGCACAAATAGCCTGGGCTCCGGCACCCGCACCCCACCCCTGGAACGCAAGAGCAAACTAAGCGCTCTGGGCAGATTCTTCAAGCCCTGGAAGTGGCGTCGAAAAAAGAAGAGCGAAAAATTTGAAGCGGCCTCCAAATGTAAGTTCCAGCACGTTTACAGATTATTCGCATTTCGCATGTATTTATTATTTATTCATTTATTTATTTGTTTTCGTTTTTTGTTTTTCTCTACATAATAACTCTTTCTCTGTAGCTTTGGAACGCAAGATTTCTGTACGTGCCAATCGCGATGAGCTAGTGCAAAAGGGCATTTTGCTGCCAGAGAGTCCGCTGGGCAATATACCAGAGCCGGGTAGGTTAAAGTTTTCTTTGAATAACAAACATTTGATAATGTCGGGTGTAATGGGTTAAAGCTGTAAAGTTTATGTGCTATAAAAGTGAGTTTTAGTCAAGTTTTTGTTGCATATAGTATAGTAGTAGTAGTAGACTTTGCTTGAGTAATGTATACACAAATAATATAAGCAATATATTATTTAGAGAAGTCAGTTCTTAATTCGAGCATCACGTTATTAGGTTTGGAATTATTTAACTAACAACTAACCAATGATGCCATTCTTTAAAAGAGTATGTTAATCATATTGTTAGATAATTTAAATTTGTAAAAATTAAATTCAAAGTTCCTTAAATGATAAATAAGCATGAAACAATTTAAGATCTCAAGTTCTCAAACATTATGATAAATTATCAGTTCATTCATTAATTTTTATATTTACACCAAAAAAAGTACTTGAATTAACCATTAAAGTGAGATCGCTTTAGATGTTTCCTTTCTTGATACGATTTATGAGGAAGTTCTCAACAATTTAGAAAAAATCAGTTCTTTTATTAACTTTATTATTTATATTTTACACAAAAAAACTTCATGGATAATCCATTGAAGTTAGTTTGGTTTGGTTGTTTCTTTTCTTGATATAAATCTATTTTATTAATTTCTTTAAATTTAAAAGTAATCTTAATAATACAAAATCTTTGGCTAGTGAATAATTTTGAACTGTGGCTGACAAATTTAGACAAATTCTATTTATAGCTCTGTAGCTTAATTACATACCACAGGGTTTTCGAACTTATCTTAGGAAAAACACTTCAACATCAAGAATGACTTAATGGAGTTAAAAGAGTGATTAAGAATGGATTTATCTTTCACTTTTTAGCTTCAAAGCAGATACACTTTCTTCAGCAAATACTGCTAAATTTTGACTAAATTCTACAAGTTTAAAGATAGTTTTTAGACTAACTCATAACGTATGCAACTTGCCCAACTTGGATCTCGAGTTTAAGCATAGTTTCCATATTAAATATAGATGTCATGTCAAAGCTAGTTTAAGCTTGCCACAGATGCATGTTTTATGTGCCGCATAACTTTTAGAGGCTTTGCTAATCATAGCTAAAGCCAGCAAGCCACAAATGCTGACCTTTTGTTTGCATATGTCATGCAAAAGGAAACTTTGCAAGTTGGACAAACTGTGTGTGGTGTGGGCCAAGTTCAGCTGAATGTATTCGTATCTGGTTGAGTCAACAAACGGAAATTGGCCATAATCCACGCACGATTTAGCCGTTGACGAGCCAGAAGTCACGAGCTACCAGTCATTTTGCTAAATTGTTTGTATAAGCAAAATCCAAGTGCAGGCTCAGACTGAGACTGAGGGAGAGAACTGAGACTCTTCCTTCCGCTTCACTTCGGCCTGTGACAAGACACATACTCGAACATGCCCAACTGATAGGGGAGAGGGGGTAGGAGTACTGCTGTGTACAGTACCGACTTGATGAGCTTGTCGTCGCGACGTCGCGACATTCTCTCTTGGAATGGCAATTAATCAACAGAGGCAGAGGCAGAGGCAGCTAATTGTCAATGCGAGGCGGCGCTGCAGCTGTTGTATGACAGTTGCCGCCTTTCTACCTTCTCTCACGCACACCGAATGCATTCAAATCAATGAGAGAGAATCGAGAGAGAGTGTGTGTGGGGGGAGAGAGAGTAGAGTGAGTGTGCTGCAGCAGGGGGAGGGGGAGCAGCGTTGATGATACGAACCTACCTCAAGTTTCTTCAGCTTGTGCTAGTCCAACTGTTGGGTAAGCTTTTCGCAGCCACTCTGCCATAGATGGCGCTGCGAGTGAAAGTTACTTGCCGAAAGCTCTGGCAGAAAGCTGAATGAAAGCTCTGGCTTAGCAGAAAGCTAACGCATTCATTTATGAATGAGACTGAGTCGCTCTCTCACTTCCCTTTTCTCTTCCTTCTTTGCAGGCGAGGACTCGTACTACAACAATGGTGGAGCCACTGCGAATGGCTCTTTACTCTCAGCCGTCCACAATAATTCCATAAATCAAGCCAATAATTCCATAAATGCCACCACCTACGGCACTGCCGGCAACGCTCTCATCACCCAGCAAGGGTCGGGGGGCGTACCCAGTTCCATATCTGTGCAACAGTTCAATGCAAATTCCATGCTCAATGGCGGCGCCAGCCACAATCAACAGAATTCCATGGCCAATGGTGCCGGTGGTGCCGGCGGCGATGGCGCCTCAGACACATCCTCATTGAGTGGCGGTGTGCCACATTCGCAATCAGCGCCACAACAGCTGGGCGTGGGTCAACAACAACAACAGCCGCCGCCACTAACACCGCTCGCTCAGCATCATCAGGCATTGGCCCAGCAGTTGCAGCAACGTTTCGCCATCAGCAATAATAATGGTAAGTCTAGTCAACTTTATGTCGAGTGCGTTCGACTGGTATAATTGTCTATTAAGTTCTTTTAGCCATTTGGCTTTTACTCTTCCGTTTGGAATAACCATAACTCCACTAGGCAATCGCTATAAATAGTGTTGCATACTTCGGGGCTGCGACATTAACTTACTAGGGTTGCATACTTTCAAGCGCGGTTCGTAAACTCAATTACTCATTAGCCATAAATTAGACGGTGCCGGCGCTTAGACGGCAATTTAAGCCCAGTTAACGCTTAGTTAAGTCACAGCAGACAGCAAGAGACACACAAAATAAAAGGTTGCGGCATTTTGCCAAAAAGTCTGATAAAACCACACACACACAGTGTCTATGATAAAACAGCAAGGCGTGTGTGTGTTATGGGGGTGAGTGCGGCATTTTGGGCAGAGGTCAACACTGGCTATTTAAAGGGTAAACAAACAGCATTGTGTTTTATACTGCTCTGGACACATTTATGTGTGTTTTACACAAAAACAAACACACTTGAGTTGGGCTACACTAGTCGGCATGGTACATGTTTATATTCATTTCATGGAAGGTGCATTAAAAATGTTAATAAAGTACAATTTTTAGTTTTTATTTTATTGAATATTTTAATATTTTTCTTATGCATATTAAAATGAATTAATAATTTTTAATTCGTGCGTTTCATAATCATAAGACACTTTTAACTGAGCTTTTCCATTGAACTATTTTTGATGCGACTTTTTAGTGTTTCACTATCATCCTTTAAACAAGAACCGTTTGATAGAAAGTTTTTTCTGATTTTTTTCTTATATTAAGTACATCGTCATCGATCTCTACAATGAATCCTTTTAATTTTATTTTAACAATTCAGGCTCAAATTCTTAAGTGTCTTATGATTATGAAACGCACCGTATAATAAATATATATAAAACTAATATGAGTCTTTTTTTTATACACATGCCAACAGCAGTTTAATTTAGCTAAAAACAGAATTATAAAAATGTTCTATCGATAGTTTCAACTATCGAGACTATCGATAGCATCTCAACTCTAGCACACACACACACAGACTCACTCAGACTCACCAACACAGTGCACAAATTGTCGCAGCTCTGCTTTGACTCTTTAAATATTCATTGTGTGCTTAAAGCTTTTACGGCAATGCGTGCTCTGTTTGTTTGTTTGCTGCTGCTGCTTCTGCTCTGCCTACGACTGCAGCCAACAACAACAACAGCAGCAGCAACAACAACAGCAGCAGAGCAGAAGCGTCGCAGCAGTAACCGGCATACGCGTTCTGCTGTGTTGCCTTGCGCGCGCTCTCTCGCCTGCTGTTGCGCTCTTTTGTTTATTTTGCACTTGCGAGAGAGAGTGGCGAATGGCGTAAGAAGTGAGAGAGCGTTTGCATTTGCTCTCGCTCACAGTTACTTTTTATCATTTGCGTTGTTTTTGTTGTGGCTGTAGTTGCTGCTGCTGCTGTTGTTGTTATTTGGCCAGTGTGCGTCTGGCTGGACGGCGTCGCATTTTTATGGCAAACTGTTTGCTCGCGCTGCCTGCCTTCGGCTCTGCCATTTGCTATGTTCAGTTAACATTAAAACGCAGCCCGCTAGAGCAGCGCGTGTTTTTGTCGTCGCGTTAGCACAAAATAAAATACATGAAAAGCACACAGCAAAAGGCAGAATAAAAATACTAAAAAAAAACCAAAAACAATAGCAACAACTATATAAATTGTAAAATATGAGTAAATACTTGTAATATTCGCATTGAACAAGTTTTCTCAAGTGTCGTCGTCTAAATGTGTTCGTCTGTATTTATTCGCGTGCGTGTGTGTGTGTGTGTGTCTTAAACATAAACAGTAATAGTAATAGTAATGCATTTAATATAAATAAATCATTCAAGTAATTGAGCAGCGCTTGACAGTTATTGTGCATAAATTGAGCTAAAGTTTTTCTTCTTATTAACTTTGTTTTTGCCGGCTATGCACTGCCTGATTTTGTGCAGTGTATGCTCTATGCATGCCGTTGTGTTTTTTCTCATTTGGAGGCATACAATTTCACTTGAAAGTTGCAAACTCAGCGCAATGGCAATAATTTGCCATTAGAATTTCAACTTACTCAGCGCAAAAATAACAACAACAAAAACCTTGCAACATTTGTTGCAAGTCTACTTTTTGTGGTGCTTATGTTTTGGTTATTCGTCGCACACACACAAATATTTCTGTTGAAGGAATTTTCGTATGAAAAATGCAACAGCCAAAAGGGACTTGGGGTGAGGGGGCGGTGCGCCTAACGACGAGAGGTGTGTTAAAAAACAGGCACGCAAAAGCATTTTTAATTTGCATATGTGTGTGAGTGTGTGTGTGTGGGTTAGTATAAATGTATGCATAGCTAAACTTAGGGGTATGGGCAAGGGGCGTTCGACCGCCTTGTTTCCGGGGTGTGGTGTCGGCCTTTGGGGTTGGCGGCGGAGGAGAAGGAGGAGCTCTGTTTTTGTTTTTCCTTGTTGTTTTTGTGGGCCATGTGAGCGAGCGCCTGCAACAGTGAGCAAAAAGGAAAATACTTTAATTTTCCAGCATTGCCTCTTGTGTGTGTTATGTGGTTTTTCGCCGCCTGCGCTGCTCACATTACGCATACGCAGCGGTGGCGGCGGCGGCAGCGTCGGCAAAGAGGAAGCACTAAAGTGTTGCCTACAATGGGGCGCTCTCTCTTGGCCTCTCTCTCGCTGTGCTGCGCTGTCTCTGCTTTGCTTTGGCTTTTCGTATGGCACACAACTATAAATCCTATCCTTTCCTTGCCTTGCCTTGCCTTTTGACTTTGTTATTCGTTCGCTGCGCTCTCTCGAAATGCTGCTATAATTCCGACTCTCGCACTCTCGTTGACTTTTGTTTTGAAAAATAAAAATAAAAGCCCGAAACGAAATGAAATGAAATTCAGCAGACTATGCTTAATTTTCTCTCCACTTTTTGTGGCTTAACTTTTGCAGTTCAAAATATATTTATTTGGCAAAAGTTGGGAAAATGTTCATAAAATTATGCATTAAATTGTTTCTAATTAATTGCTAAAGTTTTAATGTTTTTATTAGGTTATAGCTGTGTCTGGATGTGGTGTGTGTGTGTGGTGTGTGTTGTGAGTCGATTGCATTGCTGCATCCTGAGGTCGTCTACCTTTTTTCCTGTTACGCTTTGCTTTCGTCATTGTTCGCGTTGTATATATACATGTATATATGTATGTGTGTGTGTGTGTGCGACTGTGTGTGTGTGCTTTGCTGTTGCACTGCTGCAGCATCATACATTATCCCAGTTTTTCTTTTGCTTCTGAGTTTTATTGGGGTAGGTAAAAGACGGTTTAGCAGTTTTTTGGCAAAGCTTTTCTCTCACAATGTCTAAAAATTCAAAAGATATAATAAGCAAGATACTTGTAACGAAAGAATAGAAAAAAATATTTTAAATTCACATATAAATAAGTAAATAAGTTTTATAAATTGCCATAAAACTATGGATAGTTTCTCGACTTCCACTACTTGACAAGGCATATCAAATTTTGCAGCACAGATTGAAATACATCAGGCACACTGTACTATAGTCTCTAAACGTCTAACTACTACTCTGCTCTACTTAAGCCTTGACTCTTTTTCAATCTTGACTCTTCTCTAACTTCTACTCTTCTAAAATCTCTACTCTACTTAAGCGTCTACTCTACTAAAAAACCCCTACTCTACTATATTCGCTACTCTCCTATAGCCACCACTCTTTTCTACAGTCGGTACTAAACTTTAATCTCTACTCTACTGTAGCCTTTACTCTAATATAATTTCTATTGTAGCCTTCACTCTACTATAGCCTCTACTCTACCAAAACCCTTACTCTACTATAGATTCTACTTTACTATACCCACTACACTACTATAGACTCTACTCCCCTATAATATCTACTCTACCATAGACTTTACTATTCTAAAACTTCTCCTCTGGCAATGCTTCTTCACTTCTATATTTTTGCTCTTATTTTTTATCTATTAAATTACCAGAATCTATAGCTATCTATAACTTTTCCAGCAGTAACGCTTATTAAAGTTCAACTATTGTTTTTCCTGCCAACTGCATATTTATTTTCCATTTACTTTTATTTCATACATATATTTACTTTTCATTCACATTCCTTTCACAAATGTTGACTCACTCGATTCTTTTGTTGTTTTTTTTTGTTGTTGTTGTATTCTGCACATTTTACGCTTGTTTATTGTTTACTCAGTTGCTTGACTTTGTTTGATAGTGTACAATCAAACTGATAGCCAGCACTTTGCCGCCTGCTGTGTTCTCTACTGTTGTTGTTGTTGTTGTTGGCCTAGGTTGCAGTACGACCACCCTCAGGCAACCCCTTCCCGCTTCTAACCCATTGCACTTGAGTTTTATTAGGTACTACTTTAGGGGGTGTCATTTGCGTTGAGTTCAAGTTGATTTATTTAAACCCGCTTAATATCTGCATTTAGTTTAATTTCCTGTTTAATCTAATCTCATTGTGATATGCTGCTTATATAATACTCTATTCTCCTATTTCTCCAACTTGTACTTATTACTTTATGCCAGATAAATTTCTTCATACACACACACGCACAACAACATTCCTGAGATAAGCATGCTCCACCTCCCTTTGCCTGGGTTTATAATACCTAATTGAGTCAAGTGTGCGAGACGCCCACATTGGTTGATAATGCAATTAGATGGGGCAATCTATTGAAGACTGTTGTTATAATACCAATTGGGGGTGGTGAGGGGAGGTTCACGTAATCTCTGTTTGCGCTGGGTGTACTATGTGCGTCTTGACTGCAAACAATTTAATAATGATACCCTGTAAGAGCGGGGAGTAGGTAAAGGAGGAGCGAAAGTCTGAATACTTCACTAAATTATAGGAAATTTAAATACAGAAAAGTTAAAGCAAATATGCTTTATTTCTCTTTATATTAAAGCAGTTAATGTTATTAAAATTAATCTACAATTTTCTAAATTATATAGATATAGATATAGATATAGATATAGATATAGATATAGATATAGATATAGATATAGATATAGATATAGATATAGATATAGATATAGATATAGATATAGATATAGATATAGATATAGATATAGATATAGATATAGATATAGATATAGATATAGATATAGATATAGATATAGAGTATGCTTTATACAGATATAGAGTATACTTTTAGCTCTCTATTATCTTTATAGGGTATCTTTTATGTCAACATTTCCCCACTACCTAGCTTATCTCCTCAAGCATGTATCAGTGCTTACTCATTAAACCCAGTAATTACTGCAAAAAGACCTTCGCTCATTGTTCGATTCTGATTGGAAATAATTGAAAAATCATTTGCCAAGTTTTGTGCTTGTTGCTAAATAGTTCTTTAGCTCTGACTCTGGCTCTCTCTCTGTGTGTGTTGCTAATTTGTTTACCAAGTATTTGGCACAAATGATGAATGAGCCATGGGCGTGCAACTCTTTTGGCTTATATTTAAAAAGAGATTAAGCCGTTTGTTATCGTCTGTTTTTTTGTTGTTGTTTTTTGTTTTTTTGCATTTAATTTGACTAATTAAAATGTTGCCAACACAAATGTCAATAGCCTCGGCAGAGGGAGTCGGTCTGTTGGTCGTCTGTCTGGCCACTCCTCTGAGCCTTGCATGTCATTGGCTCGTAATCAAGCCATGATATCAGACTGTCCATTTGCACAATTGTTGTTTGTTTCCTTTCCATATATCCATTTCTATGACTATTTCCATTTCTCTCCAAGTTTTCTCTTTGTCCTGCACTGTTTCCGTCTAAATGACTCAGTTGGCCAGTTGTTCACTTCCTGACTTCATTTTGGCGTGTCTAATTTGTTTAACAAATATTTATGCTGTTCACACAGCGCCCTTTAATACCTCCCCTTAGCCCCCATCTCAGGCTCATTAATTAGAAATTTTCACTCGATTTATTGTGTTTTCTTTTTTGCGTTGTTCTCTTTTTCTGCTTTTCTGTTGTCTATTGTGTAAACAGAACCAAAATTTCCGCACTGACACGAAAGTATTGTTCAATTTTCAGTTATAGGGTATAGATATAAAGGGTATATGGGTTAGAACTGCATATTCATAACAGTTTAAGTTAGTTTACAGTACTGTAAACAGTGTGTCAGAGCTTAAGTCTGTTAATTTACAACGTACTAATAGAAAGTGTGAGTCAAACCTCAAGTGTGTTTACAGCTGTGGTGTTTTCCTTACTCTTTAAAGGGGAAGAAAACAAAGTCTTTTACTTAACAGCAAGTGTACGATGTGTTATCAAATTACAGTAATAATTTACAGCGTTTTGCTTATCATTAAACTAAAGTATGTTACTTAACAGAACTACTGTTACTACATTCATTTACAATATAAGCTAAATGTAAAGAATTTCTGTTACATGTTAAAGCCTGTAAGCGAGTCATTCAAATAAAGTCTGTAACTTAACAGAGCAATAACAGCAAATGTACGAAAAGTTAGCTTCTCTGCTAGTCGTTCAAATATAGTCTGTTACTTAACAGAGCTGAATGATGAGTCGCTAAACTAAAGTCTGTTATTTAACAGAGCAATAATATTCATTTATAATGAGCTAAACGTATCGAATTTCTGTTACATTTTACAGTCTCTCAGCGAGTCATTCATTTAAAGTCTGTAACTTAACAGAGCAATAACAGCAAATGTACGAAAAGTTAGCTTCTCTGCTAGTCGTTCAAATATAGTCTGTTACTTAACAGAGCAGAATGATGAGTCGCTAAACAAAAGTCTGTTATTTAACATAGCAATAAACGTATAGCATTTCTGTTACATTTTACAGCCTCTTAGCGAGACATTCAAATAAAGTCTGTTACTTAACAGAGCATTACCAGCAAACGTATGAAATGTTAGCTCTGCCTATAGAATTTCTGTACGATTTTACAGCGTGTCTGTTCGTCGCTTTCAATTATCTCGATCGCTACTCGTTTTGCCATTGCTCGGCTCTCGTTTCGCGTTGCCTCAATTAAAAAAGAGCCCCCACATGTTGTTTTTATTTTGCTGCCATATTTTGTGAGATACATTTTTAAGACGCCATAAAAGTCGAGAAATGACAATGTCAATGTCTCAACAGCTTTTCGCTTCGCCTCTGACTCCGTCGCCTTGCCCCTCTCACCCGCCTGGTGTGTGTGAGTGTGAGTGTGTGTGTGTGCTACTGACCTCCAGCCTGGGGGCCATCATAAAATCCAACACAAATGACTCGGATACAAATAGAGATAGATTAGACTAGACGAGAATTGTACAGAGTTGGCATGAGTTGCTTTATAAATGTTGTGGGCGCCCCTCGCGCTGCTCTGGCCATCAATTCGAAATTCACTTTTATGGCGTTGCGAGAGCGAAATATTTTGTATTTTAATTATGCACAATTGATGCTAAATTTGTCACGCCACAGCTTCCGGTATTTTATACGCTCTCTCGAGTTGTCTCTCTGCGTTTTTATTTGCATTGTTGAATTGTTGGCTCGATTTTAATTTTCAATTTCTCGCAATGAATTAAAATGTTCAATTGTGCAATGCCAAGAAGAAGAAGAAGGCTATCAATGCAGCTATCTCTCTGCCCTTACACTCGGTGCCATATTGTGCCTGGCGCGTTGGCTTTTGGGTAGTTGTTTTTTATATAATCTTTATCAATTTGTTTGGGGCTGTTGTTGTGTGACAGTTTCGCTCGAGCGTACTTAGTATCTCTCTTGGCTCTGGTGTCGCTTTTCTCAGCGTTAATCCAACTCGTGATATATAAGACTCTGGAAATCTCTCGGGCAGTTTAATTATCTAAAATATGATTTATAGTTGAAATTGTGGCAATATTTTGCACAGTGTGATAAGCAGTAAGATAAAGTGAACTTTTAACTTTATTTTAAGGCAATTGAGTAAGCTTTAATATGCAGTGTTGAGCTTTCTTTTTGGTATAACTAATATACTTTCGAGTTAAAGAAATAATTACTGTGATCAAACTCCTTCACAAATTAATGACTGCATTGGACTCTTACTCATTCTCATTTAAGTAAGATAAAGCGAACTTTTAACTTGTTTTAAGGTGATTGAGTATGCTTTAAGAAGCTTTTCTTTTTGGTATAACTAATATCAGTTTAATTCAAAGAAATTAGTAAGAAATAATCAAACTCTTTCACAAATGAATGACAGCATTGGACTCTTACTCATTCTCATTTAAGTAAGACAAAGTGAACGTTTAACTTGTTTTAAGTTGATTGAGTAAGCTTTAAGAAGCTTTTCTTTTTGGTATAACTAATATCAGTTTAATTCAAGAAAATTAGTAAGAAATATTCCAACTCTTTCAATAATTAATGACTACATTGAACTGTTACTCATTCTCATTAAAGTTAGACAAAGTGAACATTTAACTTGTTTTAAGGTGATTGAGTAAGCTTTAAAAAGCTTTAATAAGCTTTAATAAGCTTTTCTCTTTGGTATAACTAATATCAGCTAGACTCAAGGAAATTATTAAGAAATATTTCAACTCCTTCACAAATTTATGACTGCATTGAACTCTTACTCATTCTCATTTATAAACGGTATCTGAAAGTCTTCAATGAAATCGCTATAAATAGACAACCTGTAGTCACCCGATCAATTATGCACAATGCGGCGCCTATGTCATGTTTGCTTTTTATGATGAATTTCCTACATAAAATGAAAACAAAATGTAAATATATTTTAATTACCTTGTCGCAGTGATTCTTTTGTGATATTGTAAATTACGTAAATAATAATAATAATACTAATAATACGAAAAACAATAACAAGAATATGTATATGCAAAATGAGAAACGCACAAAAACCCAGCACAATCATATGTATAAATATTGAGGATATATAAACGCACAAATGAATGAAAAACAACTGGAAAAATCAACAAGACGAGAGCAATCGCATCGAGTGAAATCATCGAATGAAAAGCGTAAAATTTTCCACACTCACTCACATCATCACACACAATGTGGAAAATCTGCAGCAATAAGTGATAATCAATATTAAGACGTGAAGTGAAATCAAAATTGAAAATAGAAATAAAAACCAAACGTATTATTAGCTGTAGCCAAAAGCATTAAGAGTAGAAGCAAAGCAGAAGCAGAAGCATAAGCACAGAACTATGTGATAAAAGTCAAGTGTAAATCAAAGTTTTTTGTCATCATCGCACAATCAAACAATCAACAATAAATAAATAAATAAATGTTTCAATTGGGGCCACGTTAAGTGTGATAACGCGCCACAAAGCAATAAAAACAGATTGTGTGCTTAAAAATACATGAGAAGCAGCGAAACACAAAACCAAAAGCAGCAAGAAGAAGAGCGCCGGTACCCCCGATGCGTAGACAGCAAAAGGATACTCAATTTTCAAAAGTGTCGAGTTGAAATTCCCATAACTGCCATTAATTGATGTACACGACGAGTTGATGAAATCTCAAATAGCACAAGAAACTAACTGTAATTCCCTCACAAAGACAAGTAGAAGAAGAACAAGAACTTCAAGTAGGAGAACAACAAAAACAACAATTGCAATAACAACAACGTTGAGCAGCTTAGCAGCAGCGACATCAAAGCCACGCTGATGATGGGCTACATCATGGGTTGTGCTTGTTTCAAAGGTATGTTTTGCCACAGTGTATACTCCTAGCGATGATGCGATAGGTGGGCGATACTATCGTACTATCGTAAATTAATACCAATTGTAGGTTTTGTAACAAAATATATTGGTAGTTCTAATCATATATGACAACTATTGATACTGATGAAATTACTGACATTTTACAGTAATTTGTTTGTACGTACACATATACTACATTCGTCTTTATTATTGCAATATTTTAAATTATTTTTGACAATAAATTACTATATTTATCGCTAGTATAAAGGTTTTACAATGTTTAATACCAGAAAACCAATTGCGAATCGAATTTCGGTTAAATGGCAATAAGAAATTTGGTAAATGGTATTAGGTTCCGATACTGTAACTGTATTTTAATTTTTGTGTAATTATTTACAAACACAGTTATTATGATTCGAATGAATTACACATTGGCCATTCAATATTAAATTTAGGATAAGAAATATAATGTAGAAAGTGAAACTTCTATACGGTATAAAATACGATACTGATTCGATATTTCAGTTCCGATATGGTCTTTCGGTTCCAAATAACATATAAAGGTTCGCGAAATCGGATATTGGCAACTTCGGTTCCAGTGCTAATTTTGGTTCTTAATTTCAATAGGCTTGTTTTTCTTCGGTTTCACTTCTAGAATTGCTTGCATTTTGATTCCCTGTATATAATATATAATAATATATACTTAGCAGTTAATATATTTCTAGTAAATCTTCTGCAGTATTCTTTTATAGCTTGCTTATTCAGTCTGCATTTTTATACAGTTTCGCCGGCTTTTCCTAGGCTTATTCACTTCGGGTGGAACTATAAGTTATGTCCGTACTCTACAGTAGGTACATTACTTAACTGCTTCATAAACTGAAATCCCAATAAGCTAATAAGGATCCGCTATAGCTTTGATAACTTACCTCCTTCTTATATGTTTGTCTGTCAATACTATCGATATCTCTGCCCGACGCATCCCTAGCACAGGTAGAACCTATGACATGTACCTTACACAGTTGCACAGTTCGATGTCTAACTGAAACGCGCATCGTTAGCATTTACGCACTCCTTTCGTTCGGCGCTCCCCTTCCCTATGCATTATCGGCATCTCTTTGGCCTCTCTCGCATTTGTCATCTTTCGTTTTTGTGTTATGGCGTCGCCTTTCCTTCCGCTCATTAGGCAACTCATCATCAAAAGTTGCGCTGCAGCAGCATTTGCTACTCTCTCTCTAGTTATAGCGCTGCTCACGCTCTCTCACTAACTGTCTGTCCGTCTGTCTGTCTGTCTGTTATCCTTTGTGTTGCTTTTACGCACTTTTCGCATTCTTCGTCATGCAAACGTCATGAACGACGTCACAAAGCGCAACAAAAATGAGTGCATGCGCCCGTGTGTTGACGCTCTCTGTGTATAGCACTCTCTCGGCTCTTTATAGCACTGTTAGACAACAGTTTTATAGCAGCGCAGTTGTGGCTCTGCCAGCGGCATTTGTTTTATTGCTCTGTTAAATCTCTGATTGCAAAATGCATGAGATTTCAAGCATGGGTGTGTGTGTGTGTGTGTGTGTCTGTCTGTGTGTAGTTCTTTTACTTGCTTGCCTCACAAGATTTTACTGCCTGCCTTTGGGTGTATGTGTGTGTATGAGTGTGTATGAGTGTGTGTGTATGGCAAGCTTGTGAATTGTCCGACAGGCTTTTGAGTGCAGAGTGATTTTTAGTTGTCTTTTGCACTTTGCTAGCTTGTCCAACATAGCGTATACTTTATGTGTGTTTAATAAGCTTTTAAGTGACGGCTGTCTTTTTTTTTAGCGTTATGCATGAGCTTTAAGCCTTAACTACTGCGAATAAACCAGACTATAAAAAGTATAGAAAGGGTTTTTCAAGTTTATTGCAATCAATGAAAAGGTCATATGGAGAAAGTTGTAGAAGTAAAGTTAAGGTTGAAGAAACTGTTGAAATTATAGACAATGTTAGGGCCGATGTTTAACTAAAAAGTCTAGATTCTAATACATATTAAATATGAATATAATATAACAAATATATTCAAATAATCGCATACACTTCTAAGAAATGACTGTAAACTAAATCTTCTGTGTTTTATTTGCAATTAGGTCAAATTAAAAGGTACAAAAATTAGTCATAAATAACTCTGTTTTACTTATAGTAAATATAACCCTTTAATGCATCGTAATGTAATCTAATTTCAGTCTGTAAATTAATATTCCTACTGTGAATGTTAACTCAATATTGACTTGGCCTAATTGTAATTAGAAATGCAGTTAAGAATATCCTGCATTTATGGTTAGTACATGCATATATATTTGTGATTATTTGCAAGTCTCAGTGCCAAGAATAGTTCAAGTGTTGCAACTGCAACTGCGAGTATACTACACATTCGTTTGCAATAGTCACAGTTCCATTGTTTGGCTCTGGCACTTGTGGCACATACATACAAATGCATATACACACATCGACTATAAAGAGCCTTAACCTTTCACATTTGTGTGTGCAGCAGTAGCAACAGCACACACAGCGTCAACTAGTCTCAGTTAGTTTGATTCAATTTTAACGCTATTTTCAACCGTTGCAATTTGCAGCATCATCTCCTTCCACATCCTGTGGCTGCTGCCTATCTCTTGGGAGTGGAGTGGGGTGCAGTGCGAGTTGAAGCAGAACGTGTGGCATGACGAGCAGCCATTGCTAAGTGCTTGGCCCATTAAAGTATGCAATCATTTTGCGGTTAGCTGAGTACCCCATGCACGCTGCTCTTCATCTTACCTATCTATAACGCTAAACCGCTAGATAAGTGCTAGGGATGGCAAGGCGATAGTTCACTACAATTTATTGCGAAATCTATTTCGATATATGGGAGATATATGGCGATATATATTACGATATATAGGAAATATATGGCGCATATTTATTGTAATTATTCTGTTAATTATGTATATATTTATTTGATGTATTTCCTTATATTTTAGTCACTACAATTTATTGATTTTTTTATATTATGATATATGGAAATATATGGCGCATATTTATATTTATTATTCTGCTAAGTTTGTATATATTTATTTGATATTTATTTCTCGATAGTTTCCAGTCGATACTTCAACTACTTATTGCCGCTGGCTTTGCCTTGCCAACTTGACTAAAAGCTGACACAGCTTAGCGTTTCGCTGAGATTAACGATTCAGAGTATTTGCACAGCCTGCGGCAAGTTTGTGTACTCTCTCTCCACTTCTCTTTCTCAACTTCTCTCGCTCCTGATATTCCTCTTTCTCTCCGCTTCGTCTGCTCTAATTTTAGAGCTCGCCCAGCTCATTGCACATATGTTTGTGAATTGCTTTAATCTTTGCGCACGTTTTGCTCTGCTTTGTCTTCCATTCATAAACAAATTAGTGCCATTTCTCTTGTGGCTAACAATTAAACGGAGAACCAAAATAAATGCCACAAGCTTTCTTCTCTCTATCGCCGTCTCTAGCAGCGCATAAATAAATAAATAAACAAGCGTTTAATTGAACCGGAAATTATTTTTGTGTGGGCGTCGATTGGTTGCTCTACAGAGAGAAATAGAGTGAGAGCAAGTTGCTCTATCTATGTGTGTGTGTGTGTGTGCAATGCATGTGTGTGTGTGTGTTCTTATTGGAATTTATTGTGCTCTAGTCACATTTTGGCGTTTCAACTTGTTTTCCCCACACGCCGAGAAATGCGTTGAGCTGAAAAAGTGGGCCAGGGCGGGAGAGGGGATGCGACTGTCGGGAAGTGCCTTTAACAAGCTGGTTGGCAGAGTTCACTTATTGGTTATACCCTAAGTCAAGCTATAGAATGTTGACTTGTTAAAGTTGCAAGAGTTAAAGTTTCAAATATTTGTAGATTTTATATAAAAGCTGCACTGAATTTCAAGCATTTCTGTATGTCTCATTCTAGTACATAATATACTCTAATACATAACACAACTGCCAATGAACTGTCGCAGTTAATATTGTTTACGATACTGATAGTCGGTTATCAAAATAAACTTTATTGCTAAAGCAAAAACCTTATTTTGGCTGCCTAATAAGCAATAATATTAATATAAAGACTTGCGAAAATATTTTATATTTATTTTTCTATTATTATTTCTCTATTTCTATTTTATAATTAATAATTGTTTTATAATTTCTCTCTATTTATTTTTCTAAAATATTTTATTTCCGTATTTACTTTCTTATATTCAATTTTCTATATTTTTAAATTTTTCATATTTATTATTTTTTTATATTTATTTTTCTATATTTATTTTCTTGTATTTATTATTTATTTATTTATTTTCTCTATATATTTTTCTATATATTTTTCTATATATTTTTCTATATGTTTTTTCTACATTATTTTTCCTATATTTATTTGATATACTATATTTAGTTTCTTATATTTATTATTCTATATTTTTTTTGTATATACTTTTTATTATATTTATTTTTTACTTTATTATTTTACTTTTTTTTTATGATTAAATATTTTTTATTTTTTTATATATGTTAATTCTATTTCATTAATATTGTTCAATTATTTAATGGATTTACTTATTCGATTTACTTACTTTATTTATTTTGTTGTTTATTTGTTAGTGTATCGCAAATGCGTTTTGCCAATTAGGGCAAGCAAACATACTGGTACAAATTCTCTCTAGGTTTTCTATTAATATGCAACGTCGCATTAGCAAGTCTCGCTCTTGCTCTCTACCTTTCCTTCCCCTCTTCCCCTTTCTTTCCTCTTACACGCTGTGCGCTAAATTGCCGTTGAAGCTCGTTATATTGCATGTCTCTCTATATGCGAGTGTGTGTGTGTGTGTATCTGTGTCTGTGTGTATCTATGTGTGCGCTATATTCCCTCTTGTTGAATTTGTGTTTGAGTTTACTTGCTTTGCATGTGGCATTTGACTTGCCGCACAGCAAACTTTTCCTCACTTTGCCCTAATGTAATGTCAGGCATATTGCCTTAAATGGTTTAACCACTTGTTGAATTAAATATAATTTACAAGAATTTGCTCTTGACTCACACGCAATCTAACGAATCGCTTGTAAATCTGTCTTCCAGCAGCAACAGATGTAAATTTCACTACGAAGTAAAAGGCAAGAAATAAACCTTGTAATAGAAATCTTTTTCATTTCCTTTTTGTATACTTTTAATGCTGTAAATTATACTGAGAATATATCAAAGAGTGTAAAACCTGTGTGGATAGATGTAGCTAGTCCCAAAAGACAAAAAGTGGATCAAAGTAATAGTATAAAAGGCAGAAGGAGGACAAAAGAAGAGATTCTTATACTCTATTAAAAAGCTTGATTAGGAGTCGTGTGTATCATCGGTCATATTCATATTAAAGCCTATATAAACTGAGTTATTAAAGTTAGAGATATTCGTATTATATTTGGCTTGAAGTATGCTGTATACCCTCGGTATGTTTCGGTTAGGGTGGGTGCTAAGGATTTTGAATGCTAAGCTCATTACGGTCAAAGGAGGTTAATTGTGATGCCGCATGGACTAAGCTCTACTCCGGCTAGACTGATTACATACAGCCTGTCGCTTTTATGAATGGGTTATTCTTTCGCAAGGATTTAGAGATAGACTCCCAGGTACCATACTCCTAGGCAGACGAGGTACAGAAGCGGTGATGGACAGTTTTCTCTTCCTCCAAGTTCTACAGAAGTCAATGAAAGGAACGAGAAGTCTTGCGATGGGAAAGCTCATGAGCCAATGTCAGGTCAGAACTAGAACCCTCGCTGCTTTATTTACCCTATAAAAATGCAATTACTTTTGCATTTGAAATAAGTGTTTCTCATTCACTCATTCAACAGTATTAGCAGCAAAGTGGCAGACTTTAAATTCATATATATATACAGGTCATAAAATGTTATATATTCTATTCATCAACCCACAAATGTTGATATCAATCGCACAATAAACACTAGAGCTATGCACAGTATGATTGCCAGAGTAGCAGCAGAGTGAAATTTAGGACAACTCCCTACGACAATTAAAGCATGTACCCAGCTCTTTATAGGCCACAGACGAGTGTACGAGTGTACAGTTGTCGCCTGTCGTGTCACGCGATAATTACTGTAATTCACATGTTTATTCACAGTGGGAAAACATGTCATGAGTTGTGTTTGTGTGCATCAGATAAGCCAAAAGAACATCCTTAACAAGCTAACTGTGTCACACCTGCAGAGCATCCACCTTGAGCTTCTGTTTCAGTTCGAGTTTCAGTTTCAACATGGCCAGGCTGGGCAGAGCTGTGCGTGACACGCTTGTCGAGTACTTCAAGAAGACGAGTCTGAATGGCTTCGGTTTGCTGTACTACATAAGACGTCGACGTTATCAGCGTTTCTTTTGGTTTCTCTTTATCGCCGTGGGCATCTGCTTTGCCAGTTTTGTGGTCTTCACCACGCTGCTGCAGTTCCTCCAGCGTCCCACGGTGACGGCGTTGTCGGCATTGAGCCGGGATGCGGATGAAGTGCCCTTTGCAGCGCTGACCATTTGCAGTGTGAACAAGTTGAGCCGTGCGAGGATTGGGGCATTTGCTCAGGACTTATCGGAATGGAGTGGCAGCCCTAGGGGTTACTGGTTGCAACAACTGCCACTGCTCGCTGGCTACTTCTCCGCTGTGGCCGTGCCGGCAGAGGCTGCTGTCGCGTTGCAGGAATCATTGGCTCAACGCTGGCCTCGGGATGTCAGGGCGCAGCTGCTGCAGTTATCTCCCAGCTGTGAGTCATTGTTACTGAGCTGTCAAATAGATGGTGGCGTCACCCACAACTGTTCCCAGCTGTTCACATTAACGCCAACCATCGAGGGCAACTGCTGTGTGCTACAGCAGCCACATAATATAACCGAAACACTCGTGATACGCCTGAATGCCTCACGCACGGATTACTTTGATATGCCACGTGCTGCACGTTCCACTGGCTTCAGCCTGCACCTGCCTGGGTGGCTGGGCAGACTCACTCTGGCACCTGGTGAGTCGGCAGAGGTGCAACTGCATGCCAAGAAACTGAAGGCAGAGGCACAGCTACGTGATTATCCTTTGACCGAACGAGGCTGCCACTTTGCCAACGAGCCTGCCCACTTGGTGCAGTGTTTACCCCGCTGTCGACTGCGTAGCTCTCTTGCCGCCTGCCAGTGTGTGCCCTTTGCTTTTGACTTGACCAAACTACCGGAGGATGCTGGTCAACACAATTTGAGCTATTGCAATTTGGCACACACAGCCTGTCTGCAGCGACTGGAGGGTGAGTGTAGGGGACAGAGTAGGGACAGAGTAGGGACAGAGTAGTAGACAGAAGTAGGGACAACAGTTTGCACTAAAGTCACGTCTATAGACTCTGCTTTATGGCAGGTCATTTCAAGGATTTCGCACCATCAACATAGCCACGTCTTATAAATTTGCCCACTCTATAAGGGGTATGTAGAGTGTATGGGAGTAGGGATATTGTAGGCTAATTGATTCTGTTTAAACTATAACGTTATGCAAAGGTAGAAGCTATTCTTTAGCTTGTCAATAAAAATAAGTACTTGGTTTAGCCATATAATTTCATTAGAAATCTTTGCGTAAAGTAAATGTATATTACCTCAAGGAAATAAGTATATGTGCAAACAAAATATGTTCAGTTTATATATAAAAGATAAAGATTGGCTTTAACAAAATTTTTTTTAGACCCTGTACTTTAAAAAAGTACAAAAGTGTCTATTAAGTTTGTGCAAGCCCGAAATGTATGTAACAGGCAGAAGGAGGCGTGGCAGACCCCACAAAGTATATATATTCTTGATCAGGACGACGAGCTGAGTCGATCTAGCCATGTCCGTCTGTTCGTCTGTCTGTCTGTCCGTCTGTATGAACACCTAGATCTCGGAAACTGTAAGAGCTAGAGTTATCATATTTGGCAGCTAGATGCCCCTATAGTGCAAGCAGATCAAGTTTGTGTTAGATTTTTTATACCTGCCCCCCCTCCCCCAAAAACCACGAAAAACTGCCACAATTTTAAAGATACAAACTTGTGTTTTGGCATACGATAATCTTATGATAATCTTTATCTGTGCTGTGAATTGTGGCTCAATCGGATAATAAACACCGGAGATATTCAAGATTCAATTCCCTGTACTAGGTAAGGGGGGAGCAGCGCGAGTGTATGTGTGGTTGCATGCGACTTTGCGCTATGTGTGCATGTGTGAGTGTATGTTAGTGTGTGTGTGTGCAAAGGAAAGTACAGGGTCTCCTACTGGTCGGTTGAATCCGACTGTAGCTTTCCGAGTTTTTTAAAAGACCTTTCAGTTAAGGAACTTAAAAATAAAAAATAAATATGTAATTCTTTTTGAATTACCAAAATTAATTAGTTAAACTTCATAGGAAATAAGTATATGTACAAAAATCCAAATTAATCATAGGAAATAAGTAAAAGTGCGAAAATCCAAGTTTATCACACATCCGCTTATGAGACTAATATAGTTCTTGATCTAGATCTGAAACTGAGTTGAAACATGAGTTACCAGAAATGTTCCGACGTCATGTCTGACATTCTTTTTTGCAATCAAAAAACTACACTGCAAATTTCAGCTATATGCCATAGGCTGTCAGTCTGAAGGGAACTTTTACAATGTAGGGAAATAAATAGTACAGAAAATATGTTTTTTTTTTGCTACGAAGAGTTCTCTCCACTCGCTTTTGTATTACTTTCAGCGAACTGGTCACCTTGGAGCTGTGTGGATTGTCTGCCCGATTGCAATGAATGGCGCTATGAGTTGCGCAAGAGTCTGTTGGGTTATGTGCAGCCGTTGGAGTGTAAATTAAGCATACGCCATGGGGGCCAAAGTGTGCCAGTGTACAGTCAAAATGGCCTGTATAATTGGTATGAATTATTGTGTGAGTTACAATTGAATTTCCAATGTGTGCGTCAGGTCTGATAACCAAACTATATTTGTACTTTGACAGCCAATGTTGGGGGTGTGCTTAGTGTTTGCATTGGATGCTCGTTTATCAGCGGTTTCGAGATTGTTTACTTTATGGTATTTCGTCTATGGCAGAACTGGCATAATTGAGTACTGTGATTTCATCTAACTTGATGTTTGTTTGTCCATCTTGTCAAGGAGAAGAAGCATGTACGAATATAATAAATATCCCGCATACGCCATGTGTGACAGCAAATGAAATTAGTTTTGATTTATTTGGACGGGCATACGCCTAAGTCGTCAACAGCTTGAGGCAAATGCAAACACACACGCACACACATGTACACATTCATATATAAATTCATTTATCTTCTTTGCCGCCACACCCACTTTGGCTCGAGTGGGCAACGGGAATGCGAAGTGTTACAGCAACAGAAATGGCACATCACATTGACTTGAGTGCAGGCAATTGAAGGAATTGTTGCTGAAATATCACATATAATATATGCATACGGTGTTTATGCGAAATAATCCAGAGATAAAGCTTATTTTTATTTAAGATACAGATACAGTTTGTTTGAGTTGAGTTCAGCAGCTGGAAATGCCTAAAATAATATGCCTAAAGGTCAGCTTGAACAGTGAGCTGTGCAGGCAATAAATCAATAGTTTGGCAATAGTTTAAAATGCTCACAAAAGGACTATATAAGTTTGTCAACAAGTGTGTCATAGATTTAGATTGGAGCTATGGTAATGGCATAAGGGATAAGTGTAGGTTTATGAGAAGTGTATAAAAAATGTATTTGATATATTTATGTATATAAAAGTATCTCAAAAGAAACTTTGCTGAGGTATTTCCACATCAACCGCAATTGATTATTACTATATACATATATATGTGAGGTGGCAACACTAGTCAGAACTGCCAACCCGCTTAATTTAGTTTATGCGCGATGAACGCGCTGTTAAGAGATGCCAACGTTATTAAGTTTAAAAACGAATCTATCGGAAGAGAAACGCGACAGAGAGAAGTTGTCTGCTGCCGAACAAGTTGAACGCCGTTGATTTATTAAAGTTGTCTTTACTATTTTACTTTACTATTCTTTATAATAAAAACCATTCATTAAAAATAATAAACATTGATCTTTAACCGATCTTACATTTGGGGGCTCAACCAGTGCTTAACCAAGTCTCAATAATAGCGCGCGTATAAAGCTGAAGTGTTTTAAAAGTTGTCTGTGCTAAAAAAACTAGTGTTTGTTTCAAAAGTCGAACAGTTGAAAGTTGTAGAAATTAAAACATTAGTCCCAAAAGCCAGAGCGAAGTCGGTTGTGAAATTGCAAACGCTGGTATATCGTGGTGAAATACCAAAGGCGTAGAAGTGTGCGGTGCGAAAGAGACAAGTATTGAACAGTTGTTTTAGTATGCCGAAAACGAAACGAACGCCGGCAAAGAAGGGAAAAATTGGCGCCGATACAGACGCAGAACTCGTGGAAGAAGAGGACGAAAATAGTAGAATATTCGAGATGTCGCGTGCACACAATGAAACAGCGGTAAACGCGGAATACAGCAGTGACGTTAGTGGGCAACTGCAACAACTTATTGCGTTGTTTGCTATGAAAATGGAAGTAGATGAACATAAAGAAAGTCGTGTAAAAATTTCCGCTGAAAATTTCGAGAAAATCATAAGTGATTTCGACGGTAGTTCGATACCAGTAGAAAAATGGTTTGACATTTTTGAACGAAACGCCGAAGCCTATGAATTGTCTGATAAACAAAAATATGTGCAAGCGAGAGGTAAAATGTGCGGAGCTGCAAAACTGTTTTTAGAATCGGAATGTGTAAGCGAGTTTTGCGAGCTGAAAAATAAATTGATCGAAGAGTTTCGTTGCAGCTGGAATAGTGCAGACATTCATCAACAATTGCGTGAACGAAAAAAGAAAAGATCCGAAACATTCCATGAGTATATGCTACATATGAAGAAGTTGGCCAGTGTCGGGAATATGGAAGAAGCAGCCGTATTACGGCATATCGTAAATGGTCTGCAGATCAAAGCCGAGTTCAAATGTGCTATGTACCGTTGCCATTCATATAAAACGCTCAAAGAGGAATACGAAGTGTATGAACTAGTTCATGAACAAGAGAGAAAGAACGACACTATGGACAAAAAGAACAACGATAAGAACACAGTGGCTACTGTAAGTAAGCAGTCAACAATACAAAAGAAAGAATTTTGTTTCAATTGTGGCTCTTCAGAGCATAAAAGGAAAGAATGCAAGGCAGAAACAAAATGTTTTCAATGCAATGAAAATGGTCATATCTCCCGGAATTGTCCAACGAAAGTCGATAAAGTACGCATTATAGCTGATCACAGTCGTTTTAAAACAATATCTGTTAACGGTGTTAGTGTCGAAGCCCTCGTAGACACAGGGTCAGATGTGACAATTCTAAAAGAATGCGTGATGAAAAAGCTGAATAATGTTGAATTATGCTACAGTACGTCTACATTGCGTGGTTTGGGAAATGCAAGCACTAAACCTATAGGCTATTTTAATGCCTGCATTAAAGTTGACCAACTACAAACCAAACACAAGGTTTTGGTCGTGGCTGATTACAAGATGGATTGCGATGCATTGTTGGGCTACGATTTCATCGGAAAGTTCAGATTTACGGCGGATTCGAATGGGTTCTCGTTTGAAAATCGAGAAGGGAATGAGAAGTCCACAGATGAGTATCCTCTTCAGGTGTATAATGTTTTTCAAGAGTCCAGCACCATTACAGCTCCACCTCAATACCAGAAAGAAGTTGAAAAGCTGGTAGAAAGCTGTTTCAAGTCGTCCGTTGAACACGTCCAGTGCCCAATAGAGCTAAAGATCATTCCAGATGGGGTCGTGAAGCCATTTCGCCACTCACCAAGTCGCTTATCGGCATTTGAAGCGGAAGCAGTTAAGAAGCAGGTCGATCAGTGGCTAGAGGATGGTACAGTTCGCAAGTCAGCATCACACGTCGCCAGCAGAGTCGTGGTGGTGAAAAAGAAAGACTCCACCTTGCGGGTATGCGTCGACTATCGCACACTGAATGGTATGGTTTTGCAGGATCGTTTCCCAGTGCCAATGATTGACGACGTACTGGAAAAGCTTCAGGGATCAAAGTTTTTTACAATCTTGGACTTAGAAAACGGATTTTTTCATGTGCCGGTCGAGGAAAACAGCAGAGTGTACACCGCATTCGTGACACGAGAGGGACTTTTCGAATTCACTAAAGCACCGTTTGGGTTCCGAAATTCGCCAGCAGCCTTTATAAGATTCGTGAACCACATATTCCAGAAGCTAATCAATAAAGACATCATGCAGCTTTACATGGACGACATTATCGTTTACGCCGCCTCGCCAAAAGAATGCATGGAGAAGACAAGAGAAGTTCTGGAGACAGCTGTGAAGTACGACTTAAGAATAAAGTGGAAGAAGTGCAGTTTCTTACAGCAGCGTATAAGCTTCTTGGGTCATTTTGTGGAGGATGGAAAAGTTTGGCCTGGAGTGGAAAAGACTGCAGCCGTAAATCGTTTTGGTAAACCCAAAAATATAAAAGCCGTCCAATCGTTCCTTGGGCTAACCGGATTTTTTCGCAAATTTGTTCCGTGTTATGCGCAAGTAGCGCGTCCACTAACAAATCTGCTTAAGAAAGATGTCGAATTTAAGATGGGAACCGAAGAACTGCAGGCAATACAAAAATTGAAAGATTTGTTGACCAGAGAGCCAGTTCTACACATCTATGCGAGAGATGCACCAACAGAAGTCCATACAGACGCATCTAAAGAGGGCTTTGGAGCAATATTGTTGCAGAATTTTGAGGGAAAGCTTCACCCTATTTATTTTTGGAGCAAGAAAACGTCGCCCGCTGAAGAGAAGCAGCACAGTTTCATATTAGAGGTGAAATCAGCGTATCTAGCGTTAAAAAAGTTCCGGCACTACCTTCTTGGCATGCGCTTCAAGCTGATAACCGATTGTATTGCGTTCAAGCAGACCACTAGCAAACATGACGTGCCAAGGGAGGTAGCTCAATGGGTGCTGTATCTTCAAGATTTCACATTCGACATGGAGCACCGGCCTGGCGTAAAGATGAGACATGTGGACCACCTCAGCCGTTATCCACAGGTGTTGCTGATATCAAACGAGATGACTGCTCGGTTGAAGAGGGCGCAGATGAAGGATGAGCATATCAAAGCGATCATCAAAATCGTTCAAGAGGCTCCATACGACAACTACAAGCTGAAAGGTGAACTGCTATTTAAAACAGTAGATGGCAGTGAACTTTTGGTTGTACCAAGGCTGATGGAAAACGAGGTCATCAAGAATGCACACGAATCTGGTCATTTCGCCGTTCAAAAGACGATGCACAATATTCGTCAGCAGTACCATATGCAGAATTTGGAGGCGAAGGTAACCAGGTTTATTACTAATTGTGTGCTCTGTATAATTCACAGCAAGAAACTGGGTAAGCAGGAAGGGTTCCTGCAGATCATTGAAAAAGGCGATGTCCCACTTCACACACTGCACATCGACCATCTGGGGCCAATGGATACTACATCCAAACAGTACAAGTATATTCTGGTGACGGTCGATGCCTTTTCGAAGTTCGTCTGGCTATTTCCGACGAAGTCAACTGGCCAAGAAGAAGTTATAAGAAGGCTAAGCGAGTGGGCAGGCGTTTTTGGTTTTCCCAGGCGTATTGTGAGCGACAGAGGCGTTGCGTTCACATCGAAAGCGTTCGAAGATTTTGTGACAGCGAACATGGTAGAACACGTATGGACTACTACAGGAGTTGCCAGAGGCAATGGTCAGGTAGAAAGGGTTAATCGCTCAATCCTTTCTATCATGGCAAAGCTGTCAGCGGAAGAACCTTCCAAGTGGTTCAAACATGTGGCTAGTGTGCAGAGGGCAATTAATGCACATGTGCACATGTCAACAAAGGCTTCGCCGTTTGAGATCCTGTTCGGAACGAAGATGTTCCAAAAAGCCGATGATCGACTTCTGGAGCTGTTGCAGCAAGAGTTCGTTGAAAACTTTAACGAAGAACGGGAGTTGTTACGGTCCGAGGCCAAGCGTAACATCCAGCAGGCGCAAGATGCCTATAAAAAGCATTTCGACAAGAGGCGTCGTCAGGATCATGGCTACAAAGTGGGCGATCTTGTTGCAATTAAGAGGACCCAATTTGTAGCAGGTCGCAAGTTGGCAAGCGAGTTTTTGGGTCCATATGAGATCGTAAAGGTCAAGCGCAGTGGCCGATACGACGTGAAGAAAGCTGCAACCGACGTCGAGGGACCAAATAACACAACAACCAGCTGCGATAACCTAAAACTATGGAGATTCGTCGACGAGAACGAGGACTTACTTTCATCCGGGACGGATGAAGATGAGCAGGATGGCCGAATGTGAGGTGGCAACACTAGTCAGAACTGCCAACCCGCTTAATTTAGTTTATGCGCGATGAACGCGCTGTTAAGAGATGCCAACGTTATTAAGTTTAAAAACGAATCTATCGGAAGAGAAACGCGACAGAGAGAAGTTGTCTGCTGCCGAACAAGTTGAACGCCGTTGATTTATTAAAGTTGTCTTTACTATTTTACTTTACTATTCTTTATAATAAAAACCATTCATTAAAAATAATAAACATTGATCTTTAACCGATCTTACATATATACGAATAAAACCAGCTGTTTGCTTATTGATTTCCCATATTAAATGACTTTCAAACTCACTTGTATACATCTATTAATTGTTAACCTTTGCATTCTTTCATTGCAGGTGAGTTTTCTCATGCACAATTGCAGATATGTAAATAGAAACCACAGTTTCTTGGTGTGGGGTAAGTGAATGTTATTATTCAAATGCAGCTGTTAACGCGCTGTTAACTAACAGCAGCGAAAGCTTAGCTATAGAGCTTTCAAACACAGGGTGTTTGGCAAACAAAACAAAAGCTCTCAAAGCTCTCACAACAAGTGAGCTTTTCAGCGTAAACTGAACTGGGAGGGAGGTTTGTTTTTTATGGCAGCTCTGTGTGCAATTTATAAATATGACTTTTTTATTTGATATCAATTTAATATGAAATTCGCTCGAGTTGATGGACTTAGCGGAAGTGCTTATGCTTGTCATATATATCACGCATAACGTGTGGTCCACACATCATTGCCAATCATTATGGCCTGGCAGCGAGAAGTGCAAGCCAAGCAGACACACACACACACAGGGACACTCACACACACTCGCACACACTTTACAAATTTAATGGCCAAGATTTCCGCCCAGTTGCCTGCTGCATTCAGCACTCAGCACACTCAGCTTTGGCTAGCAGCAGTCTTAACAATGCCAAAGTCTCCATTAATCTCAAAAAACCGCCAACTTATCAGGCGTGCCTCATGGCCATGGTCCTAAGTGATTTCTTCTACTTGATTTAGCGCTGAGTCTTCAGCAAGAGTCAAACTTGCAGATTGCATTTGGAGTTGGTAAAGCTAGTGAGTAAGAGAGCATAGATTTACTGAAAGGGAAATATAACAGTTAATGATATGAAGTATAGACGTATTAGCTTAAGAATGAGTTGTAAGAGAAGTTGATAAAATTTCGGCTACATTTTCCATGGTTAACTGTTTCTCACTTATCTATGAAATATCACCCCTGACTTGCGTCTATTTCTAGGAAAACATTAACCCATATTGTAGGGAGAGTTATCTTTCAATCTGCTTGATTATCATTCTCTCAATTGTATATCTCGCCTTCTACTTTACCTGCCTTTTATAACCTTCTTTCCCTACTCTATTGCTATATTATGGCTCCTTTAAGAACTCCTACTCTCTTCCCCGACTCCTTATTATCTTTAATCTTAAACTATGTTTAAAGTATCTTGTCTGTGTTGTCTCTTTTCTAAATTATATTTTCTACTTTCCTTGAAAAATCTTTGACTTTGACACTATTTTTCTTTACTTCAGCTATAGCCTTTACTTTCTGCCACTCCCATTGTCCACTCTCCACTCTCTGCTTTAACAAGCTTTAATACTGCCCCGGCTTTTATGCACAGCATTCTTAAACGTTATAAATATTTGTTAAAAATTTTGTTTTAATGCCTAAGCAACCCTCGTTATTTTGGCCATATTTATGCACATTCTCACATTTGTGGCTGAAGCAAGGACATGTAGCCTGTTGTATTTATAAGTATTTATGCCCTTCACCTTGCCATATATACGCACACACACACACACAAACACACACTATGTTGGGGGCAACAATATTTTGGGCTAACTTTAATCAAAGTCATTCCGGCGTAACATAATGGAGCAGGCTATAAAGGGGGGTGGGGTAGAGTAGTGAGGGGGAGAGCGCCTTAGCTCTGACTGCTTGCTAATTCGTATGGCGAACAGTTTTGTGATCCTGACGCACTCAAGGCTGATGCCAGTCACATGAGCATCCTGCCACTGTCTCTCTGCTCTCTGCTCTGTCAATGCAACGCTCCATCGTTTAGCCATACACTCTCTCTGTGTGTGTGTGTGTGTGTGTGTGTATGCCTAAGCTCATTTGCATAATTCTAATATGGCATTTTTTGGCCTACAGTTGTCGCTAGTTCCAGCTCAACGCAGGGCATATCAACGTATACAGCCACAATCCACACACACTCGCACACTCACACACACACACACACATGTGAGATTTGCATAAATAAAATTGTAGTGTCCTCTTTTTTTTTGTCCTCTGACTCTGACTGCTTGTCCCTGCTGTTGTCGTTGGCTGTCAGCCTAAATTACGGCCATTTGATTTCGGCAATTACAACGCATTTTTGTGCAAAAATTTGTCCTTAGTCCCCATGTCGATGTCCCTGTACGCCTGTCCAGTCCGTCCTACTATCATCATCAGCATCATTGCCCAGACTCAGTGCTCAGTTTGCCGCAATTTTGTTTGATTTATGACTTTAGCTCGTGTGTCTCTTTATTTTTTTACTTTTTGCTTGAGAATTTCAATTTGAATTTGGCATGCTGAAGCGAACCTTCGACTTGTTCAGATATATAAATGCAAAAGTTAATTATTTGTTTGGCCTTGGCCACAATGACATAATGACAAGTTATTGCAGTAGTCGATAGATGTATATAAGTGTGCCTATAAACCATAAAAGATGTATCTAGACTATGCAGAGAGTAGGTAAGGACAGAGTAAGGTAAGGACAGAGATCAGATAATGGTGGAGGGTCTCAGAGCTTGTCTTTAGACCCTGAATTTAATGAATACAATAAGCTATTATTTGAAATATCTTATTTCACTTATTTACAGAATGATATATCGATAATATATATCGATACTATATCGACATATCGATATAATTTGTACACTCCTCATTCTCTACTGCTGCCATGATTCACAGACAAGCTACAGACACCTACCATCGTCTATGGCTGCCGACTATAGCCTCTCCGTATTTTTAGTATTCTCCAATGATTTTACACACAATAATTCTCAATGTGTCTCTGTGTGTGTGTGTGTGTGTGTGTGTCGCCTGCCATTTGCATTGTACAACTGAAAATGATAATCATTTGTTTTCGTTAGCTCTGCCAAAACCACAACTAAAACCAAAGCCAAAGTCAGACTTAAAGCTATGGCCAAAATGTCCAGAGTGTTCGAATGTCCCATTGTCCCCTTGTCCTCCCCCCGCCCTTCCCCTGTCCACTGACCACATGCCTCAAGCAACAGCCAGCCATGGTACAGTCATCTGCCGCAGTTGAGCTCATAAAAATGAATTACTCACGAAATCGCGAAGGATTTTTGGTTTTGCGGTAAGCAATAGAGAAAGAGAAAGTAAAAGAGATATGAAATGGAAAATGGAAAATGGGTGTGGGACAGAGCAGGGGCGATCTCTCTGCCCAAGTACAAGATTTCAAGGTTGGCTAATTTGTTTATGGCGTGTTTTCTTTTTTTTTCTATTCTATTTTGGCTACAGCTGAACTGCAACTGAATATTTAATTTATAGACTGCCAAAAAGGAATGGCTAATAACATTTGCATGTTAAGCTCAATAAAAGCTAAAGACATTACAGAGAGAACTCTGGCAGGAAATTTGAGTTTTTATTGCTGTAAAATTTTCGTATTTTGGCAAGGAGGTTTCCAATTAAATTCTAATAAATTTTCAATAAAATAAAATAAAATAACATAGATAGTAAATTAAATAAGTTAAAACTTACTATCAATATAAATATTAATATAATTATCAATAAATTAAATTAAAAAAAAAAAAAAAAAAAAAAACAAAAAAAAAAAAAAAATAAAAATAAAAGAAAAAAAAAATAAATAAAAAAATAAAAAAAAAAATAAATAAAATAAAAATAAAATAAAATGAAAGTAAAATAAAAATATAAACAGTAAATTAAATAAGAGTATCTTCTTTGCTTAGTAAAATAAAGTCGGCTAAGCGTAGGAATTAGAGCGCATTAGGATGACCCTTTTCGCATACCATCCGCCTTCTAACCTTTTAATGCAGTATCCTGAAAATATACAACTCTTCTAATGCTTTATTAAAGCTCTAAGTATGTGACAACTTCTATAAAACTTTATAATTTCTTCCGGTTTAGTATAAGTTACTAACCTTCACTTGTTAAAAAAATAAAGTAAATTAAATGAAATAAAAATTTCCCATCATTAACTGTAATATTCTCAACAGTCTGAGTGCTCTTCTTCTCAGTCTGCTAACTCTGAATTTTAGCTTTTGTCAGCATAATCAATTTATTGAGAATTTGAACATTACCTTTGCAATTCTTTCAGCTGTAATTGTATATAATTTCCACCTCATCGATATGCTAATGTTATTCATGCACTTTGATACATGATTCTCTCAAATTATCTCTGTCTTTTGGGCATAACTCGATTAGCTTTAATTTCTCTCAGTTCTCATTAAATATGATACATTAATATGCGTATGAATTTCTTGTTATTTCAAGGATTTTGTGCTTTAGCTATTTTCACTTTCGTTTTTCCCTTTTTCCATTTGCCAATTCTCTCTATTGTCCATTGTTCGTTGTTCGTTGTTCCTTGTTGCGTTTGTCCGTTGTGTAAGTCCTAGCTAGTCTCGAGTCTTATGCAAATGCTCTTCAAGTTCTGCTAGTCAATCAAAGTCGAAGATGCCTTACAGCATTTCGCTTTACATCATCATCATAATCATCATCACGGTCATCATCATCATCCGTTTGTTCATTACGATGAACATCATTATGGCTGTCAGCATTGTGTTTTTTTTAAAGCGGTTTTATTTATGCAACGACATGTTTCAAGTGAGCTCCTCAAGCTGTTTTCCTAACCGAATTTCGCATGCAAATTTTCACGTGGGCGCTTTTCCTTGGACTTTCCACGCAAGGGAAACGGCAGGGGGGAGGAGGGGTTAGCGGATTGCTTGTGGCTGCTGTTTTAGTAGCGTGTGCTGGCTTGGCTCTTCCTGCGTCTGTGCGCCTGCATTTAATTATTAAAATTTAATTTAGTCAATTTACTCTGACGTAACACACAGTTTTGTTCTCTTTTGGGGCATATAGTGTACGAACGAGAGCATGAGATAGTGAAAGAGAGGTGGGGGCAGAGGCAGAGGCAGAGACGGAGGCAACATTCTTTTTATTGGCCACCTTTTGGAGTTGACTTGAGCTCATGAATATTACGGAATGCCCGCATAAAAACTACTTTGAATATTTCTTAAGCTGCAGCTTTAGCTTTTGTTTTTCTTCTTTCACTTTCTTTATATACGGGGTATTGAAAGCAGTGGGGTAGATTAGCTGTAAGCCAAAAGAAATGGAACCGAGAAACGATGTTTAAATTTGCATATGTCTTCGATTTTTTATGCATGTTTAGAATAACATTTAATAATGATGTATTGAAGACTGCTATGGATTTGCATAGGGATTTGCTCAGTCTGTTCAAGTTGCTCTGTCATTACTGTTATGATTTGATATAAGATGTAAGATCCATTGTACCACCTACTGAACACAAAGTTCTTAACTCAATCCCATCTCGCTAACAAAACCAAGTAAGTTGGTTCTACATCTTCCTCATAAAGGATGTGTTTAGAATTACATTTTAATTTTTTATTTTTAAGTTCCTTACTGAAATGTCTCTTGAACAAAATTTTGTTAATAACTCAGCTTTAATATATAAACTGAAAGTATTTTGTATGCACATATACTTATTTCCTTGAGGAATGTTGGTAAGACTAATGCCCTCTTTATATTCTTCAAGAAGAATGTATTTTTTTACAGAGCAGCCTATGATGTTAGTACATCTATAATATATATTATACACCCTTGCAGCTCTCTACTATTGGCAAAATCTAATTTCTGCAGGTGCTATCTAAGTTTACACTTTTCAATGAAGACTTCTGTTAGAAGTTTTAGATAGTTTTTCCCAAGCTGCTAGCATTCCTTGAATCTCTCTTTGTGAAATTGGATATCATGCAGATCATGCATTATAAATATATAAATTCATTTATTTTTATATACTTTACTATAATAAATTTGTAGTAATAACAATACAACAGCTGAAGAAAGTCTGAAACTTAGTTTAGGTTTAGGTTTAACTAGTCCGGATTGGGATGCAGTGCCACATAAAGATCTGATTGGTGCATAGTGATACCGGTGTGTTGTTTACCCTCGTGTTAGGCCTATGGTCTATGCAACTTAGTTTAGTCTGGATATAGAATTTATTCTTTTAAAAAAATGCTGTCTTATTATAGTCTCAAGTTTAATCTTATCTGTCCTTATCTTGGCAGTAATCCCTATGGCATCTTCACGTTAGTTATTCCCAGTTGCTAGAGCTTAGTGTCTGGCGCACACATTTACCTGTTCTACGGTGTCCATTTGCTCTGAGGGTTATTTTTATATTTGCCGCCATTTTGGGGCACTTGCTACTTTGGGGGGCAACCTGTTAGCTCCATAAAAACCATTCGAGTTATGGCCAAAAATTATCATCAGCATGCTAAATAGTTTGTTGTTGCTCGTGTTGTTGTTGTTGTTGTTATGCTTTGTTATGCGATTTGTTGCTGTTGCGCTCTTTGGCATTAATTTTTTATCACTTGCGTCACTCGCATTTTTAATGACGCCCATCAACAGAGCAGGACTTAAGAGAGCGGCGATGCTGCGAAGAGAGAGTGAGAGTCTGAAATGTGGAGAGTATTGTATGTGTGTGTGTGTGTGTAGGAGTGTAAGAGCTTTCAACACGTGCACTACACTTAGGCTGGGGGAGGGGTGAGTGGGTGAGTGTATGTGTATGTGAGAGAGAGTGGAAATTCAAGTTCAAGTAAAAACATTGAATAGCAAGTTCAGCTTCAAGGCGCAGGCCACACACACACACACCCGTACATATACTATCACACACACACACACACTCGCATACAAACTCACTCGTAGCTTGGGAGCCAAACACGTGCTTACTGTAGCGCTCTCTGCTGCTGCACCGACTGCCTGCCCCTGCCCCTCCACCTTCTCCTTGGTCCACACTTTATTGTTTCTGCTGCTTTTTCTGCGATTATGTAAGCATTTTTGTTTTGTGGTCGTTCTCTCTCAGTGTACTTTTTGTAGCCTTTTTTTGTTTTTGGCTATTTGTCCTTTTGTTTGTTGTTTTTGTCTGCTTTTGCGGCAAAATTTTCAATTGCATTGCTGCTGTTGTTGTTGTTGCTGTTGTTTTTTGTATCTTTCTGGTATTTATTTTTCATTTGCCTTGGAATTTTGAGCCCGCGGTCATATCTTTTGCACTTGTTGTTGTCTGTCTGTCTCTCTGCCTTTGTTTGCAAATGCTTTTGGCTTGTCAATGGCAAAACACAACACAAACGGAAGGACATCATTCTTACTACAAACACACACACACACACACACACACATATATACATATGTATATGTATATTTTGTATCTCAGGCAGTTGTAGTCATAAACCTTATAAACTGTTGTTTTCCTTTTCGTATTTTCTGTGCATATTTCACATGATTTTCTTCGCATTTTCTTTTGGTTATCCCAAAATGTATTTGACCCTGAAGCTGCTGTTTCGGTACTATGTATATATACTCGTATTTCACATTTGTTTTTCGAGAGAGATCAGACCCAGCTGAAATGAACTGTCAACTTGCGAATGCTTTGCCTGCCAAATCTTAATTCTGTTTAGCCTACAGCTGTGCTCTGCTTCTGCTGCTTACAAGCAGCTAAACAATATTGTATAGTAGAATATAGTATATTTTAGGGGCATTTAACTAAAAGATATGCCTCAAACAGTTCTTGGTATAGAGGCAACCGCAGGGCAGTGAAAGCAACTGTTGAACTTAAGCTGTGTGGCAGACGAGAGCTCAGAAATTTAAGCGTGTTCATAAGACATAATCAGAGAAAGAGCTGATGTATAATATTTTACAATAAAAATAAATTCCTTATTATAAAATGGTTATTAGAATAAATAATAAATTTTATGAAAAATATTTAAAAAATAATATTAATAAAAATATAGAAAGTATTATAGAAAATATATAAAAAAATATATAAAAAAATACATAAAAATTAAAAATAAAATGAATAAAAAAATTACAATATAAAATATATATTAAAATATGTAATAAAATATTGAAATATGTAACAAATGTATAACAAATATATTTAAAGTGTATAATATAATATAATTATATAAAATATATATAATAAAATATTTAAAACATATATAAATTTATCTATAAATGGTAATACATGACTACCTAATTTTTCTACGAGACGATACCTTATGGGCCATAAGTTTAACCCAATGTCGCAAATTTCCGAAATTTCAACCAGGAGCATGCTCTTATTATATATAGTATAGTACTTTCCCTTCTTAGAATATAGTCTAACAATCACATTGCTGCAATCACTTTGAAGGAAAATATCTTGACAGTCTGAGTGCGTTTTTCTTTGGAATACAATCATGGAACATGAACATCAAGTTAATGTAATTATAATTCCGATTCAGTAACTCTAACGTTATTACGGTTCCAGTTGCTTTTTTCAGTGGAAAACATCGAGTTAAGTTTTCCAAGAATTTCAACCACAATCAACTCACTGACATACATACTGCTAGCCAAGTTAGAAACTCAAATAGAAGGGCAAAAATTGTATAAGCAAAATCATGTAAGACAGCATTCTATTTCCAAAGAATACGGTGCTCACATAACCCTAACACTTTTCCGAGTTTTCTTCATGCAAAATCAACTTGCTTTATTTAGTTAGGGAAATCAAATCAAGCGTTTCCCATTGTCCACTTTCCCCCAACAATGCTTATGTAATGCCATATAAATGTTGATTTTATTCCTTTTTGTATGCAGACCCTTTGATATCATTGGTAAGTTGCTTGAATGCTGCTGAGGCCATAGTCATTGTCAGGGACAGGCAGCGTTTATTTTTAGCTGCAACGGGCGTAACGACCTTCGACCGTGTGCACATCCTTTTGGTAGTCACTGTCAGGATGTACATAATACAGCCGCTGATTGCAAATGAAAAACGTTTACCGCAACAAAAAAAGAAGAACAGAAAAAAAGAAAACAGAAGGCATGATGAAGTGAAGTGTTGACAATGGCGGCACTTGGCATTGAAAGGCGAGTCAGCGCACAGGGACACAGGAAGTCGCAGTGGCATTGACAGCGGCACAACACCAAAATAAAAGAATGTGCAGCCAGAGGAGAAGAGTGGGAAAACTGGGAGAAGAAGAAGCCGCAGTAAATAAAGGAATGTGCAGCAAGAAGAAGCAGCAGTAGCAGAGGAAGTTGCACAGACAGCGGCGTCAAGTTATGACTTTGAAGCGTTTTGCCTCAAGTCTGACATTGAAATGTGTACGAAAAGAGCGAACAAGTGGTAGAGGCTGAGGAAGCAAGTGAGAGAGATACAGATAGAGTAAGCGAGTCAACACTATCTCTCATCTAGATAAAATAAATAAAAAGCATTGCATGCTTACGGGCGTCCCTAATGAAGGCTACTTCAGCTAATTCGCTTGCCTGCTTGTTATTTATTTTTCATCTCTTCTCTATTACTCTTCCTCTGCTTCTGCCTCTTCCTCTTCTACTTCATCTTGGCCTTGTTGTTACCGTTTGCTCATTTCATTACAGTTAATTTCCCATGCTTTTAGTTTTTCTTCTGCTGCTTCAGCTAATTGCAATAATTAATCAATGTGGATTTTGTTTTTATTTCTAGTTTGCGAGTGGGCGTGGCAGCTGCGTGTGCTCGTTCGTTAATTAAAACTTAGTCAGTGTGTGGGTGTGGGCGTAGTATTTCTATTTAACTGTAAAATGTATGCAACAGGCAGCTGGAGATAGAACGAGATAAACAGTGACACACACACACACACACTCATACATACGCATTTGGCATTGGCCATGACAGTGGCAGAGGCTGTGGTTGTGGCAGTGGCAGTGGCAGTGGCAATGGTTTGGCCTGCATTGACGCACATAATCTAGTCAAGCCACAGGTTCTACTGTCCTTACTTACATTTCTCTCTCTCATTCTGTGCGATTTCAATCAGACTGTATGCATAAATAGCAAAAGGACAACAGATAGATTAAGCGTAAGTGTGTGTGTGTGTGTGTTTGCGAGTGTATGTGTGTGTGTGTGTGGCGCCGGGCCAACAAACAGGCTTTAGCATAAACAAAACGCACTTGCAATCACACACACAAACACACACGCACACACAGCAAGTGAGAGCAGATTGTTTAAAAAGCTCGCTCAGGCGTAGTATGCTGGTCGTCATAAAGAGAGCATGCCGAGAGCTTTAAGTTGTGCACTGCTCTTTACAGATGCTCGAGTAAAAGATAAACCATGATTACATATGTTATATTAATCATTTAAATGAATATATAATTCACTATATTCTATATTGAAAATTTGTATATATATTCAGGAAACTTATTTGAAATAGTTTTCTTATTTTTGCTTATTACCTGAAGCGGTAGCTGAGTCTAGTTGTGCATTAAGGGGATAACAGAAACTTGATCACAGTCTGGTAATACATTAATTATAATCTAATGATTAGATTATGCCTTCATACTTCAATACATCATTTACCTAAATAATAATATTCATAAAATTATGAAAATAATTTAATTATAAACTTTCATTGTTTTAAATATATTTAAAGCAAATTCAACATAAATGTTAAATACTTAGCAAATTATTATATAAAGTTTACTTTCATTAATGCTGCCCAACAATATTGACTTAACTCTTATATCACTTTAGATATGGACATGAATCAATTGCGTATTCTTAATAGGATTAAATTAAATTGCAATTGTAGAAACAAGCATTTTCGTTCAAATTAAATTAAATAATACAACAAACTCTTCAATATATTCATACATTTATTTCAATATATATTTTGATTTTTTAAGTTTTTGTTTTTATATATTTTTGTTTTTATATGATTTAATTTTTATAAATTTTTATTTTTATGTGTTTTTATTTTTATGTATTTTTATATTTATGTATTTTTATTTTTATATATTTTTATTTTTATATATTTTTGATGTTCCTTAAAGCTTAATTGCAAATGGAAATATTCACTTATTAGAATTTATATCGGACCACTCACCTTTTAACAAAAACATGATTTATTTTTGCAATATTATTATAGCTAAATATAATTTATTTTATTAATAAAAATATTAAGTAAATTTGACTGTAACTTATGCAGAGTAAATGCAAGCAAGTCATATGAAAATGTACTCGTAAATAAACCGCTATATTTGTTTAAACTTTGGGCTCGTTAACTTGTGCTAAAGCTCATTAAATGAACTATATAGTTTTAGCTTTATTTAAAGATCTGAAGATTTAGCTAATGACTTGATTGTCCAAGATATTAAATAGTTTATGGCTGCTGTAGTGGACAAAGAGAGACGGTAGTAGTGGGTGGAGAGAGAGAGAGTGTGTGTGAGAGCGTGTCATTCTCTTTAGCCGAAAAAAGCTCTCTTGTGCTTATCAGTGGATGGCAGAGTGTCGTCGTCGCTGTAGCCGTTGCCGTTGCCGTTGCCGTCGCTGTCTCAGTCGCCGTCACAGTCGCAGTCGCTGCGGTGTGGCTGCTGCGTTGATGTCGTTCGAGTAGCGAGGCGGACTGACTGACTGAGCTGCCTTGGCTCACTCGGGGCAGTGTCATGAAAAGCGTTTCGACGGTTTCCGTTTGGCATCAGTTTGTTGGCAATACTCAGACGCGTCGGCCACACAATCGCTAAAAAGCCCAAATAGACAATAGCAAATGCGTTAGATGCTAAATATATTAAAGAAAAGCAAAAAGAAAACTGTGTGAAAAGCAAAAGACAGCAACAAATGCCGAGCGAAAGAAATGTTTATTGTTAATTAAAATCCGGCAAAATAGACGTGTGATGTGATACAAAAGACAATTTGACGTGTTGTTCTTTTCGTTTCGATTTGTTGTTCCCGTTTTATTCCCAGTTTACACCCTCTGATTTATCAATTGGTTCTCTCCAATACCAATTCCAATTGAAACTCATTTATATTTTCTGTGGTAATTTGCGAATACTTTAACGAGCTGTTAAACACAATCGCGCGTAGTGATCGTGTTTTATAGATATCGAATATTTATGCTTTTTATTTGCGAATGTTTATGAATGTCCAACAATAAAATTGTATAGTATTAAACGCCCACGCCAAATTGTGAATCTCGCATCTACTACGGCCGTGAATGAAATTGAAATTGAAATGTTTTGAGTGCATTTGTCAAATGTTTGTCTACTGATCTCATGCACTCACTCTCTCTCGAAAGTATTACCCACCCATATACAGAGTGCATTGACTCACTCAGTAAGAATGTACAACAAAAATAAATAGATAAATATTTATGGCATTGAAGGCACAAAGTCAAGGTGGCAGAGCTTCGAAATATATACTGAAATAATATAATTAAATGTGTATAATTTACATGTCATTTTCTTGTCCTGCTTAATTCAATAAATTAATTTTTGAGGTTATATATAGTACGCGTCTGAGGCAGGCATCGCCATTTAATTACTCTGCTAATTGCATTAGTATGTGCTGTACGTGAGTGCGTGTGTGTGTGTCTGACAGCAGCACTCATGCATAATTTATGTTTTAATGATAGAATCTGGCATAAATATTAGCTTAAATTAGAGCTGCCTGCTATAGTTGTCCTAGCAAGTTAAGCGCAGTGAGGCCTGCAGCAGTTGAGAATTGTTAACAGGCTGCAGGAGATGAATAATGCATAACCAAATATTAGCTGAACTGCAAAAGTTGTAATTGTCTTTAGCTATTACGCCAGCATAGGCAAATTTAAGGTGGCAAAAGAGAGTAGAAAATAATTCATAGTTCCCTGAGGAACTTTCCCTCCAACTAAGTACTTAAGTTGACAATTATAAGAAGTTGAATATAATTCATGATTTTGTGCAAATATTATCACTAGCTAGGCTTTAATAGTTGGCCCAAGTCGGAGCTAAAACTACAGTCAAGCTTCTCTTCCATATAATGAAGCTCATTCTATATAACAAATTTTCTATACGAGGTTTTTTCTTTCGATCTCTTAAGCTTCCCTATACGGAGGTTTGACTGTAGTTGAGCATTCCAAATAAATTAGAGAGAGCTATTGTATCTGTGTATTTCTTAACGAAATCCCATTTGTATGCCGAGACATTTTGTATAGCTTCTGTGCGAAAACTTTTCAAATTAAACTAGCATTTAGAGCTTTTCTTCGTTTTGCCTTGTTTATTCTGATGATTATATAATTTTAATGCGTATTTGAGCAAATCCCATTCAACTGCAAAACAAATACTACGAGCAGTGGAGTATCCCAAGTCGTCTTAGTCTAATTCAAGTGCTTTTCAAACAGCATCAAATTATGCAAACAAATGTGTGGCAGTTTATTTCAATTCACACACACACTCGCACGCAGGATACATTGCTATTCAATTACAAGTTGTGAGTTATCCTTGAGCCAGAATAAATAGCCAAATTTCCATTTGATGAGCAACAAATAAAGCAAAAACTTCTTGGCGCAAATTGACATGGGAGCATGAGAGCAGAAAACTTTTACAATTAGTTTTGTAGGCTGTGTTAGCTGCTGAGCAAATATGACACACACACACGCATACATACACCCGCACACACACACTCGAACACACACTACTACAAATAAGTGTACAAGCTGGGATTTTGGGCATGGCATTGCTGTTGTTGTTGGCCATTATGCCTGAATGCCATTCCCTGGTCAATTTGCTTCACTCGGCCTAATGCCACCTAACGAGCGGCCATTAGGCCTGCTTCTTCTTCTTCCTTTTCACTCTCTTTTCCTCTTCTTCTTTTTCGCATTTTCTCTGCTGTTCTCTTATCAAGAGGAAAATTATTATTTACAGCCGTAGCGCTTGATATAATGTTAACGCGGTTTCCCTTAAAAAAAAACTACGCACCTGAGTGCGAACCAAAACTTAGTTGTTGTCTCTCGCTTCGACACTTATGCTAACTCTCTCCCTCACTCAGTCAGTCTTCTTCTTCTACTTTTTGCTACATAAATAATAAGTTTTGTGTGAGTTCTGCAGCCTGGCATCTGGCAGCTATCCCGAAGTGTCCTTGTGTGTGGCACATGGCCTGGCTAAGCAGGCTTAGTTCTTAGGCTTCGAATGCTTCTTCTTGCCCCTCCCCCTTACCCTCACCCTTTGTGACAGCTTACGTGACTTTTGTGGCATGCGTCGTTTATTGGATACTTTCGCACAGTGTGTCCTCTGTCTCTGCTCTTCATAATTCCTGTGGAGCTGGTAACGCTGCAAGCGAAATTAATGAAGCAGTTCATCTGACACTGAATTGATTGGCTTATTACGAACGCAACTTGATAGCAAGAAGCTGCCAAATGGAATTCTTTCAGTCTCAGTGTGTGAGTGTGTGTCAGTCTGTGTGTGGCAGCATTAGATACCAAGTGGATTGCCTTGTCATGCGGCAATGACAAGTGTGGCCAGAGTTTGATACCCTGTAAAGTGAGGTCGAGAGAAAACTTGAAGCATGATTTATGGCAAGCTTAAAATGACAGCGAAAGTGCAGTCTAGTTGAAAATTATTTGTTTTATATATTTATTATAATAATATTAAATTGAGCTAAGGCAGCGGTGGCGTGCAGCTCGAGAGTTGTAGTTGAAATTTATTATATTAATAAACTATTTGTATAGAATTTGAGTTGGAATTTATTAAAATATTTGTATAAAATGAGAGCTGAAATTTATTAAAATATTTCTATAGAATTTGTACAGAATTTTTAGAATATTTGTATAGAATATTTAATTAGAATTTGAGCTAGAATTTATTAGAACATTAATATATAATTTGAGCGGATGTTGATCAAAATGTTCTTTATGAGTTTGAGCTGTGATTTGTTGGACTATTTTTATAGGATTTTATTTAGAATTTTTTAAAACATTTTTGTAGAATTTTATTTGGAATTTGTTAGAATATTGTTATAGAATTTTATTTGGAATCGGTTAAAATATTTTTAAAAAAAGTTATCTAGATTTAATATATAATATTTTTTGTCAGCATTTTCTTTAAGCATTTGCCAACGGAAAGTTACATTAAAGACTTACCTTACTTCCTTGCTGAAACACCCTTTCTCTTCTACTTCTACTACCCAGGGTATTCGATTAGTCTATGCTTAGCACCAATACGTTTTCTTGCTATAATTTACTGTCATTCAACTGCCAAGTTATAGAATATAATGTATCACCCAATATCTGATTGGATGCCTCATTTGATGAGGCCATATGCGACTTTTCCCCAGCTTTTCTTTTAACAAAAAACCGCGCTTACTGTGTGTGCCTATACAAGTTGTGTATTAACAAAACATCAAAATTACATTACTCCTGCTAGATCTTTTTTTGTTTTTGTTTCTTTGTGGCTCACTGACTTTTGGCTTAATTATATTAAAGCAAAAAATTGTGGGTTTTCGTTTTGGTGTAGCTCTCTCTCTCTGGTCTGGTTTTTTATGTTTCATCGTAAAATCAAATCGAATATTTCGAGCACGTTTCAATAGAAGCCTTGCCAATATGTCAGTGGCATCAATATAAAGTTTGAGCCATTTCTCGATTTTCGATGGGTTTCGGTCACGGAGCTCTGAGCCTGCCCTGCCTCAATGTGCTGTCAAGTCATTAATTTTCTAAAAAAAAGTGAAGAAGAAGGAAATCAACATTTACATAATGATGAGAAGGGAATACTCTCTTGATTAGCAATTTCAATATGAGGCGTGGCAAGTGCCACACCCACTTGACGAACTTGGCAACATGCAAGAAAAGTTTTGCATTAACTTTGACTGCCCATAGATCTCCATGTGGAAGTTTATTGGCAGCCCAAAGTTAATTAAAACACACGCTCAATTTACAGGCCAACAAAAAACCACAAGAGTTTCTAAAACAAAGACACAAAAAGTTACTAAACAACAAACAAACAAACAAAATAAAACAAAACAACAATTGTTTCCTGCTTGAAGTGAAAACTACAAGACAAAACGACGATTTTAAAGAGCAAACATAAAGTTAATTTAAACTAATTAATTAAGTGGAACTACACTCAATTAACCAATAATTAAACGTATATATAAATATATATAATATTTTAAATACATATATATATAAAAGACGTGCGTTCAAGAGGCTTTCAGTATCATTGATGTGAGTTGATTCAACAGTTAATGCAAGCGCAAAATATTTATGCTAATATATACAGAGAAGTAACTAAACTAAATACATATATACCCAACTGCTTTGAATTCATGTTGCAATAAATATTACAAATATTTTTAATATACATATATATAAAGAGAAATACAAATTGATTGTTGTTATACAAAATAATAAAAATAATAAGAATAACATAAATATTTAATCAAATGTTATGCCGAGGCGCAAATTTTAAACACTGAAGCCAAGAGATACACAGAAAGAAACCTATACAAAAGTCAAGAGCAAACAAAGTTACAAACGCAGCAATTGAAAGCTTCCATTTTAACATAAATAATAAAAAAGTTACTATTTTCTATAAATACAAATATATACAAGCTTGAAAAAACATTATATATACAAACCGATACACAGATAGATATATCTATACAGTCAATGATTGCAAACTCGATGCTGCAATACGAAACCGCGTGCAACAATAATAATAGCCACCAGACGCCGTCGCATCGCAAACAAACCTACAAGGAGTATCTGCAGCAACATCAGCAACAGAAGCAGCAGCAGCTACAGCAGCAGCAGCAACAACTACAGCAACAACAACAGTCTAAACAGCCCGTTAGCATCTTTAGAGTACATTATATACGCGTCAATTCCAAAGACGGCAGCCCATCCACAATACGCTCCACGGCGGCATCGTCCGCCCTGGCCAACGCCTCCAATTCGCATGGCTCCAAAATGAAGACGATTGCACCCAACATACGCCGACGTCGGCGCTGCGAGAAGCATCATCTCGAGCTCTATTGCAATGAGAGTGGTGGTGGTGGTGCTAGCACCAGTGGCACCACTACAGCCAGCAGTGGTGTAGTGACACTGAAGCCAAGTGGTTTACGTTTACGTGAATCGATAACAGCGCCCAGCACTGCGGCCAGCTCACCAGTGGATGAACAGTTATGTATACCGGCACCGCCCATAACACCACCACCAGCCTTCCTCACCGAAGGCTATAAACGTGCCAGCACCTCGGTATCCACCTCTGCTCTCCCCAGTGCCACCAAGCAGGAGCAACAGCAGCAGCAGCAACAGCAGCATCAGCATCTGCTGCCAGCACCACTGGCCAAGCAGAAACCACTGACATTGGCACCGCCAAAGCTCAAACCAAAGACAACGGCCACCATAGCCGTAACTATCAGCAGTAGCAAGCCACGTGGCACAGTCAAGCGCAGCTTAGGTAAGCCATGCATGGGATGACACTAAATGGGGAACTATATAAAGTAATACGAGCATAAAATAAAAGTAAATTGAAACATTAAATTAACATATACAAGAGCGAGTAATATCTGACGTTGTCCTTTAAAAATTATTTAGCTCAAGTTAAACCCACAACGTAGAAACAATAGCTACTGCATCCCCATTGGGAGTTTTCACCTATTTCCCCCTGGGGAAATTAAAATTTCATGCAACATTATTGAACTTTGTGTAAACTCTGCAACTGAAATCGATTTACAAAAGAGCGAGTATTTGATTTTCCATAACTTATTTATGCTAGTTTATCCGTTTATGGAAAGTTATAAACTGGACTAAACTGAATTTGAAACTTGTATGCAACTAAACTACTTTTTTTTTGCACTTAGGTCCACTTGAATATTCCTTTTTTGTTTATTACTTTCCCTAATGGACATATGGGAAATTGTAAATAGGAAATTCGTACTTTTTTGTATCAAAGTAAATCTAGTATTGGGAGGATGTATGGGATGAGTATGATATCACATGTAATAGTAAAAATATAATAAAAAGGGAGTTCCCAATGATTTCAGCAACATGGTTAGAATTTATTAAGAAACTCTTTCATGCCACATTTTTATGACAAGGTAAAAGCATTCGCATAAGTCCAGTCCTCAATCTTTTAAATTGTTTGATATATAATGATTATATATAAAATCAAAGTAAATATAGTATTGAGAAACTCAAATAGCTATACTATTGATGTTTTCTACATTTGAATAAAATGGGTTTCCATAATCTTTTCTATTACTATTCTCAAAAGTTCTGCTTTCTAGCTGACAAATTGTTTTATATATAAAAGAAACCATTCAAATATTACACAATAAAAATAAATTATTTATATTTCTTTTCCGCTATATCAATAAGTATGCTAAGGTCCCATACTATTTGTACTATTTGCAACAATTATTCCTTGAGAGTACCGCAAATAGTTCGACCTTCTGCAGAATGTGCTTGGTGCAACACGCTTAGGTTTCCTTATAGACATGTCAAAAGAGTACTTGTGCTGTGTGTGGTGTGTGTATACACTACGTGACCATTGACTGAAATTTGGGGCTGTTAAAAATGGGGTTTCTTGGTTTTCGTTTGTGTTTTACTGTTTGGAAAATGCGATTGAAATTGCTCGCTGGTAGCTATACGATAGCTGCAGCTGCCTTGACAGCCACAGGAAACATAAAATGCGTGAATGTTTTATGATTTCAAAGCGAACATAAAGACATGGTCCAGTGGGTGGGGGTTAACCTATATGGAGGTCGTCAAATTGTTGCTAAGGCCTGGTCAGGGGATTAGACTTAAGCCGAAGAGCATGTGTATGTGCAGCGTGCAACTTAATTGAAAATGTTGTTGCTGTTACTGTTGCTGTGCAACAGCAGCTGTTGCTGCTGTAAAGCTTGTGTGTAAACTTGCCACTATTTTATGTGCAGCAAATCGATGTTTGACATACGTTGCGTGCCACATGCTGCACAGCTTACAAGTCACATCTCTCTTTTGTTTGCTCAGCTCAGCGCCGATGCAAATGTTGGAGCATTCCTTGGCCACAGGATATGACATATTTCTTTGCTTATCGAAGAGTCAATAAGACGTAAGTTGAGGCTGCAATTCAATAGTCGATTGCTCGCAGCTACTAAGTTGAGAGGTATTGAGAAATGCAAACGTAAATTCTCACACAGTTGCTCTCAGGTCAATCATATAAATGCAGTTAGTCGTACATAACTCTGAATGCAAAAATACTATGCTGCCAGTGCTGCAAAATGTAATGAAATCTTCCATCAAAGTCAACAATTTGCCAGCAGCAGTTGCATTCGTCATAATACAGCTTACATTCAATCATTCATTCAGGTCAGTCAGTCAGCCAGTCAGTCAGTCACTCACTCAGTCTGTGCTCCATTAGCCTTTCATTTCATTATTAAAATATTTGTGCTGGCATTTCCAGTCTCTAGTTTCTTACCTGGCCAATGATATACATACTACTATTTTGGGTAAATATTTGCCAGAGCCACTTCTCAGGCCAAATTCTAAAGAGAATATAGTACAAGGGGAGGGGTAAGGGCAACTGCACTATAATCAAGTTGGTGGAATGATGATTATCAATGCAAAACTATTTCTATAGCACATCCACCACACTCAAGTTGGCCAACGTCAGCAAAATAGGATTATATCATTTAATTTGTTTATTTGTTAAGTTTTGTGCTTAGAGCAAGTTTTTGCATGGAAATTCTGTAAATGGAAATTTTCATTGACTTGGCATAAAGTTTTTCATAAAGTTGTTGTTGAGCTTAATGAAATTGAAAACTATGAGAAGTTCAATAGAAGAGGTATGATGTGTAATGAAAGGGTATGATTGGCTGTGCGATATGAAATAATATGCTTTGATTAGGTATGATATGAAATATATACTTGAATGTATGCACAGGATAAAGAAGGAGCCTAATGAAATTGATAACTGTGAATAGAAGTTCAATAGAAGATGTGGTATAATAGGGTATGATTGAGTGTGATGTGAAATGATATGCTTTGATTTGTATGATATGTCACTTGATACTTGAGAGTATGTCAGGATAAAGAAAGGCGCTTAAGGAAATAGAAAATTGTGGCAAAGACTGTAAAAATTTCTATAGAAGAGAAATGATGTGGTTAGATAGGTTATGATAGGTTATAACAGGATATGAATGGGTGTGATATGGTATGAATACTTGGGTAGGAGAAAGAAAGGCGCCCAATGAAATTGATAACGGTGGGAAAGACTTTGAGAAGTCGAATAGAAGACGTATGATATGGTGTAATAAGATATGATGGTAGACTTTATGGCCAGGTTATATCTCTATAATTTTAGGATATTTTATAGTTAAATCTATCTTTTAGTATATTTATTTATCTCCATCTTAAAGTATTTCTATATTCTTTTTAATTTATGTCTATAATTTACTACTATTACTACCAAAAATTCAATCCTTTAATATTATTTCCAAGTAATCAATCACATAGGGTATGCATTTCCAATTCTCTCGTTCCATCAGCTGCTCTCCTGCTTAACCAAAATAATTAAAACTTAATCAATATAATTTCTGTAATTAATACGAGCAGCTGCTTGGATTACACCCAAGCTGTGAGCTTATATAATCAACTTATAGACGGCTATGACGGTGCCAAAAAACCAATTCGTCAGCAAGTTGACAAGGGACATATGACTGTGGGTAGCAAGAGAGGAGGCAACGGGGGGAAGGCGGAAAGCATAAAAAGTTACAACAAGTCACGCATTCAATTAAGAGTTGTCCCTCTGCCCGCTGAGCCACGACTTGGCTTTGCTCTGCTCTGCTTCGCTTGGTACGCATAACTTTGGCCTGAACTTGGTGCGTTAATGTTTGCGGATTATAACGCCAAGGCCTGATGGTTATAAAAAAATAATCAGAACATTTGCATTTAATTATTAAGCGCTGCGCACTGCGACTAAGTAGGCGCGGGTGGGTGTGTGTGTGGGTGTGTGTGTGGGTGTGTGTGTGGGTGTGTGTGTGGGTGTGTGTGTGGGTGTGTGTGTATGCTTGTGTGGCACACACCCGTCATTACAGTTACCGTTATGTAATGCGGCAAAGCTGCAGTGGCAATAGCAGCCGCAGCAGCTTTTAGCCATTCGCCCGAGTGCATGAAAAGTTTTTGCGGCAACTTCAATGCCACATTACCAATTGCCTCGAGATGTGCTGTGCATTTCACTCACGATACTTTTAAGACTCTTGCTTTCTTCCCCTTCCCCTCTTCCTGCCCCATTCACAGCCACCTTCGGCTTGCATGTGCCATGTTTAGTGCACTTTAAGTCAAGTTTCTTAACCGGTTACAGCGCTCCCTTGACTATGCACTTAAAAGTTAGTCCAACTAAGCGCAAACTTTTCAATTAACTGCCAATTAATTGGGTTCCTCTTGGCCAAGTTGCAAGGAACGAACATGCAACTTGGCCACTACAAGCATTCGCAGCTATTGGGCTTATTGAACATGGTATCTTCAGGGAATATTGAAATATGCTGAAGGCAATGGGTTTACTACGAAGAACTTGAACTTGATAATATCTCAATAATATAAGTGAAATACATCTTCAAATACTCAATAATTATATTCAATTTTTCAGAGATTTTATAAACTATGTTTTAAAAATAAATGGCCCTTATTTAGATAATTTTTTAGTTAGCATATACTTTTGGAACATATATAAAATTATTATAATTTTAGTTTTAAATTTCCTCTTAATACATTCTTTAATAAAACTTGTATCTAATCCTTTACTTTATCTCTTCTTTGCAGGTGAGTTGCTTTTGCCACTAGACGAACAAAAATCTAAACATAACAGCTAAGTAAAATACAAACTAGCTAAATTGTATAGTTTTACTACTATAAACGATATCCACAACCAACTCCATCGATTACATTTTTTTTGCTCGTATAAAAAACAATTTGTTAGCATATGGCATTAATCAAAATGTGTCGAAAGTTGTAAGTGCTTTGGGTTAAGGCAAATGGAAGAGTGAAAGAGTGCAAAGCAATGCGCAGTGGCTGTCGATACGGTTGCTTTGTGGCATAGTGTAATCAATTATGTGCCCATGTGGCACGTGGCATTCGCATAGTGCAGACAGTTTACTTATTTTGGGATACTTCATAAAATGCCATGACAAAACGAAAAGTATTTTGCAATTTTACTCGTAACTCTCCTCTATGAGGGTGAAAGATACAAAAGTAATCTAATGCCAGTCAGAAATGCGTTTATTTATGCTGCAAGTTTATAACCTGAGCAGAGAGAGAGATTTCTAGCTTAGATTTTTCATTTTGACATTTGTTGCTGTTGTAGAACTCATGGCATTTGTGGCAAACAATTTAAATTGAATTACTTGGCCATATAGCATGAGGAGCAAAGGCAGATACACAACGGACGTAAGAGTTGGAGCTAGAGAGACAAAGGAAAGCTGCAAAGCCAGGGTCTAACTGCAATCGGAAAACTGTAGCCTACTTTTATGCGGCGGCATTTAAATTGCTATTACATAACTATTTGGTATGTGTGTGTGTGTGTGTGTGTGTATGTTGCCTTTGGCCCACTGCCAAATAGAGTAGTAAAAGAAATTTGTACAAAAATTTACATAGCACAAAATTTGTAATTAAACAACGAGCAAAAGGTTGAGCCTTGAGCCCATGATAAAGTAAAAAAGTGTATGAAAAAGGAAAAAACTTTACGCACTTTCCAATGCATTTTTTATGCAGCACATGGATGCAGCCATGTGTGTTGCTGCTGCTCTGTCTGTGTGTGTGTTTTATCAGTTTGCTGCATCCTTGCACACAGCACAGGAAACACCATGGAAATCAACATCCGGCAGCAACAGCAACAACATCAGCAGCAGCAGCAAGTGGCAAGTGCAAGGTCAACTTTGTTGAAGGACACGCCAGCAGCAGCAGCAGCAGTAGTAGCAACAACAACTACAGTCAGTACACGCCCACGCAGTCAACAGACGCAGGCAGGGTGTCTCATTGCTTATCGCGTGTTGTTGCTGTTGTTGCTGCTGCTGTTGCTGCGGTTACTGCGGTTGCTGTTGTTACTGTAGTTACTGTAGTTGCATTTGTATTTGTGTTTGTATTTGTCATGCTGTGCGTATGCCAACATTTGCAGCGCTTTGTTTGCCATGACGTTTCATTTCATTGCGTTTAGCATTTTGCGGTTTTAGTGCAACGATGTTGAAGTAAGTGCAACAACAGTTAGCAAGTTTGCAGTTAACTGTCGCATAACCTAGGGGCAACATTTCGAACAGCAACCACAGTGCAAAAGATTACGCATATTTGACAGTTGCTAAATACTATTGCCGAGAGTTCATGCAGTAAATAAGCTTTTGTGTGGCTTGTACCAGATTTGCAGTGATTAAAGTACATTACTATTAAGAGTAGTCAATAACAGAGCAGAGGCTTGTGGCAATCACAGAGCATTAACATTATAGTTCCACTATGTAGAGTAGTCTTCCTCGAGTCATTAGCACTCTTTTGTTAGGTCTCTTATGTTAGGTCTTTAATGTTAGGTCGTTTATGTTAGCACTCTTATGTTAGGTCTTTTATGTTAGCACTCTTATGTTAGGTCTTTTATGTTAGATCTCACATCAAATGCTGTGTAATGGTTTATGTAAACTCAACATAGGCATAGCAGTCATACCTCAAATTTATTCATACAGTATACAATTTGTTAAGCTCAAAACTTTCTTATACAGTATCATTTATCATATTTTGCATCAATTTAAAATTTGCCTCCTTCGCTTTAACGAATGTTTGTGCATGTTTACATAAGAGTTTTGCCACTGCAACAAGTGAGGAACGTAAACAATAAGCCACAAACCTGAAAAAAATACGACCATGCCATGTTGAACTAATTTGATGACCATTTATCTATGTCTCTCACACTGTACACACTTGTACGTAGTGGTAGTACACTTATTCCATCATCCTCATCCACTTCTTCACTCGCTCACTTGAGAAACTTTTGCATAATTTTCTATGCCACATAATTCAAATTTTGTTTGCTCGCTTAGCTCTTGAAATAATTCAACGCTAATCTTTAAATTAAAATCAGCTCCATTAGGAACAAAAGAACACGGAATTCGTATAGTATATATAGGAGAGTAGAGCAAAGAGAAGTACAGAAAAAAGAAAAAAAATGAGTAAAGACCAGGAAGAAAGTCAAATAAAATAGCATGAAAACCAGCAGATGGCAGCTGAAATGTTTGTTTTGCGGCTCAACTGAGTACGGAGTTGTATTATTTCAGAGATACTCTGTAATTTCACAAATTATGCTGAGAATAAGTGTAAAAAGAATACTTGAAAATGCTGGTGATATTAGTATGAATCATGCTTTAATAATTCTGTTAAAAATTCTATTTATATTTCTGTTAAAAATATTCTTTTAATACAGTTTATAACATGCCTAAAAAGAGCCTAATACTGTTCTCATTACTGCTTTTAATAAGAGAATACATTGCTTTCTATTTACACCATTTTTCCTCGTATTTTATTCTAGTGTAAAGTGTAAAAATATCCTAAAAAATGGTGTTAATAACTTGCCTAATAATAGTCTTAATACTGTTCTCATTACTGCTTTTAATAAGAGAAGATTTTTCCTCGTCTTTTATTCTAGTGTAAAGTGTAAAAATATCCTAAAAAATGCTGTTGATATTAGAGTGAATAATACTGTAATAATTCTGTTAAAAATACCGTTTATATTTCTGTTAAAAATACTCTTTTAATACAGTTCATAACAAGCCTAATAATAGTCTTAATACTGTTCTCAGTATTCCTTTTATTAAGAGAAAAATTGTTTCTTTTTATACCATCTGTCCCTCATATTTTATTCTAGCATTTTACTAGCCACGCACACTCGACTAGAGTCTACTTGTACAGGCTGTTTGTTATCGCTTTTGTTGTTTTCTATGTTAAAGGCAAAAATTTTATGTACTAACGTTGGGGTTGCCATTGTATGTAGGGTTTTTTTCAGCACTCGCTCTCTCTGTATACTAGTATACTATATGCCACAGAGCAATGACAAAAAACCCAAAAAGCTGGCGCTGTCTGCATGAAATATGCGAAGCCGCTTTCAACAATTTGCGTTGAAAATTTGCACAATGTTTGTGTGGCTTCAATGTGTGTGTGCGTGTGCGTGTGTGTGTGTGTGATGGGTGTCAGGCTGTGTGTAGGTGAATGTTTTGCTGTTTTATGTAATCGCAAGCAGCAAAAGTTTTTAGTCACTTAAATAGATGCCAGTGGCTTGTGTTTAATTCAACTTTTGCTCGTGTCAAACTAATGCGAAAAGTGTCACAGGACTAGAAAATTAAAAATTCAAATGAAAATTGCTAGAAGCCTGAGCGAAAATTAAGCGCTTCCGCTACTCACTCTCACTTTCTCTAGTCTCTTCGTTATCACTAGCTCTGGCTCTCCCTTTTTTTCTGCTTTGTCACTGGGTTGTAATTCATTTAAATGCGTAACATCTTTTTGGGTTAAATTTTAATTTCCTGCAGCACAGTGTTGACTTCCGTGCCGTCGTAACGGACGTACATTGTCGAGCTGTAGACTATCGCTCTTACAATATTTTCCTACTCGCTTTTAGTTGATTGGTTTATAAGCTGCTTAGACTGTGCAGCAAGTAGTATTTACTCATACTTACTGGAAGTACACCAAGAGAGTTCTTTCAACATTTCTCTACTGTCTACAGTCTTTAAAGATACCATTTTAATTAACCCTTTGCTTTTTATGTCCAGTACAGCGTAAGGTCTTACATTTTGTTTTACTTTGAAAAGGACAATGCGATTGCGACCTCAGCTAAAAGCAGTGCCTAAGGGCTCTCAGGCAGTGGCGTAGCTTGGCAAGGGGGTGCACTAGACAATGCTGCTCTTAATTTGTGTATTCACTAAGCTGAACATAACAATTGCTACCTGAATGTAATTGCTATGACCCCCTTGAAGGAAGTATTAACTACGCTCTGGCAAGGCATCTTCAATATCTGTCTATTATATAGAGGCATTTATATTTTCCTTTGCTGTGCTTTTGCTTCGTCTTACTGAATGCATGTTTTCTATATACATTGTGCGGGTTTCGCTGAACCTACGTTTATGATGTACTTGGCTTAGGTATAGTATAAATTAAAAATGACCCTTAGTGTACGGGTACAACACTTGCCATTAGCAAAATGCTGCTCTCTGAGATATGAATAAGATTTAAATTTAATAAAAATATCTACTCAACAAAAAGATAATGCTAAAATAATATTAAAGCTCCGTGCAATTAATAGAGAATTATTAGAGTTGAATTATTCATATTCACTTCGATTAAATTTAATAAAAATATCTACTCAGCAAAAAAAAATCTGAAATAATATACAAGCTCCGTTCAATCAATAGTAAAAAGAGTAGAATTATTCATATTCAATTCGATTTGCTGCTTAGCAAAGCGTAAAATTCTTTTTTTTCTGCAACACACGCAAAATATGCTCAAAAGACTTTTATACATTTTTTTCTTCCTTATATATACTTATAGTATATATTCGCTTTCAGTTATTCATTGGCGCCTGTGGTCAAGGTCAGTTGGGCAGACCACAAGAACAAAAAAAAAGAAGTGCAATAAATTGCAGTTACAATTGAGATATGCGAGCTTAGGATAGGCCACAGCCACAGCAGAACCTTGTGGCAAGTCAACCTTGACACTGACTCTGCTGCTGCTGCTTTTCGATATCATTATGATGCTGATTGTCATCAATGTCAGCAGCAGCAGTTTGCCTGTGTAAAACATTTTTCATACCACAATGACTGTCAAGTGAGGAAAGAAAAAGTTTTGAGACTTTTGTAAATTATTACGAGTCTGTCACATATGTTTTAGCAACAGTTTCATTTAGTTTTGATTTATATTGTCTTGTGTGGTGAGCAAGACAAGCTTATCAGCTGTCAGCTTAATTACATTCGTATATGCTCAAGCTAAACAATGTTATCAAAGTTTTCGCCAAAATCATGGCACAAACTCCACAATTCAATTAGTTGGCCCAAAAGCAAATTAGTTGGCTTAAGATCTCTTCAGAAGTGGGCAGATAAGTTGTAAAAGTTGCTTAGCTTTGATTGATTGTGGGCTTAATTACCTTTAGAGCTAATGATACGAAAGCTGAGCGAAATAATAATGTGAGAAAAAGAATAGCAGACAGCAAAGGAAATGACAAGCAGAAAGCAAAAACAGACAAGAGACAAGCCAACAATTACACGGAGATCTTAATTTCCTGTTGAAGATGGCCTTACACTGAGAGTAAAAAAGGGTTATTGGATTTGAGCAGTGAAAGTCATTGTAGAGGTACTTAGATGTCCTTTAGTTCGATTGTAGTCAATATACAAGTTGTAGACCTTTTGCCTTTTCATTCAGTTATTTGTGCTGCGTATTGTATTTAGCTAAATCGTATTATAATTCCCATTTATTCCAGTGCTTTTTTCTCTTATCTATACACTCTTCTGCACACAGCTTCTATAGCCAAGCCCCTGCTCATCCGCCTGTCTGTATCACTTGCTAATCTCTACATTTCAAACACATGCCAATCTGTAGATTGACTGAGCTCATGCGAAAATGTTTGTGAACGCATTTCCGCACAATTGCAACGTCAGCGTTGAAGCAGCGACGTCATCATGCCACAAAAACGCCTCCATAGTCAGTCAGTCAGCAGCAGCAGCAATTCTCTGCCAAGATAAATATAAACAAAGAGGCAATGAATTTCCAGCAGGTCGCTAAATACGTGCCGTGATGTGGGCGTTGTGGTGGCGCTGGGGCGTGGCACACAGACCACAGCATAAACAACAAGCATAAACTACACACACATACAGCTACATATATCTACTAAATACTCAACTTTTGTGTTTGCTTCGCTGACGTACTGACCTTCACCCAATCGTTCCGCTATGCTCCCAATTTGTTTGGTATTTTCTGTGTTGTTTCTCTAGTATTTTCTGACGCGGAATTCAAATGAACTTCACCTTGATGTCGTACAGTTTCAGTTCAGTTCTTACATGTTAATGAACTTGTGTCTTACAGCCTCCTCGACTATTTATAGTATCTCCGAGTGGAAACTAAATTTAAAATATTTATTTTAAATACCTAATATGATTATTATGTGCGATGATGGCTGCATGTGACACACATTGACTCATGCGCTGAGCATTTGTTTTTTGCACAGGTTAAAAATATTCTCACACATGATTCATACCCACAGAGCTGATCGGCCAAGTATAGTACAATACTATATTGTCAATACTATGTATGCCTGGCGCTGTATGACGCCAGCGAGTGAACCTGTAGATGTTCCCATCACACATAATTCATGTGTTTTATTTACTTGGCTTAAATTCTTTGATTGCCAAATTAAAAAAACAAAATCAAAAAAGTTGCACAAATATTTGGGAGACAAACAACTAGATACATACTATATACACATATATTTACCGTTCATGCCTTGAGGACTTTGCATAAATAGCTTTATGAGAATGGAAATAAACATAAATCAAAGCTGTTGTTGCTTTTGTCGTCGTCGTTGATGAAATTCTCTTGAGTATCCCATCAAAATAAAAAAGCACAACGTTGCCAACTTGTTTGATTAGCGTATACTATAGGCTCGAAATTTATTGCCAAAGATTATACAAAATTAATTCCCTTGCAAAAAAATACGCGTATCACAAATTTTATGTAGAGCAAATGCGCTTCAGTCGGGTGTACACGGTGGCGTATGAGTAATGCCAACAGTACTGGCATTACTTATACGCTACCATGTACGTCCTTTACGTTGTTTAGCAAATTATTGCGTGATTATCTGCTGTGCAGAATATTAATGAGCTTATGTGATAAATATATGAAACATTTATGTTTAATACTGCATGAGTTATGCGCATTTTATTAAGGGATTTATTAGTATCGTTGCATACTCATATTTTTTGCTAACTGAAGCGTCTGCCAGGGCTTCCCTTTACATGGATTTAAACGAAATTTATTACACCCATTCTAACCATTTTTTACACAAATATTTTCGATAAATTTCATTGAATTTAATATTATTGATTCAGTATTTAATTTGGGATTGTTTGTGTCTTGTATAATCAATCAGCCTGTTGTTGCAACATCATTAATCATCTGCTGATCAGCTGCTGACATTGAGCGTTTTTTTCATGTCTTGAGCAAAACATAACTTGGTTGCTTGAGTTGTGCAGCAGGCAGCTTTTGTTCTTGTGCTCTCGCACAATCAATCATGACAGTCAGCTGTAATAGACACAAAAAGATGAAAAGCGAAAGTGTAGCAGCAGCAGCAGCAACAGTCATAAAGACCTATACTCTATGCTGTTTAATTTATGATTATTATGCCGAAAAGTAGCAAAAATTTATTTGTTAACATTGGCCATAAATTATAGCATTTTTATTGTAGCGACTTGAGGAATTGTACACTTTTGACACTTGCTCAAATATTGACTTCCAGGCGACAGTCTGGCCACAAAATTTAGCCAAAAAACATCATCATCATCAACATCGTCGTCAGCTGCGAACTGACCTTGTCGACTTCCGCTCTGGCCAAATATATATGGGCTAATTGGACAGATCTTAAAGCATACTAAAGATATAAATTTCGGGAGCAGCTGGGAATACTACCATGCTGTCCCACTTCCGTTGTCGTTGCCAAATGCCAGGCAATTTACTCTTTAGATAGATGATAGAGCTAAAAGAGCTACATAATTCAAGAGACACAAATTTATTTGGCAGCTAATTGCTAGGACTGCAACACATGGCGTATGATTAATGTGCACAGTCGCTTATCAGTACAGCCTGTGACCTTCAGCAATTGATTGAAGCCCAAAAGGCAACGCCCCAGCTATGACAATAAGTATACACACACACACATACACGCACATGGGGAGAAAAGGTTTTATAGGCATATAAAATATGCGGAAGAGTCGTATGCCATCGACAAGTTGGAGTAAGAATTTTGTAGGTATAACGTTTACCTACAAAAAATCAAAATTGAAATATGCGCTTGGGTCAATACAAACTTTGTTATTTAATAGTCCTTCAACATGCCTTACAAGCTCATATATCAAACCTATACACACTCATACTATCCATACCTTGGCACTAATAGTATGTGTGTGGAATTTCTCTGAAAAAGGCAAAATATACTCGTATATATGGGCGAAGCATTGGCAAAACGTTGTCCATCATGTAACACAGGCAGCTGTACATATGTGTGTGTATGTGCCTTTGTGTGTGTGTGTGTATTGCCTGTGCCGAAATTGTAATCATAACTCGAGCTACGCGTTAAACATAACAAAAAATAGCTTCAAGCACGTAGCCAAAGAACAACAACAAGCAGCCGCAGACTCACAGGTTCGGCTATGTGTGTGTGTGTACATGTGTGTGACTGTGTGTGTGCATTGGGGTTTGCCATTGTTGTTTTTCAGCTTGTGCCGGGCTGTCAAAGTTTTATGCCTGAAAAGCATTTAACTCGCGCAGCTCGAGTCTACTTTGGCTATGTTGCTGGTGTTGCTATTGTTGCTACAGTTGGTGCTGTTGTTATCGTTGTTGTTGCTGCTGTTACATGCGTGCTGAAATTGTGTGTGAAAAGCACTTTGGCCGTTTTTCGCCTCGAGAGCGCGTAAGCGTTAAAGTGACGTTTACTGTTATTCGAGCACTCCACGTGCCGCCAGCTAGACTCCACCTAATGGTTGCCAAAAACCTTTCGCCACACTCTAACTCATACCCCAAAGCAGAGCTGAGACTTTTAAGCCTTTAGGCAGTTTGTTAGGTCTCATGCCTTTGCCCTATGCTGCTGCTTCTTCTTCTTCTTCTTCTTGGCGCCTACCTAGGCACATTAAAGGCTTTTGCCAACATTTAATTTAAACCAAAATCGTAGTAGAGTAAAATCTGTGTGTGTGGGACTGTGGTGTTGTGTGGAGCGTGCTCAGAGCTCTGGATTTGCCTGGTTACATATTGCCTGACTACAAATCCTACTTGATAGGTTTTGCCTTCCTTCGTTTGCTTTGCTTTGTCTCTCTGTGTGTGTGTGCTCTAAGCTTTTGCGTGCTTTCGCCCATTACACACGAGCCCGAAAACAACTGCAACTGTGATTCCCCAACCGAGTTGAGAATGAAGTGCTAGAGCTCTTAAATTAGTCAGACATATATCTGTATTCTGCTTAAATTTGCTGCAACTGGTATTAGTATTGAGTAGCATAACGTTATTTTATTTATCGTTATATGCATAAAATTTATGCGCTCATTTTTTGTTGCCTACTTTTCAGCGCACGTCTATAAACTTGACACCTTGCTCACACAGTTTGCTTAGCCAGCTGTGTGTGTGTGTGTGTGTGTGTGCAGCTCGTAAACTTTGTGCCATATTGAACTTGTGGTTGTTGTTGTTGTCGCAACCTTTGACTCAAGTTTCAAGTTTCTATACGCTGCTTGATGTTGCTTAACTTTTGCATAACTTTTTTTTTGTCAGCCTGTAGATTGCTTTCTCGTTCGCTACCTCCGCTTTGGCAGCTGTTGGGCTGTTCATTTTTATTTTTTATTTTTTTACTGGCATTATTTTGTACTCTCTGACTGGTTGCTTTTTTATGCGGCTTCCTCTTGGCCACCTACAACACAACAGCACACAACCAGAAACAGTTTTTCATCAAGTTTTTTGTATTCTCTTATTATTTGGGACTCGACTCGACTCGACCGAAATTAAATGTTATTTGTTCGGCCTTGCTGCCTTTACGATATGCGCCAGTTTTTGTGCCCATAAATCAGATAGTCGTACCCAAGGTACCACCCTAGAGGCAGGCTCCTCCACGCCCTTTACACACCTCTTGCTATCAGTGCTGACCTTTGGCAGGGAGAGAGTAAAAAAAGAAGAAAAATATACCACAAAACGCTCTGCTCTCGTGATGTTATGGGGCTGCATAACTTGGCGCTGATTTCATCTATCAAATTAAGAAAGTAAAAGCTAAAAATTGTTGCTCTCGCTCGTAAATCTGTGGCGTCGTCGTCGTCAACCGAACGAACGAACTGAGCGAAAACAGAAAATGGAAAAGCACAACAAATATTTCAGTGCTTATGATTTCTTTTACGCCTCGAGAACCAGAACATAATAATAATAATTTTCACAGCCGAAAACAATGCGGCAAGAAATTGCCATTAAATACGAGATAAAACCCGTACCTTGTCAATGTACTACTTAAGGGGGCGTGGCAGCGTCCCGTCAAAGTGTCAACTGCCATTTAAATTTTAATTTGAGAGTAGAGTATATATCTGTGGCGCAGTCAAGTTCAAATGCGACGCTTTGTTGCCTTTCGAAGAACTCAATTAAGTAATTTTGGTTGAGGAAAACATTTTATTATTTATGTCGCCAGGTTTCCCTAATTGAGTGCGGCCACCCAAGTGCTTGAAGGCTTAAGAAGCATATTATTTCACGTGTAGCAACTCTAAGAAGTTGTTGCTCTCGATGTTGTTGTTGTTGTTGTGGCTGTGTTTAATTGGCGAACAATTGAGCAATTTAATAATTTAAGAGGATTTGCTTTGTGGTGTGTGGGCATGGAAATGTCTGCCTGAGAAATTGCGAAAATTATGTTAGTGGAGTTTGAAATAGCGTTAAATGAGAGCATATAAGGAGCTTATGGTAACTTTTATCTGTGCTGTGAATTGTGACCCAATCGGATAATAAACACCGAAGATATTCGAAAGAGACAATTATGACTGGTTGATATATAAAAAGTAGGGAAAGCTACAGTCGGACGCAAAGCTACAGTCGGACGCAACCGACAGTAGGTGACCCTGTACTTTGAGTCTATAATAGCAGCAGCATATATGAACATACTCACATACACATACACATGCACTTATACACACACACACATAAACTTCTACATATAAATATACACGCAAATACAAACAATAACCAATACTCATACAGAAATTCAAACTCACAATCAAAAATCACGCATACGCCCTAGTAGCCGCGTACACTATGGCTTCCCCCCTCCCCTACCCAAATGCCTGGTACTGAAAATTGTTTGTCTAATATCTCCGGTGTTTCTTATCCGACTGAGCTGCAACTCGCACCAAACATGCAGAGCATCTAAAGCTTTAATCGTGCAAAAAATGAATCCAGTGACTCTAAAACTGTATATACTAAGAACATTTTTGTAAATTTGAGGGGGAGGGGGATGAGATATCAAATTAAAAACATAAACTTGGCCTGCCTATGTAATACACGAACCAAACAAAAAAAAATTAAGTCTCTAGCTCTTATAGTTTCCGAGATCTCGGTGTTCATACAGACGGACAGACGGACATGGCTATATCGACTCAGCTCGTCGTCCTGATCAAGAATATATATACTTTGTGGGGTCTGCCACGCCTCCTTCTGCCTGTTACACACAAATGTCATTTGCACAAACCTAATAGACCCTTTGTACTTTTTTAAAGTACAGGGTCTAAAAACTCTGCTAAAGACTTGCGGAGAGGCTCCTAAAAGGGTCAATATAACTGCTAGTAGTTGACCATTTTCTTGTATGGAATCTTTGTCGTATATACTTAGAGAATTCTATCAGAATTAACCATTTGCTTGAATAAGATCTTTGTCATATACTCTGAGAGAATTCTGTAAGAATGCTAGCAATAAAAGTGCAGCTGGTGTTGATGTAAATATTTTTGAAATCTATTATAGTTCTCAGTGTATAAGAATCTATTAAAATGTATACAGATGCATATCTTTTAAATGAACCATAATTCTTAGTGTATAAGAATCTTTTAAGCTATATACTGATGCACCGAGTCTTCGCATAGCCTTCGATTCTCTTCAGGGCATATAAATCAGCTGAGTGTTGCTTCCGCTTAAGTGGTCATGTTTAGCTATAGAGCATGATCTCGACATCACAGCTGTCTACCATACAAATTTATTGAGAATTCAAAACGGTCTAAGTGTATGTACCCAACGTTTTCTGCCAAAGGAATATACACTATAAGGAAAGACTAAAAAGTTGCTTAAATGAGCTGCAGCTTGAGCTATACTTACTTTAAATGAATTCACCAAAACCTTTCCTTTGGATACAAATTACAAATATAGTTAGTCCAGCTTATAATTTTCAGTTCACTAATAGCTTAATAGCTAATAACTAATACCTAAAGATAGTTGATAGATTAATAGCTGCTGGGATGAGCTCACTTAACTTCTAAAGAAGTTTCTTCAAGTACTAACCAAACCACGCTTCTTTGGTACATTTAAAACATAACTAATTATCCTTCACAGTTTCAATTCTCTTATATCTTTGATACCTAAAAATAGTTGATAGATTAATAGTTCCTAATTAATAGATAGATTAATAGTTCCTCTACTAACTTCTAAGGAAGTTTCTTCAAGTACTGACTAAACTACGCCTTATCTTTGCCACATTAGAAAAATAACTAAACTACGCTTTACTTTTAGTTAGTTTGTAAATTTGCTAAGAAATTCACCTTCACATTCCCAGTTCCCTAATGGCTTTGATGCCTTAGGATAAAATTCAAAAATCAACAGCATCAAAATGCTGCTATTTATAAAGACCCACACCACATTGCTTAGCGTTAGCAATAAATATTTATTTATAAACGATAAACAAACTCTCGAGCAGGCATTAATTCATTCATTGAATGAATGACAAGTATTCTGTAATGCGCTGCGGGCATTAAGCAAATTGACTGTGCCAATGCGTAAATCAGAGAACGAGGAGGAAGCTGAAACTATTTGAAATAAAAGTCGCCCACACACACACACACACACACACACACAGAGGAGGAACCGAATGAAAAACAATATACTTAAATACCTGCTGGCATTTCCTCGGCTGAGCTGAATGTGGAAAATTAATTTAAATTCGATTTTTCACTTAGGCTGTCGCCTCTCTGCCCACGTATCGGGGTGTAAAAGATTTTCATTTGGTATCTGGCGAATTCAGTTGCTAAGACGGCAGCAAATCTCTGGCTAATCGCATCAAAAATGCGGCAGTGTCAAGCGACTGAAATATACGGCCAACTTATAAATAGCACACATAGTGAGTGTGTGTGTGTTGGTGTGTGTGTGAATTGCATGCTTGGCTAAGTTTTTGCGTTTGATGATGACTGTGGACCTTCCGGCCGGTCGGCTGACTGCGATATATGCTATACTAAACTCATTCACACGGCCTTCACCTTTATACACACACACACAGAGACAATGCCCTGCTCCAGACACTAAGCCTGATATTATTTATTTATACTTTATATATACACGCACACACACACCGCCATTTCGGTTCTGGTGTTTGCCATTTGGTTTTGCGAACAATTTGTACATAAAGTAAACTTAATTTATTTTTAATCGCCATTTAATTGGCTGCTCGCTGTTTACTCAAGAGTTTTTCTTCAGCGGCATACGAAACTTTTTAATTGCCGCCAAGATATATATGTATATGTATATCTGTAGGTATTTTTCACTTCGAAATGCCAAACGCATGTCGTCGACATTGTTGCCACCGTTGCGCCTACACTTCACTTCAGTGTGGGCCCCATGATTGAAAATAAACATTCATTTCAGCGAAAGGGCAAAGTTCATAATACTATATACACGTCTCCTCGTACCTGTAAGCTGGCAGCTCGGGGAGTTTGGATATTATATAAATGAGATTTGACAAGTGCTGCGAGGCATAAGATATATATATTTTTTGAGCCTGCAGAAATGTTGAATCAAGTTGGGCCGCAGCTGATGTTGATGGAAGGTAAATCCACTAAATATAAAGAAGATTTCAGAAATTCAAAGCGAATTCAATTAAGTCGAGCATTTTTCACTGCGGACATGTCTTGGCTTCAGCACATGTCTGAAACTAACAGCAACTGACAATTTCAGAAATAACAACTCCACAATGGCAGCTGGAAACCGAAGCTGAAGTGTTTTCCTAACAGAAACGTTTAACAAAAAAACATAAAAAAATGCAAAAGCAACACAAGGAAAATGGATATGAAAACGAAAACAGAAAACAGAAAGAAAATGGCAAAACACTCACTGATAAATGGCTGAGACACTTGTAGAGAAAATACACATAAAAATGTGTGTGTGTGTGTGCCTGAAGCAATACAAATGTCAAATTGAATAACATAACATATGCAAATGATGGCAAATGCCACAGCTCAAGTCTGTAGTCTATTGATTGAAATTGAAATAAAACATAAATTGTCATTGCATTGAAATGTGAGCTAAAAGAAATTCATAGTCTATGAATCACCCACACACACACACAGTGAACGACTGCTGGTGGGCGTGGCAGTGTTGTGGCAACGATGTGTCGTTAATTAAAATTAATGAATTATGACGGAGCGTTGATTTTTGGCCCCGCGCTGCAGCAGACAGCAGATTTTTGTGCAATGTACAACACGGCGTATACGTGCTGTAGTACGAGCAACTGAATGCCAACTCAAGCGGACTGTGCCTGCAACACGTTCTGGCACTAGATCTACGTCTAGTCCATTGCACGTGTTGCCAGTTGCTGCAGTTGCCACTTTTTTCAACTACTTTCATCTATAGAGGGGCAAGGGGGCGTATGAGTAACGTAATAAATGTCACTGCCATTTGACAGGCTGCTACACCGCTGGGAATGCAGGGAATGTGTGTGGTATGTGTGTGTGTGTGTGTGTGTGTGGTGAGGACAATGACGTCAGCAGCTAGTACGATGGAATGTGACGGACCGTATGCCCTGGAGTGTAACTGGTAGCCTGCTCCTCTCGCCGGCACTTCCCACACATACATGATGCCAACATGAAAATTAGGCTATGAAAAGCCCATATGTATGCCGTACGTACGTATGTATGTGCATACGGATATTTGTGCTCGGCGTCCTGGGCCAATGTCTGCAATTCGCAGTCTCTCATTGTTTATTTATCAAATATCCACACGCTGTCAGGGCCGAAAATGCCAGAAATATATAAAAGCAGCACAAAGGCAAACCACAATGAGAACAAGCCACAACAGCCAGCCACACTCCCTGCATACCCTGTAAATCAACGCTAAGGAATTTCGGGTCTAACTTCAACAGAATTCTATAGCTCACTGCCAGTCATATTTACAGGGTATAGCTAACTAATATGGCATTGCCTGGCTGCCTGTTTGTATTTGGACAAACAACTGAAATCGCACAATTAATTTGCGGCTGCTTAACGTCATGTTCTCGTGTTTCTTTTCACCGTTGAATTATATATAAATCTGTGCACTATACTCCATGGAATTGCGAATCCCAATGACGTCACAAACACACACCTGTACTACGTCTTATGTATTTGGTAGTATGCCAGACTGCCTGGAGTTGGGTTTCGAACTGCTATTGGGACACTCTGGCTTGCCATGACTGCATATACGTAATTGATTAAAAGGCAAAGTGGACACCATAACGTTTAGTCTCAGTTGCTGCTAATTAGTACTGATGCTAAACGTGCTGTTTAATTAATACTGTCATTAGAGCGCCGATTGTGCGCACTGCGAATGTTAAGTGTGTGGAGCACAGACCAAATTAGCAGACTACGATAGAACGAGTATAGTTGGGCATTATAGTATACGCTTTAGATATTGTTATGTTATAGAACTGAGAGTACTATACCCAAATTAAAGTTAAATGTGATACCAAGTGTCATTTTAAGTATGGCTGTTTATTTATCTATGCATCTATCAATTTAAAGTACTTATTCAGATATCTTTACTGTATATGTAATACTGCCAGCCACTCTCTACTTTTCATTTAATGTCTACATATATACATTTATATATATATCTGGGTATCTATTCAGCTGTCAGTCTTTCCATTCATCCATTTAACCACCTGCTTTTCTAGGCTTCATCTACATACATATGTACTTATCCATCTATCTTTTCATCCATCCTTTCGTTTATCCAACTACCATCTCTCTATCTTTTAATCGATTTATCTATCCATCTGTATATTTTAATAATATACTATGCTTTTCATCTATTTACCTATTAACCTGTCAACTTATCTCTCTATTTATCCATCAATCTATGAATCTATCCATCTGTCTATCTATCTATCTTTCTGTCTATCTATCTATCTTTATATCAATCTGTCTATCTATCTTTTCATCTTTCTATCTAGTTCTGTCTGTCTGACTATCTATCTATCTATCTATCTATATGACTATCCGTCTATGTATTAATCTGTCAGTTTATATGTACATCCATGTATCCATCTACATTTCTACCTATCTCTTAATTTACTTATATGTATGTCTATCTTCTCATCTGTCTATCTCGTCATCTGTCTACCTCCTCATCCATTCTTTAATTTATCTCCCTATCCACATCTCTAACTCTCAATCGATTTATCAATTCATCTGTCTATTTATTTTTCATAAATTTTTATAAATTTTTTAAATGGGGAAATTTAATCAAAATGCAAATTGCGGGAAAATTAATTGCAACGCACAAAACAATGATAAACGCATTGAGATGCATAAATAAAATTGAATTTTTGAATGGTTTATATGCGAACAATCATTGCGTTATGCATAAATTTAATTGGCATATTTATGTCGGGAATCAATTAGACTAGCAAAATGATTATAGTACATTAAGTGCTATCAACTGTCAGGAATATTAATCTTGATTTTGTTTTGTCGCCATAAACTTGAACCCAACTCAAAGTCGGGAATTTGTTTATGTGTGTTTGGCTATAAGTCTTGATATTTCTTTTTTTGCTGCTATGCCGTGACATGGCTGCTGCTGCTGTCAGTTCATAAATAAGGAAAGAGAGTGCAAAAAGCGTAGACGAAGAGAGGCAAAAGGGACGAAGAGACAGGGAGAAAAGGAGACAAAGAGACAGCTATGTTGCCAGTTAATACAAAGACATTTGTCGCCATAATTTGACAGGCACATAAATTCATTAAAATTCATTCTACAGCAGTTCCTCTCTCTACCACTCGTACACACTCTCTTTCTCTTTGGTTTTCCCTACTTCTCTGGGCCGCTTTTAGCTATGACTATGCCCTAGACTTTGGCGGAGCATCATGAACTTGATGCATGAAAATTATTTTCAAAAATGTATATTTCATTACTTCATCACTCTGGCTAATGTCAAACAAACAGACAAACAAATCTATACTATGTACTCGTACACTCACACACTCATACACACATATAAATATTCTCGTATTTGTTTAATGTTTTTATTATTTTCTTGAAAATATTTTTGCAAACACGTCAAGACGTAACGACGGTGCTGTGCCCCTCTCTCAGAGCTGGCACTGGGCCAAAGGAATTTGTATCTGTTTCAAATAGTTTAGATGAGAGAACTCCCCCTCTCCCCCGCTGCTTTCTCCGCTGTCCCTCCTCTATGCTGTTGCGTATTTGATATTTATTTACGTGTGATTAACAAAGTTGTTCAACAGTTTCGCATTCGCTGTGCATTACTGCATTTCATAGCGATATTTATAGACTGAGAGTTCATGCCGGCTGTTAATGAAATTGTCTTATTAATTTGCTATTTGTTTAGCACACTCAATTTGCCAATTGATTGAGAAGAGATATGTTCATTTGCTTAGACTGTAAATATGTTTCATGCACAGATTTTCACATCTTTCATTCGCTTTCCCTCGTTCCCCTTTTTCCCCTTTCGGCTGTCTGTTAAGTGTAACATTCTGTGCTTAATTCGTTCTTTTCTTTTTTAATGACTGACACAGTAAATGAAAAGTATTTAAGCACTTGTTAGGAATTTACTCTTAATTGCTTTTCGGGCATGTGGAAAATGATATCGTGGCAGGTTTTTCTCCATCTGTCTGCCTGTATGCCTGTCTGTCTGCCTTGCCTTTTTGAGCTTTTTCTATTTGACCATTGCGTTCTTTTGTGCCAAACAAAAGTAAATATCGCAAGTCGTTTCAACAGGATGCTACAAGTTCACTACTTGATTAAAATACTCGGAGCAAAATAGATTACCCAAACGTAATTTCCGGTCAATGATATTTAATATAGTGTGGGCGATATTATCTTTAAGAGTAGTTTTGGTTTTTGTTAAGGGCAACTTATCTAATGGGCTACAATTGTGTGAGTGCTGCTCAATTCCCTACACTGTCGGAATTCAACTTTTTAAAGTCCCTAGAGTACGTACTTATAAAACGTTCCTCGAAGTTATGCGTAGTTTTTATCGTTCATCATTGACTCCCACTCCCCAAGGGTGCTCCATTCTATGACCTCTGTAGAAGTTGTCGTGTGGAGGAGATAGTGGAAACTGTTCATCAACTCTTGCATTACTACCAGGTGTTGTACTTGGGACTCTACTATTTGTTAGATCTGACAGACCTTTCAAAAGTAAAACTGGTTTACAAAAGCCTTAGGCTGAACTTTCTTAATCCGTAATCTCTGTACTCGGAGTAGGGGTTAGTCCATCCACCATCACAATAGAGGCTCATTAGGCTTAAGTAAGTTAAGACTTTCAAATCGCGCTAACCTAACCTAAGGTAATTTCTTTAAAAGAGCAAATTATTGGGAGTGTTTGATCTGCTTTATTCGTTATAGTTCTGGAGTATTTAAGAGACTCTTTTTGGTTTCACATATCTTAAGCTGATCAAGACAATTGCTCTTTCCCTTGTCCTAAATTTGTAATCTGAAGTTAAACCTTAGTCATAGTAATATGTTCTTCAAGCCTCAACTTTATTCCCTATATACATGCCATTGTCTTTCTCTCTACTTCCAAAGTTTTGTACTGCTTGTCGTGCTCAAAACACATCTCTAAAATTAGCATTTATTTGGACAATCCTTTGAGAGACTTGCTCTGTTGTCTGTTGTGTGTGTGTGTGTGTGTGTGCTGTAAATGTTTTATTTCTCTTTCATTTTCACTTAATTTGGATTTTAAGTGCTGTGCAAATAGTGATAAGCTGCTCGCCTTACTCCTAACGTATAATTAAACACAGTTTTCTGTGCACTCAAAATAAACTGGCAAATAATTGTTTGCCATTTCTCATTATTAACGAAAAGGGCGAGAGCTACAGAGAGAGAGAGAGAGAGAGCAACATGACTGCAAAAACATTTTGTATTCACTACGAGTGTCCACTGTCCAGTGTCCAGTGTCCATTGTTCGTTGGGCTATTTTGCTTTCGAGTTTGGTTTTTCTCTCATTTTCTTTTCATTGTTTAAACAAGTCTCGACACGAGTGCCCAAATGTGGCTAGCAGCAGACCCTGGGAGGCTTTAACCCTTTAACAACAATTAAAAATATTACCAGCCACAAAAGACGAACAGCTCTGCCCATGTGTGTGTGTGTGTGTGAGGGTGTGTGTGAGTATGTGGATGTGTGCAAGTGCTTTGTGGCCACTCAAGTGGCCAGGGGCCCCGCGGCTCTGGCCTGGCAGGCAATTTACAGTTGGCAAAGTGGTGCCACAGCTGCAGGAGAAACCAAAAGGAAAACCGAGCGAACCGAACAAAAAAGAAAAAAAAGCAACCACCATAACAATTAATGTAAAAGCTCATCAAGTGTAGTGTATGCTGGTGGGTCCCACATGCTGTGCCAACTGTCTGTTTGTCTCTAGTTAGTATGTAATTTAGTTGCTCTGCTAATTTCTCTCACCCTGTAACAACTCTCTCTAGTGCTCTCTACTTCTCACCTCATTCATTGCAGAACCAAGAAAAGACAAGACTGATGCACAACAACACGGTGGCAATGGCACATTATCCACACCGAATATCGAACAGCCAACATGCCAGGGCTCCATGTTGCCACCACCTGGTGGTGGTGGTGGTCCTGGCTCTGGCCTGGGTGGCATGCACCAACAACAACAGCAGCAACACCACAACCAGAACGATGGCAACAATAAATTGGAGCGACCCAATACACTCGGTGGCAGCAATAAGCTCTCACGGCGAGGAGTCAACATTTGCTATCACAATGAGCACTGTAAGTACACCCAGCCCGCCCTGACCACGCCCACAGCACCACTGCCGGCTGGTCAGTCTTGTGTAATAGTTGAATATAATATATAGCGTATGCTAGAGTATGTATCACACAAATAGTGAAAAGAACCAGTGAAGAGAACGGACCTCTGAAGGTTGGGATGGATATTTAGTTCACATAAATTTATATTGCATACTTGTGGGCTGCTGATGAAATTCGACTTGTATGGTAAGCAGAATTTTAGCATAAAATTTGAATTGCATACTTTTGGGCTGCTGAAGAAATTCAACTTATGTGCTAGTCATACGGTAAGTGGAATTTCATTCAGCATTGCAAAAGTATGGAGTTCATATTTATGTGATGAAACTGCTTCAGAAATAGAATTGTGAATAGGTCTGAATATGTTGTTAATATGACTTTAGACAATTCATTATGCTTACAAGTCTTAACAAATGTTATCAATAAATATCCATCATTAAGGGGTTCTCTCTGTTCTGGTTCCTTTCAAGTGCCCCTATACACACTGTACACACCACGCCAATTAACACTCATACACTCACACGCTCACGTACTCATATATATTATTCACTGGCTAGCTAAAGATATTCATATTCACTCACATGTTTCTCTATCGTCTTGCCTCTCTTCCCCGTTTCTTTTTTTTGTCCCATTTGTTTTTCGTTTCGGCTTTCTCCACGTTTAGATGGCGGCGACGATGGCAAAATGATGGGTGGCCCACCGGGCAGCACACCACCGCCCTATGCTGGTGGCAAACACCCGGCGGGCGTAATGCTCAGCGAGTTGCCAGAGCCGCCGATACCCGTGTCGGAGATTGGACCCATCCCACCGCCGCCCATGTTCTCCACGCCGAGCCCGACACTCATCGCTGGACGGCCGCACGGGCCAGGCGCCATGAATGATCAGGACTATCAACAGGACTATGACTATGATGGTAAAGCCAGTACTAGTATTAGAAATAATCCTCCTAAAACTCTTGGCTAGCTTCAGCTCATTACCAATTGCGCACTTCATAAACTATGCTAGTGCCCCTAAGCTTTCCTTTCTCTAATAATAATATGTAAAAGCTTAAGAGTTTCCTCCTTCAACTGTACTCAACTAATTATTGTCATTGATTACTCTGTATAGATCATGATCCCGATCAGGATGAGCTCGATTCGGATGATGAGTATGCGCCGTATGGCAATCATGTTCGTGTCATGGATACACAGCGCGTCGAGGAAATTCCAGCCAAAGAGCCAAAACCAAATGCAGTTCCTCTCAAATCGGCGCTCAAAAAGAAGGGTGGCCACACCACCGCCAATTCCGCCTCCTCGACCCCGGTCACGCCCACACAGGAGCATCACAGTGCGGCCACAGCGGCAGCCATATCGAATAGCAATGGCGGCATCGGTTCCATGGCCGCAGCAGCAGCAGCAGCGGCACAGCAGCAACAGCAATCGGCCAATCAGCGTCCGCTGGTCGTGCGTCAGGATGCGACGGGCAATAACTATTCGCTCAAGTGAGTACCTACGCCAGAAGAGAGATCCTCTTGTTACTTGTTCTACTAGTTCTTGGAGCTTATGGTTTCTTGTGTTCTGTAGTTGTTTTTTTGGCATTGTTTTTTACTTAACTCTCTACCTCTTTCTTCTCTCTTTTTCTTCCACTCTTTCTCTCGCTCTATGTTCAACAAATTTTGGCGCGTTTAACTGATATTAATACAACAACTCCCGCCGCCTTTTCCCCTACCCCTTTTCCACTTTCTTAAATTTTATTATTCTTATTTTCTCTGATTTTGTTGTTTGTTTCGTTTTTTGTGCGTTCTACTACCTCCGCTTCCCACTGCTATCTATTATACTACTACTACTACAACAACCACCTACAAATACAACCTCTACTCTTACAACAACAACAACAACAACAATCATCTGTTAACGTATTGAATCAGGCCTATACTACGACCACGGATTAGAATATGGTAAACAATTTTAATTAGCTAATTTATTTCCTACTGTGTACTCTCTCTCTCTCTATGTCTATAACACACTCTCCACAACTACTACTACACACACACCCCCACCCCCACCCCCAGCCACACTCTCTTCTTGCTGTTGTGACAATTTCTTACATGAAAACTTTAATTATTTATTATTTTGTTAGTCTGAGAGAAAAGAAAACTCATAAAAGTTTCCCCTTAACAATCATATTTCGTTTATGAGTTTTGATTAAAATTTAAACACATTGACTTGCAAATACCTGAGTCTGAGCAGAAAAGTAGGAAAGGAAAGGAAAGGCACACTCTCAACACGCCTTGAGTTTTCTCCTCTTTTTAACTTTCTTTGCGTATTAAATTACCAACTTTTTCTTCCCGTTAAATTTCATTTGCTCATATGCCGCTTTTCCTTGCCATTTTCCTTGGCCAAGAAACACCCTGAAAATCGTGCGTGTGTAAAAAGTTTTTCTTTTCTTTTTTCAATTCGGAACAAGCTTTTCATTTCATTAGAAATTACAAGAGCTTTCACGCATTTTCTTTAATTTAATATCGTCTGACAGACAATATGCTTGAGCCGAGACGAGTTAATAAATAATAGCCATAATAATACGAGAGTAATAGACAAGTTGCCACACAATTGTGGTTTGGAGTACTGCCACGCCCCAATAACTTCAAATGGAAAAAGAAGGATTCTTTCCATATATGCAAAGTAGCTGCAGCAAAGCGTGAAACTGTAAAACAACTTGTTCGTCATCTTCTTCTACTTCTCCTCATATTTCTGCTCGTTTGAGTCTATTTATCATAAATTGTGCAAGAAAGCAAGTTACGGACAGTTGGTTATAAATATTATAGGGCATTATGCAGGCAGTCGGGTTTGCTCTGGCATATGACAGCAAAATGTTTGAGTAACAAGTGCAATTATATAAAGAGCTGGAAAAATAAGAAAATTATATAAAAAGTTGAAACAGTAGTTGGAATTAATAGAGAGTTTAAGTTGAATTTTTAAAAGGTGTCTAAGAAGGGGTTTTCCTTAGAAAAGTTTTAGTCTGGCGGGAGAATTTTATGCAGAAATTATTAATGTAGTATTGAAATTATATCGAGAAGATTTTCAATTTGTAGTAACTAATTAACTAACTAGGTATCTTTGGACTCTGTGTATATGTAATTCGCTGATTTTCATATTAGAGCACAAGACTGAAATACTTCTTTTAAAATCTATTCTGCACAAAAAGAAACGACAAATTCTTTAAGCTTTAGTTTCCCTTTTACATTTTATGCTATCGACTAACTAGAAAACTTGTAAACATTTTAACTGTATCTACTTATATTCTATGCTATTAGTTCTCTATTATTAAATAAGTCCACATTCTATACTATGTATCTGTATCTAAATCGTATCTATATTAGAAAATAGTAGTTTAGACTGCTCAAAGCTGTTAAAGAATATTAAGTATACGACCTGTAAGCGCTGTTAAACTGCTGTTAATTTAATATCTACTGGCTAAAGCCCTTTTCAATAGATCATAGTTCAATTCTATTCAGTGCAACTAATGAATTGAAATCAATCACACTTGAAAAAGTGAACTGCGCTAGTTTTCATTTAGTAAACAGAAGATATTAGATATGATTAGAGTGCATAGGCTTATGGCTGCTTACTGTTAGCAATCAAAACCTCTTCAGACAGCAAATACGTTACGTCTACTGCATATTTAATCAGCTACTGACTACTTAATGCAAGTACATAATGTCAATCAGCAGAGCGACTTGCAGTTTTTCCTTTGTGTTATGCAAAAGATACTTCTCATATTAGTTCATATGGAGGAGAGCTTGAAGTGTTTTTGATTTAGGGCTTACAACTTGCAGGTATAGAAGGGTGTAGTAGGGTATGCAGGGTATTAGGCAGGCGTTGCTGACTTGCATAATGTGTTTTGAACTCGTTTTGCATGGTAATGTGCCAGCGATAGATACAATAAAGTGAGCATACATACATATAGTAGGTGTTATGTGTGTGTGTGTGTGTGTGTTTCGATGTATCTACAGCTTAATGCGAAAGTGTTGCGGATGCGCCTGGCAGGATATAGCAACCGGCTGGGCGTGCTTCACAGGCAGCACAGCTTTAAGTACAAAGCCAAACACATACACACACACATAGATACACTCCATACATATATGCGAATGAGTTGCCAGATGTGCGCACACGTGTCGTTAAAAAGAGCAACAAAAGCAACAGCAACAACAACAAATTGCTGCAACAAAAAAGCTGAAAAGAAAATGCGTAAAAAACGTAAGAGCTTCAACTTTAAGGACATGTGTCTGAGAGTTATGCAGGCAGATGAATAAATTAAACACTCGCACGCACACAAACACACACTAATACTCACACACAGATACACACATGGAATGAGCGTGTAAATCTGGCAGATTGCCCTTGCGAGATTTCAGAGATGAAAGTGTTAGAATTTGCTGCATGTTGCCTGCTTTACTCCCCCTTCGCCCTTCCCTTGCTGTGATTGATGACTGCCATAATCTGGCTGTACACTAATATATACATATGTATACTATATCCATTATTTGTCCGACTAAATGCATTTGAATATCTCTTTCGAACAGCAGGCAGCAAATGTTCAACATCCAATTGCCATGCACTGTGGAGAACAAGGAGAATACTCGGCCTTTTGTGATACGCGAGAGTAGCAGCGATAGCGATGAAAGCGATGGAGCGATTGTCTATCGGGATGACGATAACGATAACACACGTCTGGCCAAATTGGCGCGCAAGGAGTCGCTGTCATTGAAATTGCAATTGAGACCGGACAAACAGGATCTGATCAATCGCAATATATTGCATCAGGTCAATGATAATGAGCTCAAAGAGTCCAAGGAGGCGATTGGGGCCCGTCTCATTCGACGGCTATCAATGCGACCCACCGCCGAGGAGCTGGTCGAGCGTAACATACTGAAAAGTGAGTACAATTGAGTTGAGTCAATCAATCAATACTAATTGTTTCTCCAATTACTCTAGCTCAATCACCCGCCGAGGAGAAGAAACAGAAGGAGGAAAAGAAATCGTATCTGTTGCGTAAGCTCAGTTTTCGGCCCACCGTCGAAGAGCTGAAAGAGAAGAAGATCATACGTTTCAATGATTACATTGAGGTAACGCAGGCGCATGATTACGATCGACGTGCGGACAAGCCATGGACAAGACTGACGCCAAAGGATAAGGCTGCCATACGCAAGGAGCTCAACGAGTTCAAATCCTCCGAAATGGCAGTACACGAGGGCAGTCGCCATTTGACGAGGTAACCCAAACAAATTAAAACTAGTTAAACCAACTAGCGTAACACACACACAGACACACACATACACACAAATATATATATATGTGTTTGTGGTACTCAACAAGCTTAGTGAGGGAGGAAGATGAAAAAAATGGCGAACCAAGCGCAAAATTGCCCAAATGTCCAATTGAAGTGTCACGTGCATGCATGCCACAGTCCAGTTGGCACACACACACTCACACACACACTTACACCACATGCAGCACTTGTGCCCATTGCTCTCTCATGGCACATATAGTATTCAGCCACAAAGCACTTTTTCCTGTGGCTGCGCTTGACCGTATTTTTCTGCTTTTCTATACCCTGGGTGTAATGCTTCAAAGGGGTGTATTAAGTCCAACTAAGGAGGCAGTAGTAACTGACAGAGTATTTATTTATGCAGGTTTATCAATTAGAATATGGCTTTTGATATGTCCGTCTGTTCCTCTATACTATAACTAATATGTATAGAACTCTGCAATGATACAGTTGAAGTTACTAAATTTGGCATGCCATAAAAGAGAATATTTATAATATAATTTTATAATATTTTTATTAACATTACAGAAACAATTTAGTAAAGAGTTTAATTTAGAATTAAAATAAGCATAATCCTACCTAGATATTTTTCAAAAATTATATAGACTTTACTTCGGTAATTTAACAGTTCTGCTATACCCAACAACTAAGCTCTTAAAGGGTAGCTAGCAGTCAACTACTCTCCCCATTTTTTCCCTTTTTTTTGCTAGTTATTTTTTGCTCCCCTTCAGTTCTGTTTCAAATTCTAACGGCTGCTTTTTTTTTTGCTGCTACGCTGTGCTGGGCATTGGGTAGCTAACTTTTATAATGGCTTTTGGATTTTGTGGTGGTGCGCTGCCTTAAAGACCGAAGCGAGCCACTGCCTTTAACTAACTTTAGCAGCAACTAATAAATTAGACACTGTACAGTTGGACATAAAGTTTGAAGCAAGTTTAAAGGGGGAAGTGAGACACTGTAATCTAATCAAAAGTGATAGCCAATCTAACTGAGAAGAAACAGTAACTTTGACTGAAAACATGTCTCAGTTTCAGCTCCAGCTCAATGTCTCCAGAGAGAGTGTCGCAATTTTTCGCTTTTAACTTTTTATACGAATGAAACGAAAGAAGAAGTAACAAAGTAAACGAGAAACTAATCTGAAACTTTTGTAATTTTGTGCTCGTTACAGATTCCATAGGCCATGACGATTGCAACGGCAACAACAGCAACAGCAACAACAACCCAAACAACAATTGTATTTTGTGCAGCAACAAATTGTCAACAAATATTTAAAAGTAAAACACTGAAAAAAAATTTGCAAAAAAAATAACAAAAAAAAATTTACAAAAAAGAAAAAAAAATGAGAAAAATGAACGTAAAGTAAAACGAGATAAACACAGTAAGAAGAAGCGCAGGCAAAAATAAATCTAAAACAATTTAAAATAATGGCAAATGCAAGAAATGTGAACAGAGTTTTGTTTTCCTTAGGGTTTTTCTGTTAATGCTGCGTATTCCGCTCGGTTTTCTAATTCTAAGTTCTTTCTTTCTGTATGTGTTTTCCACTCTTTCTTGTTAATTGTATATAAATATTTAAGTTTTGGTCAATCAAAAGAAATATTATATATCCAACAGATTCGTCTTATTTTAGTTTGCGTTAAGTCCATTTGTTTATATATTTGAGTCAAGGCAATTTTTGTATTATATTATATATATATCACACAATTGATAAATTAACTAATAAAAACTAAATAATAATGTTAAAAATAAAAGAAGAAAAGTCAAACTGCAAGAGAAAATTCTTAAGATTTAAGCATAAATATAATTTTACTGCTGCTTTCCATAAATTTTTAGACAACTTTGAATTAAGCGACACCGAAAAATTATTTTTATAAATGCGAACAGTTCTACAAACTAAATATTATATTTATAATTTTTAAATTTATGTTTAACTGTAAAAAGTAAAATAAATTTTAAATATTTTGAAAGACATTCGAAGTGCTTTTGATTTCATTCAATGATTCTTATGAGTTTTTCTATACTTACATACATGTACATACATATCGCATGAAAAAACTTGTAAACTTAAAGCGAAAGATGGGTTAAGAAAGCAAAGCAAAAGGCAAAGGAAAATTTAATAAAGAGACATGAATTGATAACGATATGATAATGTTCTATAACACTTAATAAAAAAAGGCAACAAAATATCAGGAATCACAAACTGAAGCAAGTTGGACCCAGTATGATGTTCTTTTTTTATAGAGAGCAACAGCGTAATTTAACGTAAGATTTTAGAGCAGCAGAAGGAACCAAATTAAATCCCCAAAATATTTGAATGATAAATATATATCTATTTTGTAAAAGCAAGTTGCAAATAGTATGAGCTAAGAACAAAAAATAAAAACTACAGAACTTTTACTCCAGCATGCAAAATAGTTATGAATAATCTCAATAAAGAAAATGCAAAGAAAAAAACTCAACAGGAGAAATACTCAAATTACTAATTGTACATTTTACTGCAATTGCAATTGCAAAATGGAAATGCTCGCGCGTGCTCGTGAATATTAAAAGAAAAACCAAATGAAAATGAAAACGAAATCGAAAATGAAAATGAAAACACTCTAAACAGTTTCAAAATGACATTTAGCTATAAACTAAAGAGTATGCATTAAATTGAATGTAACTTTCAATAACGAGTATAAATAAAAAATAAAACTAGTTTAACGATCAAATTGGCGCTTCCTTTGCAAGTTTCATATTTCTAAAGTCGGACACACACAATTTAAACTAAAAATAGACTTAAATCAAGTGAGATAGAAATTCGTATTGACAACAAACAAAACAAACTTGTTTCAGGGCAGATTAGCATAAAGCTTTTGCTTGTTTCAACTGGCCCGATTTGGTAACGCTGCCTCTGTCTCCGCAGCTCTGTCTCAGTCTCTCTTGCTTCAAAGCGTTGCATTGTCAGAGTTAAGCAATATAAATTGCAAATATATATATTATACATGTATGTATATGTACATCCAATATCTATACAAACTATATATATATATGTATGTATACAACTATTTATATGAGCTGTAGAAGCAGCAGAAGCAGCAGCAGCAGCTGAAGCTATTATACATACAACTATCAAATATGGTATAGCATAATTTACACTTTTTCTATGAATCGATTTATAGTGTACAATAAACTAACAACAGCAACTTCACGAATAACAAGAACAGGAGCGATACACTGAGAGAGGAGGAAGTTTAGTTCAATGCAACATGTGTACAGCATTTCACACAGTCTTTTCTATTAATAATTTAAACTCGAACAACATTTCCAGTTGCCGTTGCATAGAAAACAAAATACAACACACACTCAACAATACCAACCAAATGTAGCAATAAAAGAAACACAACAAACACCATTATAAATTATAAACAAACATCAGTAGCCAGAGAGCATTGTACGTTTATTTTTTTGGGTTTTTTGGCCGAGCTCCGGGTTCAACATTTGTAAGCAGCCAAAGCAAATATTTTTGGCGCTAAGAAAAATCCCGTAAAAAAGTTGTGAAGATTTGCAAAACGACACACGTTAAGTAAATTAGCTAAAACATAAGCTTAGAGCGAAGAAAGTAAAGTAAACAAAAAATGAAGAATAATATTAACACAAGCTACAGGCTAAAACTGTATGAAGAACACAGCAGACAAGTAATGAGAAGAACAACAAACAAAAATGACGAAAAGAAAAAGTAATATGAAATAATAATCACCGACAAATTGAGATTTAATAAAGATTTAATTACTTAAATATAAACTGTGAATTTATTGAGTAGAGTTGGATGCAGCCTGCTCGAAGAGCTTAATTAAAATTAAATTGCATACTTTCAGGGTGCGAAAAGAATTCAAACTTATCGTGCGGGTTCAATTTATTTCAGCACCCTAAAAGTATGCAATTCAAATGTATGGAAAACTGCTTACAAAAACAGGAGAAAAATTTGATAAAATATATAAAAAATTCTTGATAGCTCCGTTATCACGTTATCAACATCCTTTTCGTCAGGATCAAACAGGATATGGCTGAGTTATAAAGACTTATCTATATACAAAAAAGTTAACTCGAGTGTCTAAAGAACCTTTGTCCTTTTGATTACAGTATATGGTTCTAAGACACAAAAACAGCCGTAACTTGGCCATTTAAGGAGCTAGGACAATATCCTTTTGCAAAGAGGTGCAACTTGCGTTCTTCTCCCTGTTATACTTTTGTACTTTTTTACAGTACAGGGTCTAAAAAATAGAAAAATCATGAACAACAACCTGTGTTTTACTGCCATCCCATATGACAGCACCATTTCCCGTTTAAAAGTCTGCAATACCCCATAATAATGAATAAGTACAGGGTCTAACCGCTAAAACAAATTTTTATTTTCAATTTTTCAACAGATGTTTTGTCTTTTTTTGTTTTATATTTAATGAAGTTATTAAGTTTTTTCTCAATTCTGCATTGAGTTGCTCTACTAATCGATGTCAGTGGGAATGTTGAAACGTTCTCGAATCTCCTGCACCGTTTCGCATTGATTAATGAGATCGGCCACATGTCGTGTGCCAGCCTGTAAGAGGTTCTCAATGTTGAGAAAATCAGCAGCCATAATCAGTTGAAATATGGCCGAATCATCGGCATTGGTTTCCGTAAGAATGCTTTGAAGTGTTGAGGTGCAGGCCTGTTTCGCATCCTCCGCGTTCAAGTGCTGTAGATTCTGTGCTGCCTCACACCATTTGAGCACCAGACGAAATGTATCGGAATTAACTCGATCCAGTGGCATTATGTTATCATCATCATTAACAATGTTATTATCATCGTCTTCGTGTTCCTGCTGTAGCCAGCTGAGAGTCAAACCCATTTGCTGGGCCACCGGTATGCTGACATCAAAGAGTATGCCATCGCTAGTGCGTATTTGCAGGAATTGCACAGCTTCAGGCATTTTAAGTGAAATATCTGATGTAGTACATACAATTTAGCCCAAGACTGCTATGCCGCACAAAAGTTGTTCTACATATTAAATTACTTTTACTGCTGCCCAAAAGTATGCAGTGAAATTATTCACTTGACGACAACTTTTAGTGTGGTCTAACTCGAGGTACTTTACTCGAACTGTGTAGACACAGTTTGTGCTGTGCTTCTTTAAACGAGAGACATTCATAGAATTCATTCATAAATTCCAAAACGTTCTGGCGCAAGCGGAGCAAGTGCGTCTCTGTATCTGGGCAAATGTATCTGCGTTCCAGGGTCGAGGCCTCGTGTACGTGCCAGTCGCGCAGTTAAAAGGGGCAAAGATACAGACGGATGGACAGACAGACAGACAGACGAACAGACTTGGCTTGGCTAACTAGCAACAGCCTCAGGTGAGACGCTGACAATAACAACAACAGCAACAACAGCAACAGCAACTACAACGACACCAATCACAATCATCATAAGGCCGTCGCCATCGCAGTTGATTATGATGAGCTCTCGTTGTTGTTGTTACTTTTTGAAGTGTTTGCCGTGTTGTTGTCTCCATCTTCATCTCCTCAACTCTGGTTGTTGTTGTTGTTGTCGCTTTCCTCGCGAAAGTTTATCAACGCGGCATGATTCTAACATTTTTGTGTGCATTCCACTTTGGTGCGTTTTCGGATTTCTCAAGAGTTTGCCTTTTGCACGCTCATAAAACGTACTCGAACTCATTAAAACGCGCACTCTGATAACCGAAATGGCTGCTCAGAGCCCGAGAGAGAAACACACACACACACACACACACACACACACACAGAGGTGTAGTGCGAGCGGCAAGTCAAGTTTTTTTTTTTGCGACGTGTTCTGCATGTGCGTTTTGTCTCGCTGATTTATTTGATGGCCATTTGTTGCCGTTGAGGCACGTTGCAGGTTCTTCTGTGCGGCCAAGCATCGCCTTGGCAAATGGGCCAAGTAGGCAAATTTTAAGCATCGTTTCTGTTTCTTTTTTTTGTCAAACGACTCGAAAAAATTGGAACCCGTTAATTAGGCAAGTTCATGTGGGAAAAGCTTTGGCAAACAGCAAAGTTGTGATGCCACAAAAGAGGCTGCCACAAATTGCTTGGACACAAGCGCTGGCCGTGGCATGGTTTTACAAGCTTGTTAGCTGGGAGCATAGAGTTCTGGTTTATAGAGTCTACAGTGTTCATTGGGTGTAAGAGTAAAGGCTGGTATAGCTTTATATATATAAGAATTCGTATAAGTCTAATATGTATAAATCTAAATCTATCTGTGTATAAATATAACTATCTGTTTGAGTCTATGGACAGACATATATTTTTTTTTTCCATTTTCTAGGTTTTGTTCTTTCTGGTTAGTATCATTTAAAAGCATTTATATCAGCAATTATAGGAGTTAAAGATCCTGTTCTTGATAAACACATATGTGATACTGTTTACCCTGTCAAGCATTTATAATGTTAATCTTGAGTCTGCCAATACTATTGCTTATTGTAATTATGCCATTTAAAGAAAAAAATTTAGAAAAATTTTATTTTATCGAAAACGAAAACTTAGCTAAAGTTTCCTTATGATATTTTATGTTCTGCATACAAAAATCCACGGTAAAGTTACTTTCTATGCAGAATCCCTTTTCGAAGTCTAATTTGGTAAGACAGTGTAATCACCTATAAATCGTATCTTGAATTCGTCGTGAATCTATTGTAGAAATGCAATGGTTTTGCTTGGCTAAAGTACTCTCAAATCTAGATTATCTAGAAAGTCGTTGCCTAAGTAGATTGATTAGCCTTATATTTAAGCCATATAGAATATATATACATGTAAGGAATTATGTTTAATGATAATATTTAATAACGAGTCCCGAGGGATAATACAAAGTAATTTAGCAAATACAACAACTGTTTCAACTTTAAATTCAACTTAATTACGACTGCTGCTTTATGTTCTACCGTGTTACCGCTTCGGCATTTTCGACTCAACTCTGCTTCTGCTACGACGTTCTCTTCTTCTTCCCATTTCGGCGTTGCCAGATGAATCAAAACACATCATCTTACATACATATATATATATACATATACAAATTTAAGCCTTAAATTCAATAAGAATCAGCTAAATAGCATACAAATTATGCATAATCTATTGCAGGGTATCAGCACAGCGGAAGGCATAGCAGCAGCCTATATCTATAGGCAACTTTTGGTATAGGTATCTATATCTATATATGAATGCGAATATCTATATATCAATAGCCATATTCGTAAGTAATATAATATTGTAAGTTAAATCTTTTGCTGATGATGTTTGCCTCCGTCTGTGCTGTATATTTCCAACTAAAAAGCAATGTTTTTCCTTAATTATACTTAAGTCAACTCAATTGGCTTATTATGACACTGCACTATTAACTCTTGAGTTTGTATTGTATTAAGGATGTGCTTAGTAAGCCTGCCTCTGGCTGCCACACAGTGCTGTCCATCGCAATGGGTCAGCTATAGGTCTGGGTCTAGGTCTGGGTCTGGGTCTGGGTCTTGGTCTTGGTCTGTGTGTGTCTCGGTGGGCAGAATAAAATTTGCATTTCGGCTTGAGTTGTCGCTGCTGAAGATTTCTTTATGACCCCAAGTGGTATGTGGCTGGCTTTGCTGGTGTTTTCGTGTTATTTGTTTGTGGCCTTTTGTTTTGGTGGCAAGTTTATTTGATTCTATTTTCATTTTATTTGAATTGTGGTGCGCTTTTATGGCCGCTGCATGAGGCACTCAGAGGCACTGTGATTTTGTTTGCTTTTGTGAAAGTTACAACTGGCGAATGCAATCGATGAAGAGCCAAAAAACCGAGAGAAAAAAGTGGCTAAAGTTTTTGGCCATTGCTGTTGGCTGTATTGTTGTTGCTGCTGCTGCTGTTGTTGTTGGTTTCTAGCTGGTGATTGTAAAACAATAAAAGCAACACCTGACTGCAGTTTGGCTTTTGCCAGGTTCACAATGGCGTTGATGGCGACGCGGATGCGGACATTGTCATCGTTGTTGGTGGGCCACGGATCCCGTTGCTGTTGTTGCTGTTGCAGATGTTATCAGTGCGATTGCAATTGCCCAAATATGGCGAAAAAAATAAACATGCTTATTGTTTGCCAGCTTGGCCTAAACATTTCAATTGCGTTTTGTGCGTTAAAGCAAGTCCAGAGCAGCAGCAACAGCAGCAGCAGCAGTAACAATAATAAAGCAACAAATTGCCTGTTGATTGCTGACAGAGAGACAGCAGAGACAGCTGCAGCAGGGGCGGCAATTCGAATCGTAAACTAAATCTAAATAAATAAAAATCGTGCTTTTTTTTTGGGGACTTTAGTGAAAGGCATCGGCTAGATCAGCGTCTGGCCAAAGTATCTCAATGCGCTGCAAATTTAATCAATTGATGAGGCAGCCAGCAACATGCAGCAGCAGCAGCAGCAGCAGGTTGCAGGTTGCAGGTTGCAGCTTGCACTTGTTGTTGCTGTTGTTGTTGCTGTTGTGATGGCAATTTGGGATTTTGCGGCTAACAAACCTGACCAAAAAGACATTTACATTCTACTGTTAAGTGTTGTTGTTGCTGTAGCTGCTGCTGCTGCAAGTGTCGCAACAACAGCAACTGCTTTACACGCTAGAAACCGTGACTTTAATTTTCTTTAATTTCCCCTGCCTCCCCCTATACACTTTGACTTGTCTGATTTTGATTTGTTTTTGTTATTGCCAGAGTCTTTATATAATTTCCATGTTTTTTCTTTTATTTTCTGCATTTCCATTTGGACTTTTCATTAATGTCGCCAATACACCCCAACCCAACCCCCTTCGTCGTCTTGCTTTAATTTGTAATTATTTGCACATTTTACTTTCGTTTGTGGCATTTGATTTATGGCAGCACAAATGAAAACCTGGTCAAAACGTGGCTATTGCCAATTGGAATCGTGCACAAAATGTGACAAGAATTTAAGAAGGAAAGCCTGCACTTTTCACTTGTTGAAACGAGTTCAAGTTGTTTCACATTTTGCTGTGCAATTTTTATAGATTTGTTAAGCATGTGTCTGTATGCATGCTAACTGATTGGTTTATGACAGTCGTTGGAGACGTAGTCACAATATAAATATATTTATAACAAGCTGTGGCTCAGCTCTAAGTAAATGCTATTCTTTTGTTTGTTGTATGTACATATATGTATATTATTTGACCACTCCTCGATTAATGGAGATCATTGCTTCATATTATACTCATTCGCCTAAACCTCATCTGCAGCTATCCAAGCTGAATTTACGTATATTTCAGTATGCATGCAAACATAAGTAAGTAGCTTGATTTGAAAATTGTAATACAAAAAGTTCAGCGAGAATGTGGCCGAGCTTCAAATTCAATCGATTACCATGTGTGCAGGCTTGTAAGAACTGCATTACAAGCCTGCACACATGGTAATCGAGCCATTTACGGTCGCTCTCACGCTTATAATTGTTGAGTGTGTTGTTCCCTTTGTTTTGATGTTACAATATTATTCGTTCTGTATATATGGTTTTGTATGTACACATGCATGTACATACATATGTATCTATGAATGTTTGAAGGTATGTATATATGCTCTACTTACGCACATTATCTGGCTGTAGTGTAAAGGATTAGCTATATACTATGTTGTTGTTAATTATAAGTAGCATTTTCATTATTATATAGCTATGTTATAAGTACATAATGAATTACGTTTTACAGTCTGACATTCTGTCAAGCTCAACAAGTAAGCTTTTGTTACTAAGTTAGTTAGTTAGTTAGTTCGTCCGGTAGGTATCACGTCCCACACATAGACCTGTTGGTCCTTAGTGACACCGGTTGTGAAATAGCCTTCGTGTTGGGTCTACGATTGGAGACCCGCTGCCTTGTAGAAACCTATAATCTTCCTTAGCGGTAGCCCCGCCACATCCTTAATTGAGGTGAACGTTGGTTTCCCTAGGTAACTTATGAGGGATCTGGTTAGTGCTGGGCACCTGCACAGAATGTGCTCCAGTGACTCCGCTTTTCCTGGGGTGAGACATTTCCTGCAGTCATCACTGACCACTAGGCCCATGCGTTTAGCATGGGTTCCCACCATACAGTGTCCAGTCTGCACTCCTTTTTGTTACTAAGGGAATACATAGTGAAACTGTTTGTGAAGTTTCTCTATGAAGTGAATAACAGAGCACGACTAAGTTAAATATATGCTTTAAATTGGACTCCCACACTTATTGACGAAAGAAATACTTTTATCTAATTTATTTCAGCTCATGGAATATCTCAATTGACTATAGTAAATTCACTGTTTAGCATCATCAACTTGACGCTCAACTGTTATCGATATTCAATTTTAATAAGTCATAAGTTTGACTCTTAACGGTAACCATTATTATCTTCTAATCAGAGTGCTTGCTGCTTGATATCATTTTCGTTTACACATCCGTTTGAAGTTCGCTGTAAATAAGCTCATTAGCTGCAATTGCAATGTTGCCATTGTCAGCGTGTGGCTGCACTTGACACTTGCCGCTGACATGTTGTTGTCGTTGCACGCAATAGCAGCAGCAGCAGCAGCATCAGCAGCAGCAATTGCAGCCATAACAGCCACAAAGCACAACAGCAACACCCACTCACAATGGCAATTGCACTTGCACACACACACAAACACACACAGCGAAACATTGTTGAAAATGTGCAACCATTTCAGCAACAGCAACAACAGCAACTGCAACAGCAACAACAACAGCCACAACAGCAATAGTAGACCCATTGATTAGCTGACCCTTGTCGCGGTCCAAGACTGTCAGCTGCTCTGTCTCCAGTGCCTTTGCCACACTACCTGCTGCTGTCTCTTAATGTTGCCCCCAATTGTCATTGACTGTTGCTGTTGCAAGTTGTTGCTGTTGTTGCAGCTAGCTCAATTGATTGAATTACATACATGCTGCTCTGCTCCCTTGACTTCAGCTGCCCCCACACATTTTATTTTGGCTGACTTTTGAGCCCTGTCGCGACTTGCAACTTGGCAACTTGCAACCTGGCAACTTGCAACTCGCTGACTCTGTGGCACAAACAAAGTCAGGCCAGTTGTTGGGCCAGTTAATTAGCAGCCAGGCCAACTGGCAACTGGCAACTGGTAACTGTCCTTGTGCCAATTCAAGTGTGGGTGGCTGAAGATGCAGCTAGAGGCAGCTACAATGTGGCAAGCTCTTTTGTGTGTGTGTGGCAAGACTGAACGATTTGATTGTGGTTACTAGCTAAATGAGAGTCTAACAGACTCAACAAGTTGTGTGAAGGCTTCTGGCAATCACTCAATGTCCCATTGCATATGGCATGAATTTTTTATATGTGCCACCTCTTGTGGCAAGCCACAGAACTGCCGAACTTGTCCTTAAAATGTCAGCCAAAGTGTTCATTAATTTGTGTCTGCCTGCCGCTTGCTCTGATTGTTGTTGTCGTTGCTGTTGGTGCTGTTGTGCTGTTGTTGCTGTCTGGTTGCACTATTATTGCAGTGGCGTGTGTGCACAGTCATTGATCATGAATTCCGCTTGCGCTTGCCACATGCGTCATGCCATGCCTGACACACTGTATCCCTCCCCCCTCACACACTTGGCGACACAATTTTGCTGGCTTTGGCATGTGCCATACACACACACACACACACACACACACCCTGTCCCTGTACCCTGCCCCCTCTCGGTGTCTATATGGCGGCAGCCTACGCAAATAACAGAAATCTGTTGCCAGTAGTTTTGTAATTTTCATGTAAAAGTCGAGACAAATGCAAAATGGCCCTGCAAATAATGACAACCAACAACTGTTATTGTGCCACGCCCCCCTACACACTCCAGCCAGCCAGCCAGCCAGCCAGCCAGCCAGCCAGCCCTGAGCCTGTCCAGGCCAGCCATCAATCTCAATTGCTTCGCATTTTCATATGCAGCTCTTCGATCATTTTGCGACTTGTGACAAGCAGCAGCAGCAGCAGCAGCAACACTCTAACAGCAACAGCAACTGCAACACCAACAACAGCAATGTTAACCAGAGCAGGTAATAATATAAATTGCAGATTTGTCACAGCAATTGTTGTAGCTGTTGCTGTTGTTGGCCTGATTCTTGTTGTTGCCTACATACCTGTAATTACTTTTTGACTCTTTTTTTATTTCCTTTTCCCTTTGGATTTATTTTTCACTTTTTCAACTGTTTTCTTTTTTTTCAATTTTATTCATTGCATTTATCTTGCCCAAAATGTCGGCGCGTGTTTAAACATTCAATTTGCTGATATGATATAGTCAAAAGTCTGTCGCCTGCATATAGTATACTGACAGATTGATAGACTGACAGTCTGACATATTGATTGCCATTGTGGCTGCCTGTCTTCTAGTTTTGCATATCAATGTTCGCTGTCCTTATTATGTTCATATTTGAGTTGCATAAATCGTGTCAAATTGATATGCATTGATTTCTTGAGAAGTCTTTGAAAAGCGCTCACAGCTTGAGCTTGAAAGTTGACTATAGATATTTACTACTATATTACTATTTAAAGTTTAATTAATAATTATTAAATCTAAAACAATGTATTCTATTCGTAATATTAGCAGACCTTTCGAAATCAAAGCCAATCTGGCGAGGATCATAAAAGCTTCAGTCTAGATGTTATCTCCTTAGTCGTACATAGTTGAATTTTAGCTTAAGCGGCATCAAATCAGGCCTTCTTAAGCCTAAGTCAGCAAAGTATTTTAGAATCCTTAGCTACCGCCCTAACCTAACCTAACATACGATAATTGCGGAAAATTGGTTCTATATATTATACTATACACATTTACAAATATTTTTTGAGTATTTTATAAATGACATACTCAGGCCTGTTCCCATTTACGAATTCGTTTAATCGATTTACTTTTTCGAAATAATCGGGTTCCAAATTTCAATTCATCGTTTTCGATTAGCTTCATATTTGGTCCATTTCCAAATAGATTAGCTTCGTGTGTAAGTACAATAAACATTTTTGTTTCTTAAAAACGATACATCGAATTTAGGAAGCACATTTTTTTCAAAACGTAAATTGATTCAACAAATTCGAAAATGGGAACAGGCCTGACAATTCATATATCGATACGATTTCAACAGCGCTAACCAGTATCGAAATATCGATATATTTTTTGCATAAACCGAGCTGCGCTGCTGATTAGTTGAAGCCCTACTGACAATGTTGAGTAAACTGCATGTGCTTTGTGCATATTGTATGTATGTGAATATGGATATTCATGTAAATACATACATACATATGTATGTACACATATATGAATATGCCTGTCGTTGTCTCTCTAAGCAATGCAGCAGTAAAACTCCTGTCCATGTCTCTGCTGCTGCTGAGAGAACGAACTAATGCGTAATAGACACTCAACTACACACATAATGATACAAATACAACCGCAACACTTGCTGAGAGAGAGTGTTCGATTGTTGAAGAGAGAGCTTCTTTTCGCATAAGTTTCAGTTGTGGGCTTGTGTGTGTGTGTGTTTGGCTCCTTTTGTTGTTGGGCGGCTCTCGCATACAATAGAAAGGCAGTGAGAAGAAGAGTGGGCGTTCAGCTGGCACACTTCTTACGCTCTCCTTACGATTATACTATTTTCGGCTGTCAATGCATGCATTGCTGACTGCATTTGTAAATGAGATTCTGCCGACACGTGGCGACTGCTCTGCTGCTGCTGTCGACAGCAGCGTCTAAGTAAAATACAGGGTGTCCTATTGTTGAGTGGGGCCGATTGTAGACATGTAATAATAATATTATCACAAACTTGCATCTCTATTTGCCACAAGTACATGTATTAAATAATCATTTTTGTATAACACCAGCCAAAACATTCACACACGTCTCTGACAAACATTCACACACATACACACTGAGTCGACGCCTACGACGAAGATCTGCTCGTGGTATGAATGACACCATTTAAGCTCCAACTTCACGCTTAATTAGTCGGAATGGGTATATATAACTTCATCGCTGTGAGCTGTGAGACTGACGGCTGGTTCGTCAAGACGAAAATGGTCAAGACATGAAATCCTATTAGACAAATTGAAATTACAAATGAGACAACGCCGAAATTAATTTATTAATTAGTCACACTCCATTATGGCCGGACAAAGAGCGAGCAGCTGCTGCTAGCTGCTGCCAACGGTAGCTGGCGACAACTAAGTAGTCGCAGCCAACCAGCTAGCAACAACAACAACAACAACAGCAACAACAGTAACAACAACAACTTGGTAATGATCTGCCCACATGCGGCGTTGAAGCGTCTCGAAATGGTTGACAGCCAGCTTGGAGCCAACTCGCTCTGTCCGGCGAGAGATACATACATACATATATATTGCTTATATTATGGTGTGAAAATTGTAAAATCCAATTAGAAAACTCAAGCTCCACACGCAACGCACTTTTATTTTATATAACTGCGTGGGCATTGCATTCATTCACTCAGATACTCTCTCTCCTCCCCGTTGGTTGACATAATCATTGATAAGCAATCGCTAATTAAATTGCCTGAGCAAAATCTAAGCCCAATTTATTGGCCCAAGACAATGAAATGTCGCATTCTGAAGGTTTCGCTCGCTATCGCCACAATCAGAGTTCCATTTTGGCCAGGGAGCCGACAATAGACAGTCGACAGCCGACAGGTTGTTTTTGCGGCAAATTGGCAAGACAATTGCAGCGAGTACAGTTATTATTATGGGAAACAGGTAGAGCCATTGGAGCCAGACGGACAGACAGACGGACAGAAATAGAAACTGCTGCCCCCGCTGCATTGTGACGCCACATGCAACATGCTCATAGCACTCCACTCGTATATCTAAATGGCCAGCGCCTGCATCATTATCAAATATGTAATATGGTCAACAGCGCCCCAGAGATAGCCTTAAATGGCACGACGGCAAAGTGAATGTGAATGTGCCTGGCCATAAGAGAGTCCAACAAAGTGCACCGTTAATTAAGTGTTTATGGTGTCAACTGTACTTGCCGTGCATAATTCATAACAAATCCCAAAGAGTGAACTAAATGCGAGCAGGCCTATATAGTTATGAATTATGCAATCGCCAAGAGAAAGTTTTCATTTATCCCAGGCATTTTCGACATTTTTAGCACCATAAATAAACGTTTTTATTAATGGCAACTCATTAACCTCGACTAATTAATTTCAAATGTTTTCCTATAAGAAAAAAAACTATACTATAAATACATATCTTTATGCTTACGAACAAATGTGTCTGTTGGAAACGTTTAGACCTAATGCTGTTCATTGACCGACTGCCAGACTGCCGGACTGATAGAGTGAACGATTGACTTGGCTCTGGCCTGGTGATGAGTTTTCAAATGATGCGTATCAATTTTATTTGAATTTTTTATATAAAACATTTATGAGCGCTCGTTAGATCATTCACGCTTCAAATCCTACGAAAAGTTGAAGCAGAGCATGAGCTAAGAATTGATTGTGCTGTCAAATGAATATAGCTTGAGTACATCGAGATACTAGCATATGGCCATTAGAATTAGTAAAGAATTAAAAGAGAATTTTAGTATATATATATGATTATCTTTCAAATTTTTAGAATAAACCTAACTTCTTTAGATGCCTTTCGAAAGAAATTTTTAATAAAAAAAACTAAATTTATATTAAATGAAATTATATTTCATGTATATAATATTTTGCTATGTTAGTACACAAGCTCTTTTAATTTAAAATAATTTTTGTAAAGGGAGAAGAGCTCCGTTATTTGGCTGGTCTTTAAAAAAAGCTGTCTGTCCAATTTCCAACATAAATTTAATTTTATATTGAATACATATTTCATTTATAATACGCTTTTTTGGCACATGTATTATATGGTACATTACATGATTCTTTTTCAATGTTGACTAAAATATAAACTAATGTTTCGTCTGCTTTCCAATTACTTAACAAAATTTAAAATTATAGTCAATCCCTTAAAATTTCTATGTGAATGAACCACATTGTCATCTTCAAATTTTAAGTAATGGAAGAAATGCTTCATGATCTAATGGAAGAAATGCTTCATGATCTAATGGAAGAAATGCTTCATGATCTTTGGATACACTTGAAAATAGTTTTCTATTGAGATTTATATTGACTGAAATTAATTTGTATTTAATTTGGCACATTTTCGCCACACATTATATGGTACATTATATGCTTCTCTTTTAATATTAACCTATGTTTTTTGTGAAGAGAAATAACTAATTAAAAAACTCTAGATTTATATTATATTTCTTTAAATTTCCAAGTGAATGATAATGAGGTGTAGTCTCTCCAGAGCCATCAGCTGCCATATTTAATACCGTATTCTCTTTCGAGTTTTACAACATAAATCTATAAACGCCCACATTATCTATCTAACTATTTATATTATTTTTGTTTTCTGTTTTCTGTCTTTCTGTTGGCATGTTTCAACGCGGCTAATTTGCGGTGAGTGAAATTTCTTTTGTAAGGCATTGTCAGACGAACAAAACTGGCAACAAAAACAAGAGCTACAGCAAATTGTTACGAGTTTGTTGCTGCTTTTTTTTAACGCATTTTATGAGCTGCGGTGAAAAGCGTTTAATAAATGCTGCAATAAATATTTAAGCACTGCCTGGCGCTTAATCAAATGCAAAGCGAGCCGAGCCGAGCCGAGGCATAAAACACAATGGGCCACATTTTACAACTTTGCAGGCATTGATGAAAAATAAAATAAACTGAGAAGAGACAAAAAGAAGAAGTAGAAGGGAAAATTTTATAAGTAAACTAAAAATAAAAGCAGCGTTACAGAGTGTGTACATATTTATTTTATGCATTGCGGCGACTTATAAAAAATTCATTGAGGCAATTGTCTGCGTTGCAGATTATCTGCAATATGTTCACTCCCACAGGTCAAGCATGCACATCAATTACTTTGGCACAGGCCCAAAAGCCAAACAGACTAAGGCACAGGCACCGACAACCCGACAGCAGACAGCAAACATACAGACAGGAAACACACACACACACACACTCGCACACTCGCACAGTTGACCTCTCAATTTAGCGCGCATAATGCCAGGAAATGCCAAGATCTGCCAAGTGAGGATGAGACTAAGCCAGAGTCAAAGTCATAGCCTGTGTCCCAGGCTCTGGCTCTGGGCTGGAGTCGGAGTCGGAGCCAGAGTCTGAGGTCTCAGACTGCAGCTTTTGTCTATGGAAAGTCACTTGATCTTGGCGTTGATTGTGCGTTGATTGTTTTATTATGAAGATGTTGATAGAGCTGCCAGCAAAATGTCTAAACAATGTTGCTTATAGTTGCCGTTGTTGTGGTTGTTGCTATAGGTGTACTATTATTAAATCAGCAATCAAGTGCGTTAATTTGAAATTGATGATCAGTTTGTCACAGGCAACCTTTCAACTTGAGTTGCCAGGGGGAATGTGAGAGCTCTTGACTCTACTCAATTGTCTAGTATTCTGTATAGATTTAAATATATAATTAGTCTGGCCATTAAGCTGGCTGATTAGCAACGCCTGCCAGTGACAATAGTTGGCCATTAAGGCGACTGTCAAATGCTTTTATTATAACTTTTTATAATTCTTGTTGCATTTTCCAAGATACTACATTGTTGCTGTTGCTGTGGCTGTGGCTGTTGCCGCACAACATTTCATTAATCGAGTCACGACATTAGACATTCAACAGTTTCATACCAAAAGCAGGCAAAAGCCACAGTCCCCACAACTACTACAGCTAAAGCCAATGGCAACCTGGCAGTCAGACGTTTGCCATTGGCAGGCGTACATACCAAATTTTTATAGTCAGCCAAAAAATTGCTTTGACAACTTTATCGCTGTGCAGCATCGACAAGGCAGCCCCAGACGACGATGACGGCGATGACGACGACGACAGCAGTAAAAGGCGCAGAAAACATTTCCTAGCTGTGTCGATAAACTGTCAATGAGCCCTCAGAAAGAATCTAAATTAAATCAACTAATCGTATGACTGATTGTTTAACGTTTGCCCCAGACAATAGACTTAGGCAACGAACTTGCCACATTACAAAATGCCACACATATCGCAAGCGTTTATGTATTTGATTAGCTCAACACTGACACGTAGATACATAGGTGTATGCATGTGTGTGTGTGTATCTATTAATTGTTATATAAATGGCCGACAACGCCAAGCAGTTATTGTTGTTGCTGCTGCTGCTGCCTCGTTAGCTGCTGTGTTCCGTTTAAAAGTTAAACAATATGGCAACATTTCAAAGGAGCACTCGAGAGAGTATATGCTCTTACGAAGCAAATATTATGTACATATTATGAATGTAAATTAAGGAACTATTTTATTGAAATTTAATTACATAAAATAATGAGTGTTAATTATCTGTATATTAAATTAAATTTTAAATGAAATTTTGGTTATTTTCGTTCTACTTTAAATTATAAAGTATAGCTTAATTAAAAATATAGAATTTATTACGTTAAAATTGTTTCAAAATTTTCTAGAAACTGACTAAAAGAATAAGGATTTAGAATATCTTTAAATGAAATGATACAAATAATGAGCATTAAAACTCTTAATATTATAATATTTAAAAAAAATTATGATCCATTTATTTTTGTGTTATATTACAAAATACATTTAAATTTTAAAATTCAAAGTATAATAATTATTTAAAAAAAAATTTATTTTCTTTTATAAAATATATTTTAATCCTGAACTTCATACTATTAAAATTGTTTAAAAAATATCTTGGAACTATTTAAAGATAAATTCTTTACTTCTAGTCAATGTTTTACATAATTTATTAAATGTGTTATGTTCTATAAATTATAAATGTTGTCTAATGCAGAGCAACGTGATACTTAAATTGATTAAAATAATGGAAATATTCTTTAAATTTTCATCAGGTTTTTGTTACCAACTTTATGTTCTTCTTAATATACTTTTCTTTCTATAGAGTATAACAATAGAATTGTATTGCATTTGTGGGCGTTGCAATTGAACTTTCCCACACACTGCAAATGCATTGAATCAATTAACTGCATACACACAGGCACACACACACACACATATTTGTCTCTGTGTGTGTGTATCTAGAGTTAGTTGAACGCTTAGTTGAAACAACTTTTGGCTTCCTGTTGGCCATAATGGCAACTCGCTTGGCAATCTGAACTGTGCGCTGCACTCATATCGTTTATTTTCAGAATTTTCGCACATTAATTTATGCACCTGCAGCTGATTCGCCAGCAGCAAGAGCGGGTGGTACACCTTGGCTGCCGTTTTGCCGATTTGCCATTTGCACAGTTTTGCCGCTTGCTGTGTTTATGGCCTCCCCGGGCCACACCCACCGCACAAACTAATCGATATTGTCTAACGATTTACGAGCAATAAATTTCACTTTCAGTTGCATTACCAAGTGGCGCTATAGTTATGCATACCCCAGTGAATATTCCGTATTCAGTTCGAGCTTTATTTAAATATTTGTCAATAATTTATTTAATTTTGTGACTCTATTTAATGATTTTATGACTCTAAAGTTTGTTAGTCCTGGCATTTGTCACGCCATGCATTAGAGGATTAGGCTGATTGCAAATCGGCTTAAATGGCTTAACTTCTTTTAAACTGGAGCAAATGCTGTCGATTAAGATAGTGTGATAAACGTTGCTATGAGTTGAGATACTTTTAGGTAACTGAAAGGTATCAAATCTAATAAAGATATAGTCGCTATCAGACAATTAGTTATTGATCATTGGTATGATATGATAAGTTAAAGTATACCTTTGATAAATTTTAATAAAGAAGTTGAAATTAACAGAGATATCCTTTGGATACTGCTTAGGCAAAGTAATATCACAGTTTTACATTAAATTCTGGGATTTTTCATTTCTTGAAAATGTCATTTAATGCAATCTTCCTCTGAGAAGAGCTAGAGCTCGTGTGGGATATTGGACTGATGGGTGAACTCTAGATAAAGTAGGGGTAACAATATGGTTCTATATCTCATAGATCTTCTACTTATATTTATGATTATGCCTAGTATCACTACGTATCTTCCCTGAGAAGAGACTTTACTATGTGGTAATACTCAGTACTCAATATGGTTCTATATCTCATACATCTTCTACTTATATTTATGATTATGCCCAGTATCACTACGTATCTTCCCTGAGAAGAGACTTTACTATGTGGTAATACTCAGTTCCTATTACTAGAATTCATGTGGGACATTAGATTAGATAGAGTACGGGTAAATATACAGCTTGTTGGGCGCACTGCATATTATGATTAATAATAAGAAGAATAATATATCTCATAGATCTTCTTTCTCTATGAATGTTACTACGTGTATCTGCCCACAGTTCTTCATACAAAATATATATTTCCCATAAAAGCAAATAATGCAAATATAATCTCCTTTGTAGCTAAACCTACTAACAATTAGTTTTAATTGATCTGATTAGGTTGGCGCTTGTTTTATTTAGAGGCGGTTTTAAGTTACGGGACGAGATGCAATCGATGTTTCACAGGCACCTGGTCAGCGTATGGCTTGGCTGACCCAACCCAGGCCAATATTATGAACTTTGCAGCAATAGCACAACATGTAAAGCAATGGCAAACAGCCCGCAGATTTTTTGTAGTATTTCGGTTTCAGTTTCAGTTTTCTGGCTGCGTTTTCATAACATGACAGCAGCAGCAGCACAGGCAAACACTGGCAAACACCGGCAACAAATGTTCTGCTCATTTTTGGCTATCAGTATCAAAAGGCAGCGCTTGGAAACTGGCAAACTGGAAAAGGTCATAAAATGTGTTAGCTGCTTGTTGCTGGTCGTGTAAATTTTTACACGCCGGCCGAAAAAGGCCGACAATTGTTCAGGCATTGCAACTGGCAAAAAGCGGCAACTGTTGCACAGTTCGACTGCATCTGACATGCAACTCGCAACTCTCGACGAGCATTCAACTGTCAACAGTTACTACCGAATAGACAACGGCCGTTAAATGCCGCCAAAATAACTCAGAGCAGCCCGAAGCCAGCCGACAACAGACAACAGACAGGCGACAGCAACAGCTAGCAGCAACAGTTAGCAACAACATCTAGCAACAACAGCAACATTTTGGGCAAACTACAAATCACTTTTACTGGCTTTTAGAAGACGACGGCTGCCAAGAGCCAAGCGCCGCCTGCCATTACCAGGTCCAGTCTATTCCCGATACGACCTGACCCACTGCACCCCCCTTCCCCCCGTCTGTCTGTCCACTGGTCCACCGGTCCACTGTCAGGCGTAAATGCCGAGCTGCGGGCCATTGGTGTAAAAATTATTTAAAGTATAAATAAAATTCTCTAAATATTTGCGAGACAATTTTCCATTTAGCTCAGTCGCTGTCGGCATCGGCGTCGGCGTCGCCGTCACTAGTCGAAGCAATTAAGGTGCAATAATTTCGGATCATTAGGTTAAATTTGTCACGACCTGCTGCACGATTGCCAGGTCCAGCCCCAAGGCAGGCGAACTGTCCGAAAGAAAAACAAAACACAAAATGTAAAAGCGCATGCCGGGAACTCTTAAACTCTTAACTTGAAGCTGTAGCTGTAGCTGTCCATTTGTGCCCAATGATCGCTTACGCTATGGACAGGCATAATTTTAGTATGTATGTTTAGTTGTTGTTGTCCATTTTGTGCACTAGGTGGCGCTGGCTACAAATTATGACACAATTCGCTGGCCAAATTTGGTAAGCAGTTGACATTTGCCGTGTTTTCATGTTGTCGACTCGGGCTATCATTAAACAGCGCTATCAACATGGCATGTTGACAACAAACGCCCGGGCAACATGTTGCTCAGTCAGCTGAGAATATCATGAGTGTGTGTGTGTGTGTGTGTATGTGTGTGGGTGTCAGTCGCTTTATATAACTGACCGCTATTAGCGTCAAGTTGAAGCTGCTTGCTATAGTAAGCTGGTCTCTCCCTCTGTCCGTCCGTCTGTCCGCCTGGCTTACTTTTGCATTCCACAAAACGATTTCGCTGCGCACACGCACTGACCGCAATTTTGTGGTCTAGCCAATGAATCATCGACCCAAAACCGCAAGAGCAGCACGCGTCTGCTCTAGCGCTGGCAGCGTGACATACTGCAGCCTCTTTGGCATACATTTATAATTATCATTTACATTTTTTATTTAGTACATAAAACCATTTAATACATTGACATATTATTTAATTTATTTAAAATATATTTTTTATTTTTTTTTTATTTTTTTGTTATATTTTTAAATGTATTTTTTATGACTCTGTAGTGTAGCCTCTTTGGCATACATTTATAATTAACTTTAACAATTTTTATTTAGCACAAAAATCAATATAATACATTGACATGTTATTTAATTTATTTAAAATGTATTTTTATATTTCAAGTTTTTTTTTTTTTTAATTTTTAAATGTATTTTTGTATGTCTCTGTAGTGTAACTTTTTTACATTTTAATAACCTTAAACATTTTTTATTTAGTAAAAAAAATCAATTTAAAACATTGACATATTATTTAATTTATTAAAAATATATTTTTTATTTTATTGTATTTTTTTGTTATATATTCAAATGTATTTCTTGTGGCTCTATAGTGTAGCCTCTTTGGCATTCATTTTAAATAACTTTAACAATTTTAATTTAGCACATAAAATAATTTACAACACTAACATATTATTTAATTTATTAAAAATATATTTTTTATTGTATTCTATTTTTTTTTTAATTTTTAAATGTATTTTTTATGGCTCTATAGTGAATTTCTTTACAGCATTTGCCCTTCTCTAAGCATGGCACACTGCACTGCGCTCCGTTATAAGCAAACGTTGACTATGTGTGTGTGTGTGTGTGTGTGTGTGAGTGTGTGTATGTCTCTCTGTGGCTGTGTGTGTGTGGCATTTCTGTCACTTGACGCTGAATTATTTTCACGCCTTTTTACAAATGTTTGCGGCTTGAAAAGCGCAAGCATAGCGGGGGCGACACACACACACAGAGACACAGTGCAATGTGTTCCACTTATGGTTAACGCCATGGCCTCCACTCGGACACACACTCTGGGGGACTCTAGACTCGGTCAGCATGCAGATTTGCTCATAAATCTGACAAACTCAACGCTAATATTTGCAGACTTCGTTAGACACACTCAAATGAATTTGATATGCCTTAAACGGGCAGAGCTCTGACTCCGACTCCGACTCTGGTCACTGGCTGTGCGTGTGTGTTGTGTGTGTGTAGTGGGGGTGGGCTGACCACTCTTTCGGCTTTCGGCTGACAAGTGTAAAAGTTGACAGGCAGCAGGCAGAAATGAAATGCAGCTAAACTTTATCTGATTATAAGTTTGCTACAAGTTGGCCAAGTGAAGTGACCAACTGGCCAAGTGACCAATGTTTAAGTTAGTTAAGTGATTTAGCTAAAGGAAAGACTAGCTAGCCTAAAAGCCGCTGCTTTAATTCTATTTGTAGCCCAGCTACGCCCAGAGCAATTGCTTCCTCTTCAGCTGGCGCCTTCAATTATACCGAAGAGGATCATGTGTCAACAGTGGCTGCGGCTTTTAATGATCGTTGTAGTAGTCGTAGCTGTGCTGGTTGTTCAGCTAGTCAACAATTGCTAACAAGGCCGAAACGATAACACAAATTTACGCTCATACATATTGGCGGCGCTTGTTCGCATGGAAATTGCTCTAGCACTTAGCTAAGCGTTGTCTGGCCTGGCCCGGACTCGGGCAACTGCTCATTTGCTGGCAGAGTTTAAAATGCAATCAACACGTGATTATAATGATGCTACCATTGAGCTATCGCATTGAGCAGCTGAGCTGCCCGTCTTACACATAATTGGCCAGGCTATCGACTGTCGACTGTGGCTCCTGCGGGCCACTCTTGGCCACTCTTTGTTGGTAATAAGCGGCGCGCATTCATTGGCATTTTGTGGAGCTGCGGAGCTGCCGGCTGACCGCCGCCGTTGACAGTAATTTGCTTGGCCAAAACTCGTTTCGACTTGCAGTTGATAATTTAATTTGCATAGTGCCAATTTATGCTCAGCTTGATGGACAGCTGGACAGCTGGACAGGGTAGTCATGGGTTAAGCAGTAGCTTCCCCTCTTGTCTCACACACACACACACTCTCTCCCACTTCTGTGGCGGCTACCCGTTGCTCGCTTATCATTTGATTTGCATCTACACTCGTGTTTATTTCTGCACCATTTGTGTTCGACGATCGTTATCTGCATCCGTTTAAAATGTTGCGCTTTTAGTGCCTGCTCTTGTAAGACAATTTGTAGCAAGTGGTTTCCATGTACATGGGAATAGATTTTGCATACCACCAGTTGGCACTCGTTGTGGCAAATGCCACCCAGTGGCCATTGCGCTGGCCTTTAAAGTCTGCGTTTTTATGTAGCCTTTGACACGCAAGTGGCACAAATGTTCGCTTGTTCCACTGTCCACTCACACACACACTGACTTTGATGACACTTTTTTAATTAGTCGCAGCGGCTAGCGAACTGCCAACAAATTGTCAGCTCTGTGGCAGGCATTTGGGGCAAACATTTGCGTTGACATCGCGTGAGTCTAGACATCAGCTGGAAGCTTGAGAGTAATTACTCATTAGGCACAGTGGTGCAAAATTGTCAAGCGAACAGCTGAAAACCCACAGCACTCCATGGCAAATACTTGAATTTCTTTTCCTCAAACTTTTACCTACATTTTCTCTTTCAACTCTTGCCACACTCCTGCCTCACTCTTGCTCCACTGTGCCACAGTGGAACCGGCTGCCATTGCGTGCAACTAATTAAAAGCTGTAAACTGTCAAAGCCTAGAGACAGCTATAGTAATAATTCAAGCTGCATACTTCTGCTCTCTCTCCGCCATGCGAGGCAAATTGGCTGCGCAAGTTCGCTGCCTAAGTCTTTTGTTTTCAAATTTATGAAATTTTTAATGGCCAGCGACAATTTATTTATTTAATGCATATTTAATAAATTGCCAGTCAGTCGGCCAGCCAGCCAGCCAGTCAGTCAGGCTGTGTAAATAAAAGTTAAACATTTTATTTACAATTTAATTGCGGCTACACACAATCTCGGGGCTCAAGAGTCGGGGTCGAGTGCCCTATGGACAGTCGCTAAGTTGAATGCGTTTAATAAATCATAAAAATATTATGGCAATTGCGAATAACGATTACGATTATTCTAAAGGAATTCACGGTCACGGCATTTAAGTCCGGCACAATCGTGGCCAAACGGCAGCTGCCACAGCGGACAGACGGACAGGCGGACAGACGGACGACGGCAACAATTGCTACTAAAACAATTGTTCTCTTGAGAATATCAACAAGAGTTCTAGTTGTAGGCATTCATGTTTTGATTGTTCTTGTACGCTTTAATGTTGTACAACATTTGCATGGCACTTTGGTGCTGCTGCCACAACAACAGCAGCAACTGTAGCAGCAACTGCGGCAGCAGCAGCAACTGTTATTTATTCAATTTTTATTTTTCTATTTCTGCGCTCTTGCTTTTTGATGGATTTATGAGCTATGATTTGCTTTTTGCCTGCGCCTTGTAGAACTTTAGCCTTCGGCTGCATTTAAATAATTAAAATGTCCAACTCTTGAGTGCAGCAGCAACTGTTGTTGTTCCAGTACCAGCAGCAGCAGCAACAACTTCACGAACAATCACAGCGTCGTCTACAGCTGATTGTGTCCATTGACTTGCGGGCGGGCTAAACTGAAATGAAAAGCACAGCGGGAAATTAATTAGTTGCTATGATAAATGAAAATTAAATTAGTTGCTTGTACTATGAGTGCAAATGACAGCGAATTGTTAGCGTTGTTGTTTGAGTGAAGCGAATTTGCGCTATTCAAGTGCTTTCAATTGCCACTCGAGTGAAGCCAAAGGTCACCACAATTCACATTTTGAATGCAAAATTTATCATTAAAATTCATTTAGTACCTAGAGCAACTATATATGCATGTTTAGCTATAAATAGCCAACAGCTTTTAGCTGGCAATTGGCATGTACTCGATACTTCACACCCATTGAAAGCTGTCAACTTTTACGCTTTGCCAAATGTCTCAATTAAGCGCCTTGAAAAATGTCAGAGAAAACAAATGAGTGGCAAGCAGGCAAGCTGCCAGCCCTTCTTATACTATACCACAGGGGCTTAACCAATTTTCCACCTATCAGCAGCAGACAACAGCGACAACCCACGCTGCGCTGTTGGCCAGTGAAATTATTTCACAAATGGCAACAAAGTATCGATGCCAGCCAGGCAACACATGAGTTCAGCATATAGATATTATAATGAAGACATCAACTACAGCCACAACAACAACAACAACACACAGTAGACTGACAACAGAGCAAATCGCCTGCCAGCCCACTTTGATTTTTATGGCCAACACACATGAAGATGGTAGATGGGAAGCTGCAGCTGGAGACGGGGAGAGTATGTTGTAAGTATGTTCGTTGGGCTATGGGAGGGGACGACCTCTTACCGCTAGTGTAGAGCAGCCAGAGTTGTAGGTGGTGCCCAAAACAAATTGCAGGCAATCGCAAAGCCGTAAGTATGCTAAATTATCAGGCGTCGTCTTCGCTGTTTTGTATACCCTAACTAACAGTCAGGAGCATATGACACACTGGCACAAGTAAATGAGCTTAAGTGAGAGTGTAGATTATAAACAAAATTAATTTAAAATAATTAGTCATAAATATCAAAATAAATTTGTAAACTCTGGCAAAGCAAATTACTTTTTTTATTGATGCTGTACTTAAGTTGTTTAAAGGATCTAACAAGTTTGTAGAAGGCTGACAATAGTTGTGTTAAATAATCTATGGTCAAAAGTAACCTAGTCTTATACTATGAACCATACCATACTCTTGATCAGCATCTCAATATACTAGACATAGATGAGTCTGTAAAAAGTTGTCTATCAGCTTATCCAAATGTCCCACTATAACCTTCATTCATCCTTGCAGTAAATGCTGGATTTTTTATTTTGAAACATTTTTATTCAATTCATATCCTCAGATTTTTATTATGATTAAACTCAATATAAATATGCTTTTATTAACATTTATATATAGATGACCTTAGAGATTTATCTATCAGCTTGCCCATATGTCCTACTATAACTTTAATCCATTTTTGCAGTAAATGCTGGAATTCTATTTATTTGCTTATATTATTATTTTATTTCTTATTCTCTGATATTCGTTATTATTAAACTTCATTTAAATATATTTCTTTTATTTGACTTCAATTTCATTTATTGCTATACTGTTAGAGTATCCCTGCTTCACCTTGTCATACTATATTTCAAATTTCGGTTTTCAGCAATTTTCCGGCGCTTTCCAATAATGCGCTTTACGCTCGCAGCAAAGAAAAAAGTTTAAAAAAAATAATATATATAAAAAATTGAGTGAATAAAATTTTTTCGGTCTTTATTATTATTACGAGTTTAAATATTATTACTGGACGTTGAACAATTTCGGGCAATAAAAGACACAAATTGCTGATAATAATGATGGCAGGCGAGCTGCACAGATGCTGAAGCTGAAGCCCAAGTTTGTTGCTTAAGTCTTTTGTTAGCTCGCAACTGCAGCCAGGTTTCCCTAGTATGTGTGTGTGTGTGTGAGTGTGTGTGTGAGTGTTTGTGTGTGTCTTTGTTATTATTTTATATACAGTATTTTTTTTAGAGCTACGATAGTTTCATGCTTGTCATGTTCTGCGCTAAGAAATTGAACTTTTTTGTTGTTATTGTTATTGTTGCTGTTGTTGCTGCTGCTGCTGGAGTTTTTTGGTCGCTGTGAAACATTTGTCATTTTTACCATTTTTAGCCAAGCGTGACAGGCGTTTGTAGCTGCGCTTTTTGCTCGTTTCACCCACTGGCATGCAAATGCAGCAACAACAATAACAACAACAACAACAACACAAATACAATAGCCACAGGAATATGTGAGGCAGTGAGGCAGTGTCTAGGTGCCTTGCATTTCGATACACGATAAAGATCTCAAATATAGTTAAAACAAACAAGAAATTTATTGAATATGCAACGTATTTTGCATTCGTATTCGCATTTGTCTGGCCACTCGAACAACTCTGGTTTATTGTTTTATTTATTGTAGGTGAGAAGTCAAATATTTGTGGGTGGCAGCAATTGTAACCACAGCAACAGCAACAGCAGCAGCAGCAGCAGCAATAGCAATTCATAAATGGCACATCTCGAAATCTTGGCAGGTTTCTAGCCTCAGTCTCTCTGTGTCAAACGGATATATGTACACTCTTGCCATATGTCTGCTATCGCGGCACACAATCAAATGGAATCTATGGGGACCCGGGGTTAATTTCAACATTAAACAATATTCCAAATAGTACGACAAGCCCATCAGCAGCTCAGATGGTCAGATGCTGCATAAATAAACAATTTGTCTGATGAAAATGCAGATATGTATGGAAGAGCTAGAAACTGTTGTTGAAAGCTCAATGATACAGTGCGTTTCATAATTATAAGACACATATATACAAAAGCACGAAAGCACATTTTGATGCGACTTTTTAGTGTCTCATTATCATAGGATAGCAAGATTCGTTTGATGGAAAATTTGTTGGAATATCGTCCTCGACTTTTGATTTTTAATTTTAACAAATTCTAAAGTGTCTTGTGATTATGAAACGCGCTGTATATTATATGAATCTTTACACTTTTACACTGTTCTAGCAGGCTCAACTATAATTGAATTTAAGTGAACGAAAACACCGTCAATTATGCGAAAGAAAATGCAGAGGAACCCACGCAAGAGTTCCTTTCGGTTTCCGGCCATTCTACTTGGCACTTGTCTTCATATAATTTGCTGCACTTATTTAGCGACCTACGCATCCTGCGAACAACAACGGCAACAACAACAGCAACAACAAACAACAATGATACTATAGCAAATGCAGGAGACTCACATGAGTCAGACAAATTAGCAGCCGAGCAGGCAGCATTTGGCTTATGCTTTTGGCTATGGCTATGGCATTTGCTCGCTGTCTGCACGTAGCTGGCAAATCAAAGCCTTTCACACATTTTAGCACACACACACACACACACATAAAATTTATACACACACACACACACCTTTACACTGGCCAGTGGCGAGGTCAAGCGTTGGAGCATGAGAGCTTGGCAGATTACATAAGCTGGGCAGAGATTTGCATATATTGCGCTTTAACCATATATAACGGTAAGCTTTGTCGTTCGACAGCAACAACAACAACAACAACAGCAACTGCAACATAAACAACAACAACAAGTTGAACAAGAGCAACATAAAGAACCGCCACCTGTTTTATTTTGGGCCATACTTTGCATATCAGCAGCACATCAATGCAAAATGCAACGCATTATCGAGCCGCAACTCACAGATGGGGCATGCAACAACAACGCCGTCCGATTGTCTGTCTCTGGTGGGCGTAACCATATGAGCAGCATAGCAACACACACACAACACACACACACAAGAGCGAGAACAGAGTACTATGGGTATGATCCAACCGACGACATGGGGCTGAGACTCACCATTGTCTGCGGCAGATAATCTGTGATTCGTAAACTCCCACAGGTCAGGCGAGCACATCAATTACTTTGGCACAAGTCGTAGTAGAGTCGAGATGCGTAGTCCGTAGTACCAAGCCATATTCTGGCCAAGCGCCAGGCAACGTCCTCAGCTCAGTTCAGCTCAGCTCTGCTCCGCTCAGCTCTCGTCTTTGCCGTGGCAAGAATGACCTCTCAATTTATTGTGCAGCCTTTATCCTTTTGGCATATGCGATTTGTATCGACTTAAGCACACACCATCACACACACACACACACTAACACACACACACACACGCAGTGAGAGGGGGTTCTCTCTAAATGCTTACGTTGATTGTTTTATTATGATGATGTTAAATTATTGTAATCCAAACGCGCAATCGCAATCGTTGTCGACATCATCATCGTCATCATCATCATCATGCCTGAGCATCGGCATCGGCATCGGCATCGGCATCGGGGCATCGGTATCTGCCATTACCCTGCGCCTGCCCCTCCTCCTCCTGCTGCTGCTCAGCGAGTGGGCGTTGCTTGGCATATCCTTTGCGTACGCGCAAAAACAAATAAATGCTATACACATATATATACATACATATATTCGCTCGTATCTGAATAGTTTCTGTATGCAGCGACTACGTGTGCCGCGTTGCAAACACTTACAGATTACGATCGACTTTATTCTATCTCTCTTCCTCTGTCTTCCTCTCTTCTGCTCCTCTCCTCTGCTTCTCTCTGGGATCTGTGGGTCTCTGCTGGCTGCCTTGATGCCAGGTCCGTGATAATTCTGGGTTGCACGCTTATTTAATATGCGAATTTTTACAGATAAATGGTGAGAAATAATTTGCGCTGTTTTTGCCCTTCTACGTAGGGCTTCCTTTACCCCCTTCCCTGCGCTGCGTGGGCGTTTGCTCTTTGTTGGGGCGTGGCCATATGGACTGGCATAAACGTGTGTGCATGTGTGTGTGTGCACATGTCTCCAACTCACCTCATATCCGTTTTAGTTTGACTTAAACTTTTATAAAAAAATGACTTTAACTTTAAATTTTAAATTAATATTAAATTAACATAACATAAAATACAATAAAATAAAAAGAAATTAAATAATTATGAATGAAATAAAATAAAATAAAAAATAATTTATAAGTAGCAATCTAAATTAACATTAAGTGGACTGAAAATAAAAGTTAATGAATAAAAATAAAAAAAAATTAATAAAAAATTAAATAAAATAAAATAAAATAAAATAAAATAAAATAAACTTTCTAAGTACCAATCTTTATAGTATGAGAAAGTACTTTTCAATAAAATAAAACAAAAATATTAAGACAAACTCCTAGTGCACCCAATAGGGGTAACTCAATAGAATTTCTCCTTAAGTAATATTATGTGTTAGATAACGGTTGTAGTATTTGAAGTTCGAGCTAACGTATGTGTGTCAATTTTATGCACATCTGGCAATGCTGTCACTGGTCAGTTAAGTCAAACAGAGATAAAGATTATCAAGCGAATATTAGGAATACAAAGTGAACTACATGCATAACGGAATAAGTAGACAGCATGGACGGAATCTCACAGAGCAGCATGCGCTTAGTGCATATGTATGTGTGTATGTGTGTCTATTTGTCCAAGCAATGCAGCAGCAAAACTTCTGCCAACCTCTCTGCTGCTGCTGAGAGAACTAATAAACTAATGCGTAATAGGCGCTCAAGTACTCATACACAATGACCCACCTGCAGCATTTGCTGAGAGAGAGTATGAACAGTTGTGAGAGGGAACAGTTTTTGCATAGGCATCAGCTACTATGTGTGTGTGTGTGTGCTCGCATAGAATAAAAGGGCAGTGAGAAATAGAGCGGCAATTAAACATTTCTTAAGCTCTCTTTTCGTTTAGTTCATTTTCGGTTGTCAATGCATTTGAATGCATGACTGTGGCTTCGTGAGGGAGATTCTGCCGACGTCTCTGCTACTGCAGATGACACCTAAGTCAAAGCAAGTTCTCCTATTGTCGACTGTCTACTTTTTTCTTTGTTTTTTAAGTGTTATTATTAATTATAATTTAATTAAAATATATATTTTGAGTGTCTGTGCAAATTTATCGCTTATATCGTGCATTACTTCTCCTTTGGCCTATATCATAGCATTAGTTCTAGTGCCTTAGTGTGCATACTCAATCGCCATCCAGCTGAGTTGAGCTGAGCTGAACTGAAGTGAACCGAGCTGAAGCTGAAGCTGGAGCTGAGCTTGGCCTTTGACTTGCGTCTGTTACATTTCCAGTTGACTGGCCTGGCGCATTGGCTATTGGCTACTGGCTACTGGTTTTTGATTGAGTGGAGCCACATTGTGGCATTTGCAGTGACATTTACACGAGGCGACATTAGCGACAAAGTCAAAGCTGCTGAGCTACGCAACGCCCACACCAAAACTAGGTCTTTCAACTGCTCAGCTGATGGAGCACTGGGCATGGCCCTGACAGTTGCCGCCACATTCCAAGCGATGCCTCTCCGACATCAGAGTCTGACTCTGACTGTGACTCCGACTGTGACTCCGACTTCGACTCTGGAATGCTGCGAGAGGTGAGCATTTTTAATTGTGAGAACTTTGTGGCAGCCATGACCAAGTTTTTATTTCATTTGGAGGCCAGCCAAATGTTCGCTTATCAAGAGATTAGTCCGATTGGGTGACTTCGCATACGCAAAATGTGTGGTTGGTCAGGCCAAAAATGTACGTGGGGCATGCCACATGCGCAAATGTGTGTGTGTGAGTGTATACTTTGACCAGCTAAGCAGATGACAGATAAGAGGCAACAGCAACAAGAGTTTGGGGTACACTTTGGCGCCGGCTTGGCCTGCAAAGAATCTTGCCACCCTACAGGCGACTGCGACTGCGGCTGCGACTCTTGAGCTGAAGTCCGATCAAGATGCCGCCGCCGCTGCCGCCATCGACTGGCAACTGCCAACTGGCAACTGGCAATAGTTTTTGCCAGTTTTTTATATCTGTTTTTCTTTTTCTCATATTGTTGTTGTTGTTGTTGTTCGATTATGCAAAAGCCCAAACAGGCAGGCCGAAGCCGACTTCATGTGTGTCTTGGCCAACGCTGCGGGGGCTGGCGTTTTCTTTATGCCCAAATAATAGCACATAAAACTATAATAGTAATTTTCAAATGGAGAAAGAGCGATGCAATCGCTCCCACTGGCCCCGGCTCCGGCCGGCCAGCTGTGCGGGCTTAGTCATAGAAAGGAAGCTCCCCTCACCCCCAAACCCCCCTCCCTTCACTCCACTCCACGAAATTCGCATTCGTAAAAGCAAACTTGAAGCATTTCGACCTGGCCCGGCCTCGATGACCACACAGAGCGCGTCATGCGATGAGCTGAAATTTGTAGCTGGAACTGAAGCTTGAGCTTGAGCTTGAGCTGGAGCTGGAGCTTGTGGCTTCAGCTGTAGCCGCGTGGCGTCCAGTTAAGAGCTGTGCTAATTTATGGCCAGCCAATGCCACAAGCTGCACGAAACTCACCAAAAAGAAACCAAACCGAACACTTTCATTTTTCAAATGAGCCACACAAAACAGAAAAACAACTAAAAAACCAGCGAAAAATGTTTCAATTTTTCGAACAGACCTCAGACCTCACCCCATGATGCTAATTTATATGCAGCCCCAGCCCAAGCAAAAGCCAGAAACCAATGTCCGAGTCGATGTCAAGCCGAGTTCAGGTTCAAGTTCGGTTTTCAGTTTTTAGTTTCGGTTTCGCACTGATACGGCTCAGGTGTAAATTAAATACACTTGGAGTCCCAAAATCCACAAAGAAAAAACACAGCACAGGCGACAGATCAGACTTCATTAGGAGTCGTCCAAAAGTTGTTAGAGATGAGCGGAAGAAAATCACGACTTTATTTTAATAAACTTTATGAGAATTGGATAAAATTGAGAGCTTACTATAATTAACTTTAGTTATAGACAATTTATATTTATTTATTTATTTACGTCAACTAATTAACAGTAGATAAGTAATAAATTGGGTTAATTAAATTAGATATAAAATTTAAAGAAAAAAATAAATTAATTCAAACTTTAGGTTAACAATTAATAAGTTAAAAATGTAATTAGATATGTGAAAAACAACTTATTATTTATTAATTAAATTAAATATAAAATTTAAATTAAAAACATTAAAAATTCAAACTTTAAATTAGAAATTAATGACTAAAAAAAGTATTTAGATAAGTACAAAGTAGACAAATAATAATTTAGATTAAATATAAATAATTTTATGTATTGTAATTTTATATTATTTATTATTATAATTTTAATAAAAAATTCAAAATTTTAGATTAGAAATTAAAATGGAAATAAATTAGATATATGAAATTAAAGCTATTATTTATTAGTTTTTTTTTATCATATTTAGAAATGATAAAATGATAACTAAATTTTAACTAGAATTCTAGCCACATTAAGCCTTCGACTCTAAGCACAATTAAGTTAAGTTTTCTGTATAATTTTGAAATATTTAACTTCAATTCAAAAACATCATATCATACACTTATGATCTCAGAACTCATTCACCTCTCATTCTCATCACCCATGGCACGAACAGGACACCTTATCAACTCTAAACGGCGTGAGCAACCTTGGAATGCTGTGTATTTCCTCTTCTGTCCTGCCTGTCCTGTATCCTCGCAATCATTTAAATAGCTATAAATTAATAAGCATCCATTAATTTGGCGCGCGGGCGTTGCGCATAAATTTGGTGATTTTCGGATGTATATGCAGTATCTTATGGATGCGGGGGGTAACAGGGTGACAGGGGTCAGGTAGAGGGGTCAGAGTCAGACAAATTATGTGGTTTGCAACACACGCGCCATAAATTTGTCACTTATACTTGCCACAGATGAGCAGCTGAGCCAAAAAGGCAAAAGGAGAAGCTTTGAGGCTGCTCACCTTTTTTAAGCATGCTTAATATAATGAGGTGAGGGTATTAATGTCTTAGAGACTTGGTCGTATAAGTTGACAAAGTTTTCATTATTTATAGCGTATTTAGAGGTGAAATTTGGCCATGTAGAAATATATATGGTTAATGAGAGGAATAATTTAAGAATTGATTTATTTTTTATTGAAGAAGTATTTGCTGAAGGAAACTTGATATGAAAATTCATAATATACTGAAGTGTATATAATAATTTATCCTGTATATGTTTTAGTTGTATATACTACCAGTCTTCATATCTTAATTCTTTACGGATTAGCAGACCTTTCACAGTCTAATTTCTATAAATGACGTATACGCTTCAATTGAGTTAATGACAGGAATAATTTTAAAGTTTATTTATTTTTTATTGAAGAAGTATTTGCGAATGGAAACTTGATATGAAAATTCAATATATAGAAATACTTATATATAGATAATAAGGGGAACAGAGGAAAGGAAACTTGATATGAAAATTCATTATATACTTAAGAGTATATACTAATATATCCCCTTTTAGTTAGGCCAGCAGTAGCCGTATCTACTACCAGCCTTAATACCTTAATTCTCTACGGATTAGCATAGATTTCTCAGTCTACTTTCTATTAATCTGACTCTGACTCGCTTCAGCTGAGTTAAGTTGACAAATCTTTGGCTAAGCCCTTGGGTAAAGCACTAGGCACCCCAGGCCGCCCAGCAGCTTTGGTGACATTTAGGTAACAGAAACGACAATCAGCGGGTTGTCCTAGGCAAAACATAAGCGACAGCAGCAGGAACGTGCCTGGTATCATAGACAAAGCTGCCTGGCGCCTGCAACAGCCGTGCCAACTATACCCAATATACCAACTGGTGCCAGAAACCGCAGCGGCATGGTCCGATCGGCGCCGTAAGCCGTCAGCTGGCCCAATCGGGCAGGTGTCAAGCTGTGCGTGCGCCACTAGAAAAAATAAATAAATAAAATACAAGAAAAAAAACCTGGTCAAAAGAGCAGAGACAAAGCTGAACAAATATGGCCATGCGCCAAACAAGGCGGCTTACAGTTTTGCCTACGCGTTTTTCCCACGAGCAATTAAACAGCAATTTGAGCAAAAAAATTAACAAAATGTAATTAGAACAATTAAATTAAAGACTCAACAAGTGGAGCTCGCACTCTTCCCCCTCTCGATAGGGTAAGAGGAGATGCCAACGCCATTTCGTCATAGCAAATGTGAGCAAATGCTGAGTGGTATACGGGTATAGTATCGTCGGGTTTCGACTTGAACTTAATTTGCATAATTGCTGCGTAAATATTGATATTTGAATTTTGATATTGACCGGACCCCGGACCGCAGACCGTACACAGATAGCGATAGCAGCTAATGCCAGCCGCACAATCTGTATACAAGTCCAAGTCGAGTCGAGTCGCCGTCTCACAGTCTCAGAGTCAGAGTCAGTCTGTGGCATTGTGTCTCAGTATTTGTGTCGTTTGCATTGCTTAATCGACTGTCAATAATTTCACATATTAAATATTAAATAAAACGAGGCATTTAATCAAATGGCACAGCTGTGAGACCCCAGAGCCGATGATAGCACTTTCAATTCCCACGCTACCCGTCAACAACAACCGAGCGCTGAATCACAAAGGTGCGTGAAGGGCCTACTACAGTCCCTAATCAGATGAAGACATCAGTCAACAAAACACAGCGCATAATAGGCAGAGGGGTTAGCGCTCAGTTGACACTGATAAATAATGAGAAATAATGGCAATCAGCAGACTTTAAAGAAATCTATTCAAAAAGAAAGCCAGTTGTGGAATTGTTTGAACTTATCACACATGTTGCATATTGCACTTAATAAACAGAGGGGAAAAATGGAGTGAAACCAGGGGGCAAGCAAATATTTCAAGTGGCTGCAAGTGGCACATGTCCAGCGCCTTGTTAGTGGCAACCGAAAACACAACGTGTAAATTATGCCATAACACAATTAGCCACTTTAGAAGTTGCTATTAGCCTGGCTGCCTCTTGTCTTGCCCGTTACTGTTACTGTTGCCTTTTTTTCCAGTTGACTTAGACCATTTGCCACTTACATGCGCCGCAAACATTTTGCAACATGAAACATTGCTGAAAATTTGTTGCGGTTGCCTAATTAAAAAATCGACTAGCAAAAAGTTAAACAACTAAAAACCAAAACTGAAGCCAGCTGAGAGCTGACAAACAGGATGCTACCGATCTGACATGAGTGGCATGAGGGGCATGCAGTGAGGGAGGGAGGGGAGGGGGGTGGCCTGCTGCGGGGGCTGTTTAGTTGTCTCGTGAGCTGCTGACTAAAATTAAATCAAGCAAATTACTTTTTATCGCTGGCACGCATCTCGAACGCAAGAGCTTAAGCCGCATTCAGGGACAGACAGCTGGGGAGCACGAAGACAGCGGCTGCTTAGATAAAGACAGATACACTGACAACGAAAGAGACGCAGAGAGACACCGCGTCCGGGGCCAAGTCTTATGCCTCGAGCCGAGTGCATAAATTAAAGTCTATATAAAGTCAACTGCCGGCTAAGTGGCGGGCTTCCATTAAGCTCGCTGAGCTGCCAACTCTGCAGCTGATCGATAGCTGTCTATCTATGGTCTATGCTGGTGGAGACCACAGCAGAGACACAGCGCAGAGCCGATCTGGAGCTCAGCTCCAACTGGACTGGAACTGAGACCAGAGACTACAGTTGCAAATATATTTGCGTTAGAGATACTAAACTCTATGGCTAGAGTCAATAAAATAATCTATATACATATGAGTGGTTTAAATCATACGAGCAACGAATGATATATTATTAGTTTTACACAAATTACAGTTAATAAATCTATATTGATTGATTAATTTGATTAATGGGCAGCTCAAACTAAGAATTGTGGGATTAAAGACCTAGCATATAGTACTCGTATCTGTAGAAAGCTATGTGGCATGTCTAACTTACTATGTAATGTGCTCCACTGAATATGTCTTTCCTATGATATAGTGCATGTTCTAATATTTTTATTAATATTTAGATATAATTATTTACTATATTATTGTGATTATGCAACACCATAGTACATTTTCATTATTTTTATTATTATTTATTTATAATTATTTACTATAGTTTTATGATGTCTCATATGATACTATGTTGTCAATTTCTACTATTTTTATTAATATTATTTACTGGTATAATATTATTATTTACTGGTATATTTTTAAGTTGGTTTGTACGACATCATAGTACATTTTCATTAAATTTTAATTAGTTTTAAATTTTCTATTAGTTTTATTATTACTTACTAAGATGCAAGATAGTTTTTAAGAAATTTCTAAAAATTAAGAAACTTACTAATATAAAATGCAAGACATTCTGATACTATTTTAATGTTTCTTTATATTTTATTTACTTAATATCACATACTTTCTTCTTCCACGAACTCACAAGAGTGACGCTCACTGCTTCCTCTTGTTTTAGTGTTGCCAGACTGTTTGTTTAACTTATGTTATATTCTATTTGAACAATGACAGACTGTTGGGTTTTCATTCTTCTTGTGTCAGTGTTGCCAGACTGTTTGTTTTACTTATATTTTACTGTTTTTACTTGAAGCCAGATTATTCGCTTTTCATTCAGGGTATTTCTGCTTAATTCTATTATCTTAAAATACATATGTATTGTTTACAGACTTTTTACACTAATATATTTATTATACATATTTCAAACAACTCCCGTTTCACATGTCTGTGACTAGGTATCATTTGAATGTTTCCTTATTTATATCAGCCTGTTTGCATTCACTTATCGCTGTCACCTGCAGACCAGTATGCCATAGATACACACAACACCCACCCCTTTCACTGCGGCTCCATTGCCTGACATATGATCTATATATACACACACGACACTTTGTCAGTTGGAGTCGGAGCTGAAGCTGGAGTCTTGGGTCTTGGGTCTTAGTGATTGCCCGCCTGTCAAATTAGCGTTGTGGCTATAAAAAGTGAAAAGCGTTGAGACCGACTCTGACTAGCTCTTTCCAGGCGCAAGTCCGTGCCAAGTGCCGAGCTTAGTATACTACACTACATGGCAATTGCCCCGCCCTCCCACACGTAGCCCACTGCAGCAACTTGCAACACGGGGCAAGTGGGGAGTGGGGAGCTGGTGAAGTTTTCAAGATTCGTCACAGCTGCGCCGCGATGTCGACAATTTTGAAATTCATGCGATACTCGATGACGATGACGAGGCGATCGTCGATTGTCGACGTCAAAAGTTGACGTCGCTGTCGCCGTTGCCGTCGACGTCGACGTAATCGCATGCGGCAAACAAGTTTTAAGAATTTATTTTTATACATTTTTTCCCTGTTCGCATATAAAAGTGTTGCAGCAGCAATAATACAATCTGTCTCTGTGTGTGTGTGTGTGTGTGTGTGTGTGTGTGAGAGTTTTTTTTGATTTTTTAAGTTGATATTATTATTTTTTGTTTGCTGCTTTTTTTATATTTATGGCATATTGATTAAGCTATTAACATTTGATTAAGGCATTCACAGCCGACGGCTGTGGAGCACACCAAATTATTTTTAATCGATCGCAGCGGAAAAATACATAAATACATACAACATTGTACGCGCACAATAAATAATAAATAATAAAAATTGTTTGCATTGCAGACAGGGGAAATGCTAAGAATTTCATTAAATAAAAGCTATGTACCAATGTGCTAATTGTATAGGTTAAATCGAACAAGAGTATGAATACAAATGCGAATACGAGCACGAGTACGCTCATTATAAAGGAACATAATCTATTTATATTATACCTACTAAATTCAGTCGGACACTAAAATACAATTAAAATAGTATATTTAAATTAAAGTCAAATTATATTATATTCAAAATTGCAAGCCAAGTTTGTAAACAGATAACCACTGCCACCAGCCACTGCTAGCTAAAGATACAAGAGACATGCAATTTAGTTTCAGCTTGGCTCAAATTTAAATTCCTAGAAAATAGTTATAAACCATATAAATAATTAATTTTCATTTACTACATTTTATCTCCCATTAATATACTACTAAATGCCTTAATATTCAATATAGCTCTACTAAAAATGTAATTGTACATATGTATGTAAAAACAATACAATTGCTAGGATGTACAACTAGCGCCATCTATCGCATTGGTCGCGTAACAACTATTTCATTGCGTACATTACTTACATAAATATTTTAAGACAAGCCGAAGGCCTTTGTAGCCAGCGCTTTAGAAATAAGTTAGTGCTAATTTAAATTATATTATATCTTACTATTATAAATTAATAAGTATAAATAATATAATAAATATTTCAAGAACTGCTACAAGGTTCAACTGGCGCCACCTATGGTTTGGATCGCGTATCATTTACAGCATTGTGTGACTGTGGAGAGCAGACGACAACACAAGTAAAGAGAAACACAAGAACTTTTGTCAAGTGTAATGTCAAGGGCAAAGCAAGAACAAATTTCTAGCGCCAAAAATGAAATCAATGCAATTGCTGTTCTTCTTTGCGCTGATGACGAAAAGTAAGAGTAAAAAGAGAAGTAGTAAAATTGTTTTTGCTTTATGCCGTAATCCGTTAAGTGTTCGCTCTCTATATGAGTTCCAATGTCCACTTACAAAATCATATGAGCTTCGCTGGCAATGGGGCTGGGCACCCTGTTATAGAGTATCCAATGCTCGAGTCGATTCTCTCGCTTGCAACTCTCATTATTGTTTGTTTTGGTTTTATTTTTGGTGTACAATTTTAATTTATGTTGTGTGTAGAATGTCACGCCTGGCGAAAAGTGACAACAAATATGTCAAATTGTTGCTGACAAGCAGCAAACTGCAATGCAACATAGTGGACAGACTTCACACCGAAAACACCAACACCTACACACACACACACACACATACAAACAGTTATTTGTTGGTTGTGTTACTGGAGTACAATACATATATCTCATGTCTGTGATCGCATTGAAACAATGCCAGCATATTATATAAATCATTCGAAATGCCATGTTCTTAATAGGGCACAAGACACTTCGGACACTTGGGACACATTGGACACACGACAGAGACATGGTCAGCATGTCCGTAAGAAGTCGAAACACTCAAATGCTGCTGCAGCTGCTGCAGTTACGCCACGAAGGAAAGGCTAAAAGGCTTATCGTGAAATTGTCAATCAAACTCAAGCGGTAAATAGATATGGAATTGGACGACTGGCAAGCTTAACCACACTTTAAATAGTAAATAAAAATTAACAGGAATCACAATGTGTGTTTAGCGAAAGACAACTTTTGAATAATTTAATCAACTGCATGAATTTGAAGACAGACTAATGTAAACGCGACAGTGAACAAAGCCAGAACAATCCCCCCAACAGTTGTTAGGTATAATTTAAAATTTCCTACCCTATTCCCTATAATATGTGTGTGTAAACCCTATAACTGGTTATTGGCCATCACAGCCAGGTCCCTGTAGGGCTTCTTCTCCGACTTCTTCATCGATTTCCAATTGCAACGGGCAAAGAAGGCAATATCTTCCATGGTGTAAATGCTATTGGCGGACTGATCTTGCACGTATACGATATACTCCTCCAAGTACATCATGAATGGCTTAAAGGTCACATTCGCTTGATCCTTGTACCGCTTGAAGGCCAGTTTCAATATCTGCTCATTGGAGCAGTAACCGCGCTTAGCCATTATCTTTGGGAATAGTACACAATTTTGTTTTAACGTTCTGTTTATATATTTAGTTTTTAATTATCTCTCACAAACGTGACAGGAGACACGTGAGTGCTGGGGGGAGGCAGAGAGAACACGAAATTTCAATGGCATTCAAAGGCCTACTTAGTCAGAGAGTCGGCGCCAGCAAATGACATTTTTATGGCAGTAGAACCCATGCACATCTAATTGGCCCAACCTAATGAAACCGAGAGTGGAACGCCAACACCAACACCAACAAGCAATGGGGCTATGTAAATCGATTTGTCGATTTGTCATACGAGCACCACAATTGAACCACCACCGAGACACCACAGTACACCACAATTGAAAACAAGCGACGCCAACAACTGACGCTTTGGCATCTTCAGCTGAGCTGAGCTGAGCTGAGCTGAGCTGAGGGTTGCCGACACGCTTGTAGGTCGTCAAAGGTCCTGCCGTGAATTGTCATTGTCGTGAGTTGCATAATGCCGCACAAAATCGACAGCAACAACAGCAACAACTGCAACTGCAACAGCAACTACATGTAACAAGCGGGCCAAGCACTTAAAGCGTTTTTCTTTTTGGCCTGGGCCAATTCTTGACTTTGCCTCGTTCCTTATTTATATGCTTTATTTTTCTGTTGGCCAATTTTAAAGCAATTTCCAAGCATCAGCCGTAAATCAAATACAAATTCAACTTCAACAGCAACAGTAACAGCCACAGCTTCAACTTCAACTTCCACTTCGACTTCTACTTCCATGACGGCGTCGCAAGCATTTCAACACCTTCGCAAAGACCTTGACTTGTTGTTGTTGCTATAGTCGCTGTTGTTGTATAGAAATCGAAATCCAAATCCAAATCAGTAGCAACCGAGTGAGTCTGCTAATTTGGCTCATTTTGTTTTTAAGTAATTTGTACTTCACTCCTTTTGTTTTCTCGCTTATTCCGTTTCCAGCTACTCTTTCTGCAACATTAAAGTGCAAATTTTAATGGCCCTCACAAGATTCTATTTACCTGCCCAGATTCCATTGTTATTGTTATTGTTATTGCCATTGTTGCTGTTGCTGTTGCCCAGTCTGCAATAGTAGTATAATTAAGTTTCGTGGCCACAGACCTTGGCTTGTGTGCGATTTTGATAAAATTGACCCGAAATACTAGTAGTAGTGGTAGTAGTATACGAGAGGGGCAAAAGCAAAGCCCAAAGCCCAACAGCAACACCAACTGCCAACTGCCATTGACGGTAGCCGATTTTGTCAGTCAGCTTTTGTCTGAACCGAATTAAAATTCAAAACTCGTGACTTATTTAATTATAATGAGTTAAGATTAGAAACGTTTTAACGGGAGCAATGCCGCAAACCATCGCACCACCGCACCACCACACCACCACACCACCGTGTGCCACTGTGTCGGCACACAAAGCGATTCGCTGGCATGCAAGATTATCATTAGCTTGAGAACGCTTTAAACTTATGTCTGGCTGTCTCCGTGTGTCATATAGCCAACTAAATGTCGTTCTAAATAAAATGTTTATAAGCCACTTAGTAAAAGCAGTCAAAAATGGTAAAACATATAGCAAAAACCACATCAAATGAGCAGTGTTCAAAATACTAATTAGTTGAGGGAAAAGAATAAGCTAAAGTGATGCAAATCAACTATAGAATTTAGAGAGATGACAAGCATTTTATCTATGGCAAGTTTAGTATACTATATAACCTACAACTTCATAGTTAATTTTAGACTTTATTTTGACAAATAAATTATGAAATAATGTGCATAATATCTATAATAAATTTTATATTTTATTCTTTAGTCTATCTAGTAATTGTTTCATGACTTGTAAGTTATGAAATAATGTTTATAATATCTACAATTAATTTTATACAATTTTATAAGAAATCTTAAACTTCATATTGAACTTTAAGTTATATAATAATATTGATAATATCTATAATAAATTTTATACTTTAAGCTACAGTTTTTGTACTAATTGTTTCGTAGTAGATCTTAGACGTTACTTTGACTTATAAATTATGGAATAATACACACAATTTCATAGTAAGTTTAAGACTTTATTTAGACTTTTAAATTATTAAATAATATTTATTAAATCTACAGTAAGTTTTATATTGTATTCTACTGTTTATCTAGTAATTGTTTTATAGTAAATTTTAGACTTTATTTTGACAAATAAATTATGAAATAATATTCATTAAATCTACAATAAATTTTATATTCTATTCTACTGTTTTATAGTAAATTTTAGACTTTATTTTGAGTTTTAAATTATGAAATAATACTCAAAATATATTTATTATTATTTTTATAATTTATTCTACAGTTTATATAGTTATTGTTTCATAGTAAATTTTAGACTTTATTTAGACTTTTAAATTATGAATTATTATAAATTATTATTCATTAAATCTACCATCGATTTTCTATTTTATTCTACTGTTTTATAGTAAATTTTAGACTTTATTTTGACAAATAAATTATGAAATAATGTGCATAATATCTATGATAAATTTTATATTTTATTCTACAGTTTATCTAGTAATTGCAGTCAACTCTGCAACATGTCACAATATTTCTGTGAAGCAGTTTCTCATGCACTCTTCGAGGTCAGTTTGCAACATCTTCAATCAAAGTGCAACAGCAGCAACTACAATCTATGCTGCAACAACACCTACGTGCAACAACAATTGCAAACATTTTGGCCAAAAGTAACGACGACAAAAAGTCATAAATTCAAATCCCATTTGTCAGCATTAGAAAATTATGCAGGCAACAAAAACACAACAAGAAAACACCATGGAACTAACAACTAACAGAGTTTAGGCCCCTCCGCACTCTTGTGTGTGTACTGAAGTCAGTCTCAGCCTCGTTTGTTCATTTAAATTCATAAATTAAATTACACGACATGCACAATAATAAAAACGATTTGAGGCCCACACGCAAACAGCGTTTTCTACTTGTACAGAGATTCATTAAAGATTTTGCCCACTAAACTAAACGGCAGCAGCAGCAGCAGCAACAACTATAACAAATGGCCAAAAAGAACCAGAGGCTTTTATTTATTTGATTGTTGTAATCTCATAAGCAACATGCACAATATGTTTAACTGGCAGACAGAGCGACGGACAGACAGACGGAATAATATATTTCAAATTCACAATTAAACAAAATAAATGCTGATGATGATTATGATGATGCATCATCCAAGAGTAAAACGCATGCGCGGGCGCCATCATCAACTGCCACAACTGCCATCAAGTTGAAGCCACCATCCACAACGCCATCGCCATCGCCATTGCCATCGTCGAAGTTGCTGCCATTGCCAAATTTGGTCAGAGCCAGGCCAATGTGTGGCAGCAACAAGCGGAAGCCCACAATGACAACAGCAGCAGCAGCAACTGCAAAAGTGTCATTCACAAAAAGAGAATCGACTGCTTCTCATGGGAATTTATAGCTGGCGAGTGGGTGCCAGATACAGTCAGTGGATAAGGTGTGCGTGTGTGTGTATAGATAGCTCCAACTGCTAAAATTGATGAACTCAGCCAATAATAAACTGTTTGAACTTATTTAGTACTTGCTGCACACTCAGCATGACTTCTATGTTTCTTACTGAGGTTGGCAAATCGATCAATGTCAGGAAATGATGGCAAGGTTAGCACAATTATCAAACTAAAAGCAATAGCAGTAGAAGAACTGCAATTATCATTATTATACAGCCTCATCATAATCATCAGCTATGCAATTGCAAATCAAATGTCCAAGACGATGTTCTCAGTGTGCTTTTCGGATGCCTAATGGCAAATGGAAGTTGCCCAAGTGTATTAATTATACGCCACGTTGACCCATAAAACTTACAGACTTGACAATTGTTTTGCTCTACGTTCTACAGTTGTTGTTGTTGTTGTGGTTGCTGTTGTTCTGCAGCCCACAGTCGCTGTTCGAGTGACTCATTGACCGCAGCAACAGCCGCGCCTCCCTCCTCCCCCCTACCCTCTGCAAATGCCGCCCTCTTATTGTATTGTGCGTTGTGCTGCATTACAACTTAGGTGCGTTTTTTAAGAACCAGCCTCAGCACTGAGACCAACTGACTTTATAGACTTTGTGACTCTGTAACTCTGCGACTGCATACAGAGAGACTTGGGCCTGGCTGCTGCTGCAGTTGCTGCTTATTGCCAAGCCATTTATTGCCTTCATGGCACTCAATTTGTTTGGCCGCCGGCTGCTGCTGCTGCCTCAATAATAAAATGTTTTTTATTATACAATTTAGTTGCTTTAACTTGCGTGTAAATCGCCTTTTTGCATATTGACACATAATCATTGTCTTTGCCTGCGTTTTGCGGTCTGCCAGCGAGCTGTGAGAACAGCGAATACACTCAAGAATAACAGACACATTGAATACTCTAAGAGGCAGAAAGTGACTATTAGTAGTGGTAGTAGTTAAAATAATAATAAGAATATAAACAGTAGATATTAATATGCCAAAATACTAGTCAATATCTAGAGAGAAACTTGATCTGTTTGAGTAGGCCATTACCTTTAGCACTTTTGTTAGAGTGAATAATTTTAGATCTTCACATACTCACTGTGGTAGCCAAAGTACCCTGCCTTAGAGCATGGCGAAACTTATTACATGTTGCGCTGAAAACCGTTGCAAACCTAATGAACATTTTCATTTTCGTAGCCAAAAATGTGTGGGTGTAGCGAGGCTAAGGCTGAGACTGCGACTGCGACTACGACTACGACTCAACATGGTCTATGGTTAAATCCCAATTGCGATACGAGAAAAAATGCCTGCCATAATTTAACAACTCTAATAAGCCAGGCGAAAGGTGCTGGCCACTTTCTGATTGGCCACAGAGTCGAGCTGGAATTCCACAGCTAATGAGGTTAATCATGCAAAATGCGACAAACTAAACAGAGTCAAGTGACACCGGCGACAACTTGTCTCAAAATGGAATGGAACTTGTTTCTTAGCAGCGACTAAATGAAATTTTTCGCACACAGCTTAAAATGATTGCAATTAGTTGTTGAGTGGAGTGGAGTGAGCCGAGGTGATTAAATTACTTGAGTTTGCTTAAGGACTCCAAGGCAATGTCACGATCTACTAGCTATTGTTAAGTGACTCAGTGACTCAGTCGGAGTCGGACATATAAATATTTGTACAACCTGCAGGGCTATTGTTGTTGCAACTCCTTTGGGGCCACTGCAACAACTATCGGGCTATCGGAATTGTCTGGCAACTTACTGTAAATTGGATGCTGACCTTATAGAGGTGAGCAACGTGCGTCCTGGGCTCTCTCTGGGTCTATCGATTGTGCAAGCCACTGCACGCCTCATAATAAAGCATGCCTAAATGTACAGCAGCAGCAGCAACAGCAGCAGACACAGCAGCAACATGCAGCACATGATTGAATTACATTTTGCAGCAGTTGCAGTAGCTGCAACAGGGCATAAGCCAAGCAACAAAAGGCTGCCACAATGTTGCCAACAGTAGCTGCAACAACATTGTGTTGCTGTTGCCGTTGCCGTTGCCATATCCATTGTTGCTGCCAGACATGTTGCTGTTGCTGTTGCTGATGTTGAGGCACATGCACGTGTGCTGCTGCACTCGCAGTCTACTAATTAGACGTCATTGTCTGCTGCTGCTGCTGTTTGGCATTTTTGGTCAGTGTCCAATGATCCAGCTGGAAGCTGCTTCGGCCTGGCTATTGTTGCCAGCGCTAAAAGGGGTCATTATGTCAAGGATCTCAGTTGCAGTTGCAGTTGCTGTTGTCGCCTCAGCTAACTTCCTCATGTTGCCGCTGACTCATATGTTGCCAAGTTGCCAAGTTGCCAAGTTTCAGTGTCATTCGTTGAGCTACTGTTGCCAGTTAGCCAGATTGCCTGCTGCAATTAAACGAATGACAAAATGACTGACAATTCAACTGTCTGTCCGTTCGTCTGTCTGTCTTTCTGTCCGTCTGTCTGTCTAGCAGTCGCTTTTGGGTAATTGCTAATCCCGCTAACGAGCCAATGCGCTGCAATCCGATTCGATCAGATCCATAGCAAACACAGAGTCAGTCGAAGTTGGAGTCGGAGTCGGAGCTGTTTGCCTGTCCAGTGGGCGGCACATTAGTTTTCAATATGCGCAACTGGCGAGCGAGTGCCGAGCTAATGTGCCCAGTGATTGCGTCTAATGATTGATTGCCAAAGATACTACTATTACCACAGTGAGCAGCGAGAGTAAAATTGCAAATGAAACTGAAATTGGTGCGCAGCCAGACAAGACGAGACGAAAGCCCATGCAACATCAGCAACATCGGCAACAGCAACAGCAACACCAAACTGCAACTGCAACTGCAACTGGTTCCTGGGCATCGAGCATCGCGCGTGACGCTGCTGACCCACTGAACCCACCGAGCACACCGAGCGGTGCCTGCAGTGGTGGCTGTCCGTACTGTGGGTGGCTGTCTTTTGGTTCAGTGGGTTTCACTCTCTGTGCCTTTCGTCTCGGGTGCAAATTGCACAAAAAAACTAAAAACAAAATAATATTGAAATACGAGTAATGCAGCGCATTAAACTTTATTGATTTTAGTTGCATAATTATTTTAATTCGGTATATAAGTTTAGATTAACCGCCAGATCAGAGACCAAAGGCCGTATGAGAAAATTATAATTCGCAGTCGAAGCTTGGCTTAAATCTGTACTAAATAAATGTAATCAAAATGAGATTATAGCGATAGAGAATGCTGTCTTTTAGGTAAAAGTATATGATCGTTTAACCCTCACTTTTTGAATTAGTAATACTAGATATTTTCTATGAGATTAGCTATTATTTTTATTAACTCTAATTGATAATACTTTGGTTATATAAATTAGTTTCATTTTATTTGATTTTTAATTTCACTGTCGACAGCTGTGAGTTCTACGAATCTAGACTAAAAGATAACCTTCACTTTTTGGAATTAGAAATACTTGTTAATTTTCTATGAAATATATATTGTTACTAACTGTGTAATTTTGTTATACATATATCCCAAATTTATTTAATTTGATTTTTAATTTCTCTGTCGACTGCTTTTGCAGCTGTGGTATAATCATGCGAGTCTAGACATTAGTAAGGGATTAGTTCTTTACCTAAATAGTCATGTGTTTGATATACTTCTGATATCCAGATAAGATTAGCCTCTAATGACATTTGCAATTTGAGTATTCTGGCATTATTTCAGAGCACTTAGCAACCAGCATTGCATCAGCTGAGCTCAGTTCAGTTGAGCTCAGTTCAGTTGGGCTCAGCTCAGCTCAGCTCAGCCCAGCTTTGTTCAGCTCAATCAATTGCTCTAGAAAAGGCCATAAATTGCAGCAGCAGCTAGCACCTACAGCAGCAACAACTTCATAAACAGCGCCAAAAGCGTCGTTGACGCCAACAGCTAACAACAAATTGCAATTTGGCCAAATTGCTGTGGCTAATTGGCACGCGTACGTAGAGAAACCCCGAAACAAATGTAGAGAATTCACTTAAAATGCAAATTTCTGTTTACCTTCTTTTTTTCCTTTTTCCTTTTGGCTTTGCCTTAGTTTATTTAGTATTTGCCGCACGTGTGGTGCCCATGCAACCTTCTTGAGGCATGCAGCGGATACTCCCCTTGGGTAGGAGGTGGCTGCATGTGTGTTGGGGTTGGGGTATTGCTCGTAATTTGTTGGCAACATTTGCCACAATTGCATCGCCTGCAACATGTTTACGCAGATGAAGACATAAAACTGACTTTAAGCACTGTTGTTCGGCTTTTAAGTGCGTCAGATCGCAGTTCCCAGTCCCCGGTTCCCAAGTCTGTGGACTGCTTTAAATGGCTAAGGCGGCAAATTGAGGCTGCCCACAAGACCAAATTGAGCGAAAGTACTTACAGTCTTAAGCTGGGAACGAACATCCTTGCCACAGCTGCCCACATGCAGCGACAACAGCAACAACAACAGCAACAACAACAACTGCAACAACTACAACAATATATGTTGTGGCAAAATGTTTATTAAACAATTTAAATTTATGTTCATCACGTGTAAATAAACCAAATTGGTCACGTTTTAAGCATTCAAATTAAGCACTTGCATACACAGCTAAACACAGGTATACACACAGTCATACACACACACACACTCGCACACATGTGCACATCAATTTATGCTCAATACATAAATAGCTGCAATTTATTAAGCAAGTCTTGTTTGACAGTTGTAACTGTTGTTGCTATTGTTTTTATTGTTATGGTTGCATGCAACTTGTGGCATTGTTGCTGCACATAATTTAAGACAAATTTTATATGAAACATTTTGACCGCTGCCCCTAAATGCATGCATAAGATACAAATGTATCTGAGTGTAGTTTTAATGTATCTATGAGGTGTAGTTGATATAGCAAAACAGTTAAAACACTTTTACTTTTTGTGAATAGGTTTAAATACTATTCGCTTTATGTAGCAATAGAAATAATATACTATAAGTATCATATTTCATATCTTATCTTATCATCATCTCACAATACGTTCCTATGTCTTACCGTTTTAGCTGTGCGATGTTGCCCAGTCTGTCAGTCAGTCAGGACAAAGGTATGTACAGCAAACACATATTTCACTTGCATTCAATATACCCCATAAGGCATACTAAGCCGGGTATAATGACGTTATCGATACGTGACATATAAGTTTAGCACATCTTCTCAGTATTGAAGTTGTTTTGATACGAGACTTCATCATGCTTAGCTCATTCTTAATTATGTAACTCATTTTTATTCATCTGTGTTTACTGTATTGCATGAAATTGAAATATATTTACAACGTTTTGTATATTATACACTTCGATAAGCACATCACATGCTCATATAGTACTTCTGTTTACTCTGAGCTACAACTGATATTTATTCTCTTCCCTGAGTCACTTTATTTATGGCTGCTTGCCTCTAATTAATTATCATCTGCTCTTAATTAATTTAAATGCTTGACAAGAGATTTTAAACGGTTTCGGCATACGGTTGAAGTGTCGGGTTAATTTATATGTTATATTAATTAATTGCGGCTTAAAGTGATTAGCTGTCAAATAAATATTCCCGAGAAGAGAAGAGTTAAGATATGTATTAAGTAGCGTGTACCGAAATACACAGAAATTAGTATAGTATGCACAGTAAAAAGTGCTGGAGTAAAATTAAATCTTTTACACCCCATTTAAAACTATTTTGGAGTTAAAAAAGTGGTTCTCTGAATTTTTAAACTTCTGGTTTAAAATCAAAACCAAAATGGAGTAAAACTAGCTGGTCACACTCTCATTTCAAATTTGCCGCTCAATTTTTGGTTTACTAGAGTAGAATTAAATCCAAAAAGGGTTTAAAAGCCCTGCTCTCGCTCGAAATTTGTGCATACATACACAGAAGAGTTGCAATAAACGATAAGTTTGCTCTCTACGCACACACACACACTCAAACAAAAAATAAAAAAACGTAGTTCTCTGCCTGGACTTGAACCCGAGTCGTCCGCATTCTGCATTCTTGCAATCTGTTCATAAGAAATGTATTTGGGATGTGCAAACTGTTAAAGCTTTGTGGCGCAAGGGTCTAAGTCGACATTGAACAGTGTTGCGTGTGTCAACCATGGAAGAGTCGTGAGTTCAAACCGAGAAGCCGGACAAGTAAATTTGGTATGTAAGATTAAAGATATAATCAAATTTAATTGATGTAAAAAATTTATAAAATATAAAGAAAAATTTATAGAAAAAAAATATAATAATATTCAAAATATGCATCATATGTAATTTGGCGGTTAATCTAATGAGAGGAAAAAATCATGATTTAAGATTTTTGTAAATCTAAATTGGAAATTATGGTCGTGATTTTAGATTTTTTAGCATCTTATTTTAAGCTGGTTAAATTAAATCCTATTTGGCTTTGATACAACTCCTCTCTTGGTTTAAAATTAAATCCAAATTCGATTAGCGTTCAAACTATTTTGGTTTTGTATTTACACCAAAATTGGTTTAAATTGTGCACCAAGTGATAGAGCAACGCTTATATGTGTGTGTATACCAATGCTCTCTTTGTGTACTCCAGCTGGTTTAAATTTAAAACTTTTTTGGATTTGTTTTATATAGAAACCAAAATAGTTTTAATTTTACTCTTTTTTTTTTACTGTGTGGGTTAAGTGTTGCCACATTTTGTAGAGTGTTGCTTGATTGACCACTCAACTGTTTTGTTACCTTCTCTTGCCCACCAGCTGGCAGCAATAACTGCATAACAGCAGCAGCGGCAGCAAGAACAACTGTAACGGCAGCAACCATTGCTGATTGCTTAGCAATATACCAATTAGCCATTTTGTAGCAGCAACATTTTTGTCACTCGACATATAGTACCAATGGTTGTTGTTGTTGTTGTCCCACAGATTTGCGTGCATGTGTAGCAACAATGTTTGTCAACACAATAGTTGATCAGCGTGTGTGTGTTATAGTTGTTGTTGTTGCTGTTGCTGGCCACAATTGGAATTTATGCAAATGATCGTCGAGGCATTGCGTTGACAATATGTCACATGTCACTTAGCGCGGCCAATGGCCATAGAATCAATGCAAAGATACGAACAAAATATATAGCTATATATATACTATATATATATATAGTTTTTCCAGCTATCCGGCACGTTCTGAACTCGATCGTTTGACCTCAAAACTTGACTCGAAGCTGAACATTTGTGCAGAGCCTTTTCATTGCCTGTCTGTCTCTCAGTGTGTCCGTCCGTCCGGCTGATTGCTGACTAATGCTCGCATTGGATCGATTGTTTGGTGGTTGTTGTTGTTGCTGTTGTTGGTGTTGCTATTGCAGTTGATTAATTGTCAAATTGCTGAAATGAGTGCAAAAACTTGTACGCCTGTCGCGTCGCGTAAATCATTTTTATTCCATTTCGCCTCTAACATTTGAATAGGCCTCGGGTTCGCAGTTCATATCTCTTACTATCTATCTCTCACACATACGTAGTCTACTTGCACCTAATGAAGTTGTTCAGCGAGATGCACTCTATGGGCGACTCTACCCCCCTACAGCTCACTTCCCTCCCATATCCTGAGCTGCCTCCCACAGTTGCCTCACGCGCGTGCGTGCTGTCTGCTTGGATGATTGCAATCGACAAAATACCAGACTCATACTAGCTAAGTTTGCTTTAGTCACCAAAATCTCTATATTCACATACACTCACTCTATATTCACACACACACACACACACTCACTGTTCGTATTTCATGTGATTTATAGGCAACGCAATCAGGCGGACGCGATATCGAGTACTAGAGTGTTAGATTTGATATATGTATGTTTTGGGGGCACGCGCAGGATGTTGTTGGTGTTGCTGTTGGTGCTGTTGCTGATATTGTTGCAGTTGTTATAGTCAACAATTAACGCATGCGTGCAAATAAGCAGATTGCGATCAATGAGGTCTGCGCCACAGAGCCTAAACCAATAGCAAAAGTCGTGGACGAAACTGTAAGTCAGTTGGACTGTTAAAGATACTAAAGAAAGTACATACTAAAGTATACGAATTAGCCTACAAGTAGTACAAGTAGAACTCCTTCATCAGAAATCTTCTACTTTCAGTAAGACTATTCAACCTCTTTTACTAACATTATTCATACGCCATGTTGGTAAGTTCACTAATGTAAACCAAATACCTAGACCTATACTCTTAAATGCAAGTTAGACACATAAAAATATAATCAATTTTCTATAGTTTATAGCCAAGTTCTTTCCACGAATAAATACTGCTAAACAATAATTAATTACAGCGAGATCAAAGATTATAGATCACACTCAGTTCACACCTTGGCCACTCGGAGCTTGACAAAACAATTTCAGCATAATAATAAATAAAGAATTAATTGAAAAATACGCAAATGCTATAAAAATTGCATAGAATTATACAAATTTATTTAAGCTAATTTATTTAAATGCAACAATGCTAAAATATCTATAAAATTATAGTACTACATATACTCAAGGAGATAGGTCTGCTGTTTCGCAATTACTATATGTATATGATATCTATGCTAAGCAGGAATTTTGATCAGTTATTTCGACTCGACTCGACTCCACTCGACTGACTGACACTTGGCTATCTGAGGCTGAGGCTGAGACTGAGGCTGTTCTTTGGCTGGGGTTACATTTACACGTTAGACAGGCTCTTGGGGGCGAAACGCTAACGAGTTCATTCATATCATTAGCCTTCGACCAAAAGCTCGCGCCATTATAACACAAATATTTGCTAACAATAACGGCAAAGCAACGCCATTAAAGCGGGCTCAATACACGAATTGGGCCTCAGTCTTAGACCTGAAGCTGAGGCTGAGGCTGAGGCTGAGACTGAGGCTGAACTCTAACCCTCATTTGCGATCAATTCGTGGCGATTTCGAGCCTTAGTGTCTGAGTATTTGCGCTGTTTGTGTGTCGAACGTGCAGAAATTCAGTAAAAATTTAGTTGCTCACTTTTATGTAATTTCCCTTTTCTTTGAAAAAACAACAACAACAACAGCAACAACAACAGTTAAGAAACACAGAGCCAAGTGCTCAACTCAAATGCTCAAGTGCCCAAAACTGGCCAAAAGTGGCCGCCCGCTGCTCTAAACGAGCATGAAAGTGATTGCCAATAATTGCATAATCTGGCAGCAGGCAAAACAGAGAATTGCCTCGAACAGGTTGCACTCGAGATGAGAAACACCGTCTGTCTGTCTGTCTGCCCCACTGTCCCTCCTCCCACTCCTGTTGAGTGCTGCTGCTGCTGCTGATTCACAGGCTAAAAAGTGAAATTTGACATTGAGGCAACAGGCACGATCGATTGATCGATTGAGGGAATGAGCAACTGAGCAAACGTCCGAGGCGAAGGCGTCAATGACCAGTTAAAAGTTGTAAAAATCAAGAAGAAGAAGAGTACGAGTACACTGCAACAAAGAACACATTGATACGCCGGGCGAAAAAAAAAAACATTCTCACACGAAAGACAAATAAAAATTGCATTTATCACGCACCATGACTAATTTCTCAGTGGAATTTACGATACTCTTTATATATGAATATACATATACATATATAAATATTGTATATATATTGTATTTTATACACTCGTGCGAAAAACAAAGTCCAGCTCTCTACTACGATTGTGGTATTTGGTATTTGTTAACGATACTCTTTATATATGAATATATTAATATATATGTATTGAATTTTATACACTCATGTGAAAAGCAGTATTTGGTATTTGTTATTTGCTTTTCATTTGTGCATTTATATTTATATTTAAATTCAATAAATATTTTACACGTTTTTATGAGCGACGCAATTTCTGCCTAAGTTATTGCAAAAGTCTCGAGTTTCGAGAAATTTATGTGTCGTTTCGTTGGGTGAATAATGCAAGTCGAGCATGCGAGCTGTCGTTGTATCTATTGAAGGTCTCCCAGACCAGAGTCTTTATCACTTGGTCTAATGGAGTTATCATTCAGTTTAATTATAGGAATATACAGCTATGAGTGGTATCTATTGGGTTGTAATTATTATTCTTATTTATTATTGATATTTTTGCTTAAAAAACTAAAATAACAAGAAGTGTACATAGCACTGGCTGCTTAGACCTTCGACCATGTATATAAGTAAATCAGAACTTAGGCTAGTTTAATGTATAATATTTACAGGAAATGTGGTTTTAAATTTACAGATGTTTTGTGGTATTATCCATTGAGTTGTATCTATTGAAGCTCTCTTCACCAGAGTCTTTATCAATTGCTCTAATGGACTTATCATTCAGTTCGATTATGGGAATATACACCTATGAGTGGTATCTATTAAGTCTCCAACAGGAGTCTTTATCACTTGGCATAATGGAGTTATCATTCAGTTCGATTCCTTTAATCGATAATACTCCTATGAGTGGTTCAATTATGCAATCAGATACGTATAAATCTTCCGAGGCGAAAATCGAGCAGTCAGAGCCAAAAACTAATTATGTAGCAGCAGGCAGTAGTAACAAACGTGGCTTAAAATATGGCCCAATGCAATTTTCAACAGGCAAAAAAATCACAAAAAAATGGAAAATGAACTGAGCAAAACATAGAAAATATAGCTCAAAATATCTGTTCAAATTGAACATGATAAATTCATAATTGTCCATTCAGCGAACACGAACTATAATTCATGTTAGAATAATCGAATTGGACGCCATTCAGCCAGGCAATTGAGGACGGCGACCAAAGCCCAACAACAACAACAGCAGCAGCAGCAGCGGCAACAACAACAAATGGCTAACATAGGTCAGGCGTAACGAGTCATTCATGTTGCAAATGTTTGTTGCAGTTGCAGTTGCCGCAATGAAGGTGACTCGCAACTGGTATAATTTTTGCTGCTGTTGCTGTTGTTGTTGTTGCCCCTTTCATGGCACCCGCATAAGTCACACTGTCTGCGGCAACAACACTCACTCAGCCTGCAGATTCTAAGCACAAATGCAAATCCTAGGCTTTGGTTTCTGCTGCTGCTGCTGCTGCCTTTTGCCCACAATTACAGAAATGTTGCAGCTTTCGGTTTCATTTGCCACTGACTGCAGGGGGGCAGGCTGTGGCGCCACTCGCCTTGCGTCACGTTCGATGTTGCTGCTGAGCAACAGCAACTGTTGCTGTTGCTGTTACTGGCGATTAATACGCAAAACGCTTTGGCATCTTAAATATTGTGGCGTGCGCGGCATTTTGTCTAGGGGAGGGGCAGGGGTGAGGTGAAGTGAGTAAAGAGAGATTAATGTAAGTATTGGCAATCAGCATTTATATATTTGTTTGTGCTTGGCATTTGGTACAGCTGCTAAAAGGGGAGTGGGTGTGTGTGTGTGTGTGTGTGTGTGTGTGTGTGTGTGAGTGGGAATATGCTGGGAACACATACCTCAGATTTCAGCTGCTCCCCACAAAGAGATGAAATATTAATGAGCCACCGCTGAATGAACTATCGATTAAACAACGCGATAATCTATCGCTAACATTGCATTATTAATGTGAACATTTAACTAGCTTTGTTCAGTCTGTTTTAACTGCGATATGTTAGTGGATGCGATAAGATCTCTCTCGGGCAGAACTAGTTCTGCCAACTGGCATTCCCACAAATGGCAATAGCATTGCAATTACTACTATACTATAATCAATACAAATGGATTAAAGCATTTACGCGCCGTGCTAATAAATTAATATCGGTTAATTCTTGCGTATAATATTTACTACTCGACTACTCTGTATTTGTTCTCAGGCCACTGGCACTTGATTCCAGTTTAATTAGTGCTAAATAATTTGCCAAAGCCCAGCCAAAGCACAGTCTGTGTCTCTCTGGCAATCTTCGACTCTTGTCTCTTGCATATTTATGAGGCAGCTGCTGAGGCACAGACTGCCAACAAATTGAAATTGAAATTGAAATTGCAATTGTTTACCTGATTTATTTCTGCAATTAGCCGAGGCTCATAATTAGCCAGAGACAATTGCGAGATGGCATTTAATAAACATTCAATTGACTGCGATTTGTGGCTCATAATTTGAAGCTACTGTCAACGGCTCGAGATGTCAACCCGTCTGTCATTAGAGCCTGCCACAGTTGCAGTTGCAACTCATGGCATATTGTGGGCGTCCCGCTGCCACATAAGAGCCGAGCTGAGCTGAGCTGTCTTTGCCAAAATGTAAACCCCCGCCATATATGGCCATCGATTAAATGATTTTCATGTGCCATAAACGACGTGCGCCTTTAATAAGCCCGACTTTAACGAGCTGCCGCCACAACAACTACAGCTCCAGCTACAGCTAACAACTAAAAATTGAAACCCGCCAAACTCAAAATTGTCACAGACGTCGCCTCGTCTGGCACAAGCGACTTCCTCTGCCTCCCCCCTCCTTCCCCCTCTAAGCATGCATAGATATGCATTCAATCCGCTTAATTGCAACTTTTATAGATGTCTGGTGATTTAGATGCACTAACAGCTTTTAGTGCTCCAAAGCTTCACAATATTTTTTATGCACTTTTGATAGAGAGTTTCATAGAGTTTTCATAGATGTTCGATAAGTTTCGGGTTGAGTGTAAACTGCATCATAAATACACCTAATCAACGAAGCGAAACGAATGCACTGAAATCCAAATGAAAGTCAAGCCAAAGGCCAAATCCAAATGCTGCATCCATCGAATACACAGCAAATTGTATCTCATCATAAAACCGATGATAGTGAGTCGATGAGCTGATTTTAGTTTAATGTAATAAAAAGGTGTGCGAGAGAGCATGTATAATGCATATGGAGGGTGGATTAGATTAGCCCATGCGTTGCATTAGCAGAGCGAATTAAGTTATGATAAAAACTCTCCCTGAGCGTGAAAATAGAAATAAATACAATTTAGATATATTTGAAATATTTTTATGATTTATTAGATTTCTATATGGAGCATAATCTGAGACATATCAGTAATAAACTAGTTGAACCAAGTTGGGAAATCAGACCAGAAAAAAGCTACCAAGAAATCCATTAAAGTTCACACAATTTACATATATTAATTCATTAGTAAAATATAAATAAATACAATTTAGATAAATTTGAAATATTTTTTAAATCTTATTCTATTTTTATATGGAGCATAATATGAGGCACATCATTAATGAACTACTAGAGTTGAGCAATGTTAGAGAATCAGAATAGGAAAAAGGCTTTAATATGTGTTATGAATAATATATTTTTGGAATATTTTGAAATTTTGTTTCGATTTTAATATGGAGCAAAGCAAGGGAATCAGACCAGAAAGCAAGCTTTAAAATGGTTATAAATTCCATATAATAGACTGTAAATTTATTCAAGCCATCAACTAGAGTTACATATTTCAAAGCAATCCATTATAGTTCATCCAATTTATATTAATAATATTAATAATTATATAATTAACGTGAGCAAATTAAGTTATAATAAAAACTCTCACTGAACCTAAAATATAATCAAATAAATTTTAAATATATTTGAAATATTTGTACATTTTATTATATTTTTATAGGGTGCATTATCTGAGTCACATGGCTAATGAACTATAGCCAAACAAAATTAGGAAATCAGACCAGACAGAAGACTTCAAAATATGTGCTTCCGAAAGGTCTTCATAAGCATAAGAAAATGAAATAATATACCTTATGATAGACCTCAACAGTATCTGAGCAAGCAACTAGAGTTATTACAGAGCAATCCATTGTAGTTCACCCAATTTATATGAATGCATGATATTCATTAGTACATATCTCATTTATTTAACACCTTCACAGTTTACCGTGTTTGATTTTGCCTTGACTTCTCATTAATGTTTAACATCCAAATATGATTAAGACTCATGCCTGTACAAGCACACTCATAAATAATATAAACAGCCCAAGCAAAGACAACGATAATAATTATTTATTATTTATGAAATATGCACGCAAACAAAATTTTAATTAAATTCGTACATGCAAACACAGCCACAGTCTGTGGCAAAAACTTGGATTTCAAATTGGATTTAGAGTTGGAGTTGTAGTTGTAGCTGTAGCTGTAGCTGTAGCTGTTTCTAGAGCGGGTCAAATCGATAGAGCAGAGATAAATAAATTCAAGACCAGAAACAAGGCGGCAGCCTTTGAGTGGAGTGCGGCGCATTCACGAATGTTGCTCGAATGTTGAATGTTTATTAATATTTTGTCATAATTTTCTGTTGCAACCGAAAAGAGATTAGAGTCTTGTGCCATGCAACGTGAGAAATTATTGGCGCTCTAATCTCGACAGCTCGGTCTCGCACAGCAAGTGTACTGACAGACACTAAAAACTCAGCAACAGCAACAGCTGATAAATCGCTCGCTTGCAGTTCAAGTGCAAGAGTTTAATTAACATCCACCGCCAGTGGGTGAGCGTGGCTTATCAGTGTGCCACAAAATGGGGCAGGCATAGTTATTCACGCATTTATGGAATGCACACACACTCAGACAAAACGATACCGATATCGATAGCTATATCGATTGAACTGAATTTATTAAAATGCAATTTTCACATTGCTGTCGCTTTGGGGTGTGCGAATGTTGCATGTTTGCCGCTTGTCTTCAGTATTTGTATTTGTATTAGTATTTGTTGTATTTGCTGTTTCTTGTAGCATTTATAGTTTATTTTTCATGTTGCCATTTGCCAAAACGCTCGCTCAACAAGTGTCTGCGTCTGTGTCTGGGCCTGGTCAGACTGCAGCGAGACTAGTCGACAGCCAGGCCTAGTTGTTGCAGTTAGTATATGTATGTAGTCTTTTAGCTGCGTGGCAATACAATCAATTTTTAATAAATTGTAAAAAGATTTACGTTATTTTTTATACATTTTTTATGTTGCGTTTTGCATTTTATTTAAATTTTATTGCGTGCTATTATTTAATGATAGCTTAAGGATTTTTAGAGCCAAGAAAATGTTAAAATACATGTGAATCTGCTGCAAAGCGTATGAGTATTAACTAGTATAAGCAGCTTAAGTTAATAATTGTCAATTGTTAATTCCAAACTAATAGCTCAATCTTTATTACATGCAATTACTTTGCCAATTTAAATACTCGCCTTCGTGTAGAGTTAAATATATTAATTCATCAAGCGCTTGTCACTGCCGTATCTTAGTCGCCTGGTTTAGTTTAGTTTTTTATCCACTCATGCGATTTCAATGCATTTAATTAGCCATAAAATGTCTTTTGGGTATTCGCTTATCGCAGTTGGCAAATAAAAATACTTGGCTTGTTCAATGTGGATGCCCGATTAATTATGAACAGCTGAAAGCGCGCCATTAACATGAAAAGTCAAATCTATCTAAATATTTGCCATAGGCAACAACATGGCCATATCCAGCTACAGCTACAGCTACAGCTTCAGCTCCAACTCCGAGTCCAACTACAGCTTCAGGTACAACTGTAGCTTCAGCTGTGGCTTGTTGCTCCTCCGGCTTGGCCCCGTCTGCGTTTTGGCCGAATGTGCAAGTTGGCAAGTCATTTTTATCGCCCCGCAGTAATCTGAGCTGCACGAACAAACCGACAGACGGACCGACGGACGGACAGACGGATGGACCATACGAAAATATATATAACATGGCATCATTTGCTGCCAGGCGCGCGTTTGCTTGTTGTACAATACTCCACTCCACCTCCGCCTCTGCCGCCCACCTCCACAGCACAGCTCTCCTCTCGGTGCTACTCTTTTGTGTTCCTCGTACGATGATGATGCAACTTTATAGCGCTTTCAGTTCAGTTTAGCAAGTGCTAAAGCTAGTGCTGATCCGACCAGTTTTATGGGCCATAGAACATGTTGCCAAACTAGTTACTGTCGGCATAGTCCTTTAACTGGGTCACTGTGGCAGCAGACCCACTGTGTGGCAGCAGCAGAGCAGCAGCCAGAGAAGATGCCTAATTAATACAAAAGACTTAGGCAACAAACTTGGAGTTTTCATCTGTTCGACCTATTTGATGCCACTGAGACTACTTAACAGTATCAACGGAGCTTATCTAGGCCTCTGTCTAGATTCATTTATGACTCTGACAAGTCAGATGCCGGCGGCACATCCTGCCGTGGCTAATCCATGACTTTTCTTTCGGCGTTGGCTTGCAGCTTGTTGTCTTTATTAGTATTACAGCCATAAATCAAAGAGCCAGCTTGACGGCGTCTCACATGTGGCCCTGGCTAGTCTGTCCGTCCGTCTGTCTGTCCGTCTGTCTCTCTGTCTGTCTGTTTGCTCGCCTCATTCGCTTTACATGCGCTTGAGCTGCGTCCACTGACCGGCAATATTTCAATATTAATCCAACTGCCAGCGAGATGACGAAGTGTGGAGCTTACTTTCCGCTCAAGTATTTGCCTAGTTTAGTTTCAGTTTCAATTTCAGTCTCAGTTTCAGTTTTCTTTTAGGCGCTGCAAATTGTTTGCTTGCATGCGGCTTTTAAGAAATAGAAAATAAAATAAATCAATTGGTCATGCCATAGATATTGTTGCTGTTGCTGCCAGTTAGTCGGGCTATTACTCAATTTTAGCCCGCGGTGCCATCTGTGCCAGAGAGTTTCACAGAGCAGCAGAGGAGTGGTGGAGGTGGAGCTGGAGTTGGAGTTGGCGCAGGAGATGTCTCAGACTCTCTGTCCTTATATGGCAAATGCCTACACGTGTCTGCAGTTGGATAAGCCAGACACGGCAATTAATTGCGCGACTAATGAAGCAGATGCCGAAGTGATGTAACACCAGAACTGAGCTCATACTAATAGCTACAAAATAGTTCAAGTTATGAAAGGGTTAAATGCTTACTAATGGCTACGGTTAGGCATACTTGACTCTAGTCTGTTGGTTGTGTCTTTATCTTGGCTGCAAATCTATTGGAAAGGATTGAACTAGCTTTAATTCCAATCATTTTGATTGAATCAAATACCATGGCTAGTGGAGGCACCCAACTGCGTAGACATGTCATTGCTCGCTTTTTTTGTGGCAACAACGACAACGACAACGGCAACAGCAACAACAACAACAACCTGAACCTCTGACTGAAACTGAAAAAGTAAACGCACGTGCCGCACAAGCGAAACAACTTCATTTGATCATTTGGGCACAGTACTTGGCAGCGACGTTGACTGCGACGTCTGACGGCGTCGTGTAGCACAATTTTTGACATTTTTGTGGCGCCAACAACAGTAACAACAACAACAACGACAACAATTCCATTGACATGCGTCAAACAACAATCAAAATAGGTTCATTGCTGTTGCTGTTGTCGCAGCAAGGGAAGGCAACATTTGGGTAGAGGCAGAGCGGGAGGGGCTGGTGGAGAGACTAGAAAAACGTGAGCTTGCCATGTTGGCCATTCATTATGAACTCGTTTTATGGAACGAGAAGCGCCAGCAAAATCTTTGGGATGTTGGCTGCCAATTAACCCAAACGAAAACCATTCGAACAACTCCATATGGCAATGTCGCCTTGTTGTTGCTGTTGTAGCTGCTCTTGTTGTAGTGGTTGTTGTTGTTGTCATAGTTATCGCCAGCTGAAAGATCTTTACCATTCGCTTTATGAAATCCCAGAAATCATTAGCGCCCGCCGCCCGACTACGTGACACTTTTGCCACAGAGAGACCCCAAAAAGGTAAATAATAATAAAAAAGAAAAAATAGAAAAAGAAACGCACTGATAAAATTGTTCGAAAACACACAGATCAGTCGGGCGCCATCGACAGTACCATACGCTGCACATAATGTTGCTGCAACTCTACATTTTCAACACAGGAAACCAAGCACTGAGAACAATAGTAAAGTAATTGCTAATAGGAGCAGCAAAGTCACATGCTCCACACACATCACACATACACACAGCATTTTTAAATTGTCATAAAAAAATGTATTAGCAAAAGTCACAAACAAAATAAAAGTCGCAGCCAAAGTAATTTGCTCACTGTTTTCCTATTGCACATACATACATTCTACAAAGTAATATATGTATGTAGTACAATTACGATTTCCGTACAGTTCCACTGCCTCTTCTTCCTTTTCTCTCGCAGTTCACGTAGTGGCTGCGCTGCGCAAAGCAGAATTTTCCACAGCGGACAGAACTATGTACATATATAGACTCTGCTCGTCGTCCTGATCAAGACAATACATATATATACTTTTGTGGATTCTGGAGTCCTACACCTCCTTCTGCCTATTACATACACTTGCACAAAGTCATCATACCCTTTTTAACCCACTTTCAATGAGTATAAAAAGTGAAGAAACCCAATGGAACAACAGCAATCTCTGGCTGTAAGTTGACTTCACTGTGGCAACGTTTATGAATTATTAAGTTGTTGCTTTCAACTACTCTTTGCCTCGGGTAAGTCTGTCGGAATAATTTGTAAATTAATTAAAACATTTTTGCATTAACTTCGTCGACTACGACTGCCCATTTTTGGAACACCCCGAGATGCCCAGATGCCAAGATGCCGAAACAGCGCTCAGGCATTTAACCAAATTATTTTCTCGAGTAATTTTCGCTTGGAATCAAACCGAATAAGCGAAACTCGAATGCAAAACAGTCAATTTCTGTGACTTGAGTGCACTTTTTGTAGCTTTTGTTTTATTTTTGGGTAATAGTTTTAGTTTTTACTAAGTTTCTGCTGGGGGTTTTCTTTGATTTTGTGCTCGGCCAGGTTATTTGACTTTCAAATGAGCTCAGAGCGAGCTTCAGGCAGCGGTTGCCTTTTTTTTATGAGTTTTTCCTCAACATTTTTCCGTTCGGCTGCTGCGATTTCTGTGGCAATTTGCAATGCAAAAATGCCAAAACGAAACAAAGAAATGTTTGGCCTGCCAGCAGACGACAATAAAAACCGACAGTTGACTCGTGTTGCAAGATATATTGCAGCTAATGTTGTTGTTGCTGCTGCTGCTGCCGCTGTTACTGTAGTTGTTACTGACAATTTGATGTGGCACATAAAGCAACAACTGCAGCAGCAGCATCAGCAGCTGCTCCGATCTATGTTCAGTTCATAGTCAGTGGGTCAACGCATCTCCAAACGAGCGAGCCGCCAACAAAAGGCAACCACAAATATGAATAATTACGGGTACTCGTACTCGAACTCTCTGGCGAAATAATGCCATACTCATGCTCATATTCATGCCACCATTCAGACTCGCATTTGTGTTTATGGTAGCCAAAATGAAGTTGTTTGCCTGTCGCCATCGGTAGCAGAAATATGCCTCGGCAATTTACCAAACATATTACCACAACAATGTGCAGAGCATTAACGGTGCTTTTTCCATACATATGCCTGCCGACTGCCAACCGCAAAGAGCCAAACAAATCGCCAACCACCCCCCACCCCACAGCCCACACTCTTGCGACAGTCTCCCAATGTTGTCAACATTGTTCGCATCGAAATTCGAATTCGTATGAAATATTTGTAACACATTAGTGCAAAACGTTTTCTAATGGTCGCCACATTTATTACCCGCCCCCCTCGACCCGCTAGCTGGATTTTGAGTGCTCTTAAGATACGTAAACGTAAGCGTACGAAAAAGCCATATTTCATTTGTATTTGATTACCATAATTGAAGTTGCTGCAGTTAATAGAGTTTTCACAGCCAGCAAAATTGCCATCTGTCGTGGGAGACTCGAGTGCCTATTGAAATTCTTTAATGCCAAATATTTAAAAGTTTAAGTGGCACTGGAAAACCCGTGATTTGATTCCCCTTATAAAGCATGAACAGAGTGTTGGTGAGATGTAGTGAACTATAGTTGAAGTTATTACAAGTTGATCACAATATTAGGAGGTAATAATGTGAGGAAATGTTAAATAACTTTATCAAATTCTATCTTCAATTTAGCTAAAGTACATAAAATAAATAATAAATAAATAATTTTAGTAAAGATTTTAGCCAATTTTCCAATGCAAACACTGCGTCTATAAGGTCTTTTGTGCCATGAGCGATCTCTATTGGTCCAAAAGACCACCAACTTCCCGCAGGAAGAAGAGTTCACTTACTTCTGATTTTATACATATAAGATCCTTCCAGCTTTATTGGTTTATCGCTATTTTTACACTTTCATTTGCTATATTACATATTTTGAAGCGCAAATACTTCGTAGGTATAAAGCTTCCAGTTTTATTTATTCTGCTTCTGGTACTTTATATTTTTTTCCAGTGTCAACCTAAGTTATTTCGTCGCTTCATTGGATCTTCTCTCTTTGTACACTTCCTCAGAATTTTATACATATTTGCCTTTACAAAAACTTAGCTAGATCCTTCATTTATTATTTAATACTTATTTCGCAATGCCAACATATGTTTCTTCTAAGCTATCAGCGTCAGTTATGCTTCTCTTCTATTATGTTCTTTTTGCAGTCCAACAAATATTTGCACTACTATCTAGTTAAGAACTTATTTATTTGCTTATAGTGTTTATTTTGGGCAAATTTCGCTAACTGATTTTAAAACGTGCATTTAGTAATCGAGCATTTGGTGTCTCCAGATTCGGTTCGCTGCCTTATGCACATTTCACATTCCAGCGGCCAAGTTTGAATGCCTTGAATAAATATGAGCATAATTAAATAAATATTTACACACTTTACTTACTTAGTTACTTGCGGTGATTTCTGCTCACCGTTTACGTTAACTACTGCTGCTGCTGGGCTCTCAATGTGACACTTGTTTTCATTTGGCGGGCAAACTTGTTGACCAGCTCAGCTCAGCTGTTGACCGAGTCTTGTTGAGCTGGGGCTAACGAAGCAGATGCGGGCTCCAAATAAAAGCCATTAAAAGACCTGATGAATGCAGTGAAATTTTTGTTGAATATGAAAATCAATATGCCACCGAGTGAAAAACAAACAAGATTCTTGTTTGTCGTCAGCCCGTAAACCGACTAAACCAGACTCCGCTTTTAGTTTGATTTTCTTTTTTAAGCGTGTGATTTTTCCGACTAGCCGAATCGAACGAATCATGTCATAGACTTTTATGTCTTTATGACAGCGTTTTATTGTGGTTTATTGTTTCAATTAAAGAACAGCCAAGTTTAGCTAGAAGCAGACTGAATTGAGATGTTGTTGTTGGTATTGGTGCTGCTGTGACTGATCACAGTTACAATCACAATCACAGTCTTATTCATTATCAAAATTCCAGCACGCTTTATGACGTTTCTCATTTGTTATTACTGTTACTGTTGTTGCTGTTGCTGCTGCTGCTGTACTGATTTTTGTTCAGATTATTCATGGATTTCTTTGGGTTTCTTTCTGTTACTGTTGTTGGGTTGTCTCTCTTTGGAAATCAGCTTTCGGTTGATTTTCATTATACAATTCTCGCTGGCTTTTGTTGCCCGGCTCGGGGTTTTGTTTTATTTTTACGGTGCACGGCGCAAAAGTATAAAAATTAATTTCATTTTTATCGTTATCGTTATTATTATTATTATTTTTATTTGTAAATGAAACGCTGCATTGTAAGCTACCGTTCCAAAGTGCTTGACATAATTCCAGTGACACAAATTGAGCGAGTCCAAGTAGATGAAGTGCACACTGTGCCTCATTAATTTGTCAGTCAATAATAATTCCCCCCTTCCATCACCCTGTCCACTCCGTGGCTTTATAATTGTTGAATGGCAACTGCAGCCATCGATCAATCCGAGCCATAAATTCGAACGCTAAACGAAGCTACGTCTCGGCAGCCAGATTATATATGTACATCTGTACAATATCTTTTTTTCCCCCACTGAATTACTACGACAGTCTGTTTATATATCTTTTACCCCGAGTGGAGTGGAGTGGAGTACAGCATACAGATTTGCCATGTTCCGCACGATCTGCTGTTATATGTCCATGTACAGTTGTAGCTCACTTGCCCCCCTTTCAGCTGTTGGCTGTGCGCATACTTTTCAAAGTAACTTTAATTAAAGTGTGCGTCTTAAATGTCGGCATTTGAAATTTATTGGCTTTTTATGCGCAGCATCCTTGTCCATAGCACCTACTTACATTCCACTCCCCTGGCTCCACCTGGACACACCACGAAGATGCCTCATTAAAGACATTTTTATTGGCACTCAAATGTGCGCATTTCTTGGCTTTTTCTACACTATTTACAGGCGAGTACTAAAAGGTGAAACGGGCAACGTGCCATTGTCAAATTATCAGCTAAATATGTATGTGTATAATACATATGTATATGTGAGATTTTTTGTATTTCAATTAGCGCTTTTCTTAGGTATGTAATTTGTTGCCAATTAGGCAAGAGGTAAAGATCAGCAATCGCCTTATCATCTTTGTCGCCTTCATATAGAACAAACTCGTATCTGATATACATATGTACATCTTATATACAGTTGGAAGGCAATATAGATATATTAATAATTCTACAGTTTTTTTGATTAAATTTAAGTTCTTCAATTTCACAATTTTGTTTTAACTTTCGCGTCTATTTAATTCGATAAAGTTTCAATCAGCTGACCGCCACCTTAGCGAACAATCCTCAAACGACTAGTCGATAACATATTGACAGTGTTGGTTAACAGCCCTAGGTACACATCGATAACATCCACAACTACAGCTGAATAGTAAATTTTAATTAATATAAAGAATAATCAACTTGAATTATAAATGAAATACATAATGTAAATAAATTAAATTAAATTTATAATATAAATTAAATTCCCATAGTTCTTTTCATTTCTTTCCGTGTACTTATCAAATTGATTCTTCAGAAAAATATTAAATATAAGAATAATAAAATAATATAAGAAATAATAAGCTTGAGTTAATATAATAAATGAAATAATTAATATAAATCAATCAAATTAAGTTAGTATAATAAGTTTAATTCCCATATTTCTCTCCGTGTACTTATCAAATTGATTCTTTAGATAAATACGCTCACTTTTAGCACTTGCCTTTCTTTTTTACCATTTTCTCTGTGGCCAAGTTTATCGCTGCCTTTAATGCTGCTGCTACTCTCTGAGACGTTTTCCACATCAGCCCAAACAATCTCGCTCAGTGTATCAATGTTGCACTAATTGCCTGTGTTCTGGACATGAACTCGCGCCGGTAACCTCAAGCGTGCGCAGTGATCACGTCGTGAACTCCCCTAACCCCAATCCCAGCTGGTAATCGAACGTACACACACTCACACTCGCACACACACGCGCACACACACATGATCCAGTTACAATTTGTGCAGTTGCATTTTCGTTTAATATTTTAATTAAAAGCCAAACGTGGCACACCACATGCCACAGAGTCAACTTGGCTGCAGGTGTCGAAGGTTGCGTCTCCCCCGCTCAGCTGCCTCTTGCTGCAGTCTCTCAACATGCCGTGTTAATCACCAATAATAATTGTTAAACGCAAATCGCAAGCTACTCGACTCCAGACTGCGAGGCTGCTCGGTTGCCAGGCGGAGGCTTTTGGCGTTTACATGAATTATGAACAACAAGCGGCAACTTTGGCTGCTTGGCTGCTTGGCTTAAAGTGTTTGCCACAAAGACTGTGTGGAGGAGCTCTAGTCTGCATGCCTCTTGGTCATTTTGGTTATGCGATGAAATAATTTAAATATTTGCTAGCAACAGCAGGAGCTGCCAGTGTGCACCCCCAAGCGTGTCTTATGCAATCCGGCTGCCCATTGAGATGCTGCCCGGCTGCTCGCCTCCTGCCCTCCTCCCACCCTTCCTAAACAAGCTGAGCACACACGTGAGCCAAGCAGAGCTCCAAGCTCAGTTGTGCCTGCCTAGTTGACAGCCCACGCGTGGCTCTGCCTTATCCCATTTACCACATTTACCATTTTTGGCTATCGACATCGACGAGCCACAGCGCTAGCGGCCAGCCTCCAGCCTTCAACTGCTGCACCACAGTCAAAACTGAACCACTCCTGCTCTGTGTACATCTGCTGTGGCTCTCAGCTGAAGAGACGTTGCGATGTCGACGTCGACGTCGACGTTGGCGCCGACAGCAGCATTGCGCAAGAGTCGCCTCGCCAGCCAGTCAGCCAGACAAAACGTCATGAGAGATTCTCAGATATATTTCATTTTTATGATTGTGTCTATTACCAGCGACCACGCACGTTTGCCTTATTTCAAATACCCTACACGAATCGAGGTCTTTCGTGTTCGAGGAAGCGTTTGTCACAGACAAGGGACGAATATTTACGAGCTATGGCTGCGTTGTCCTTCAGTTAGATGGATTTCTTACGCTGTACATATTCAGAAGTGTAAATTAATATTATTATAGCAAGGGACGAATATCTATGAGCTTTGTTATACTGTACATCATAATCAGAAGTATAAATTGTATTATAATAATAATAAGTTGTGATTATTTAATTTAGTTGTATTTATTTATTACTTTATTTAGTTGAAATTATTAATTTTATGTAATCATCATTTATTTTCAATTATGTGTATCGAATTTCCATAGCGTATTTGCACATCGTTAGAGCAAAAGTCGTGCTTTGTTTGGCTTTTTGCAGCTTGATGTTGTTGTCGTTAATGTTGCTGCTGTGTCTGGTACGGCAGCAACATCAACAGCAACGACAACAACTTTTGAGGTGTTGGTAATTGATTTTTGTAATATCTTGGCTGGCACTCTTTTTGTTTGGCTTTTCTCAACAACAACAACAACAGCAGCAGCAGCAAGAGCCCAGCATCAGCAGCAAGAGCTCCAACAGCAACAACAACATTGGCAAACTTCCGAGATGTGTCTGCGACATCCGCCGCCGCAGCAGCAGCAACAACTGCTTTAAGAACAGCAACAACAACTAACAAACAAACAACAACAAACAGTGGTAGAAAAAAAAGGCGCGCAAGCGTGCGAATTCAATTGCTCAATTGTAGACAGCCTGAATACCCTTCCGCCCCCTCGACAGCAGCAGTCACTCCGCCTGCGCAATGCACTAAGTTGTTGTTGGTGCTGCTCCTTTTTATGCGCTTTGCTTTTATTGATTTCTGCGGTTTACTTGCTGCTGTTGCTGTTGCTGTAGTTAACAAAACAACTATTTAGAGTCGCGATACTTTTCGGATCTGCTTTTATTGCCAAAAACATTGAGCATTTTTTACAAGTTATTGTCTTGAAAAATGAGTCACACTTGAAAACGAAAACGAAATCGCATTTGAATTTGGCAAGCGGAGTTCGCCAATCGTGGGAAATCATTCACAGTGTGAGTGTGGATAACTTTGACACACACACACACACCCGCACAACAACTGCAACAAGAAACGCCAACACTTGAGGCAAAGCGTCAACTGCAACTGCCATAAGTTTTGAGGCGACTTCAAGTTGAAGCTGCTCTTCGGGTTGAAGTTGGCCTAGACAACCTTTCCAACTGTCATAAATGTAATCTCTGTCATTTGCAGCTCGTGTCGAGTCGCTAGATTCTATTAGCTTAGAGATGATATGCATTACAATGGGAGCTTTACAGATATCAGATAAAATACCCTAAAGATCTACATATATCTTTATATACCTATAGCTATCTATCTATCTATGACTCTGTATCTATCTGTATGTATTTGATACATATGTAGCAGTATCGATATCTATCTATATGTATCTGTATCTGTATTTGTATCCATATCTATTACTGCATCTGCAACTGTATCTGTGTCTGTATCTGCTCGCTGTATGACATGTCAAAGTCACAGTCACAGTTGCAGTCACAGTCACAGCGGTGGCTGTTGTCGCCCGCGTGACACTTTACACACACAATAAATCAAAGTGTGCTAAAAAAATATTATAGAAATAATATAAATTAATAATTCCTATGACACTCGAACTAAACTGCATAGATGGGGCTCAGCCATGATTTATTTCATTTAATGAATATTTAAATACAAATATTAGCTCACATTAGTGCGAATTACCCAAAGTAATTTATATAATTTCAATATACCACAATCTTGGGCGTATTTATCATGTATAGTCTTTATTGTTATCCGAATGCCGCTCGAGTGTTTACAATGAAGGTCAAGCTATTGAAAATTGAATTCTAGCCATTCGCCACAGTTCATTTATTTCCCTCTTCTGTCTTATTAATTGATTAGCTTCCCATGGTGATCGGGTTCAGCGATTAGAGCGATAGAGCGCTGGCTGTAAGTGATTTTATGAGCTGACACCAATATTGACACTCTCTCTTTGTCTATTCACTATAATATCGACCTATCGCTGCCACCTATGTATGTATATCGATCTACGATGACGTGACGCTTCAACTTTGCCGACAGTGGACTGTACTGGATTACAGGGTATGCATGAATAATGCAGTGAAGTCAGCGCAACTTATGCCAGATCGTATGCCAGAGATACTACACATATATGTAAAGATATACATATGTGTATCTGGGGTATATTCGGTGGGCTGTCACCTGCCGGAGCACTATCTAAATTTCAATCATAATTTCGCTCGGCTGCGGCAAACACTTGACAACATTTACAAGCGGACAGACGTGCATATTTAAGTGTGTGTTAGTATGGGTGTTAGTATGTATCTATGTATAAGTATATACACTACAAGACGATTAAAGCCCACGCGAGTGAGTTCGAAACAAAGTTTGGGGCAAGAGAGCTATTGTTTGCCCTTTTGGAGACGAGGTGGATGGAGGCCTCAATCTATGCCAAAGATTTTCAATGTGCGCATTATGCAAATTAGCGCCCCAACAAGTTGAAAGAACTTGCCACACTGATCGCCTATCGATTATACATATGTATATATATAAATGTACATATATATCGCTTGCTGTTGTTGTTGTTGTTGCTATTGTTGTTTCGATCAATAAAAATTATGTTAATTAAATGCCATTTCATTGACGGAACATAAAAATCCACACGCCACGCATGTTCTCAAGCCAAAGACCCGCGGAGAAACTCTTGAGTTCATTCACAAAAATATCCACTCGACTCGTGTGTGTGTGCGAGTGTGTGTGTGTGTGTTTTGTTGTGCTGTGTTTAGTCGCAAGTTGGAGGCGCTCCTAAACATGCCCGTTAACAAATTCTTACGCAGCATAAAAAATAAATATATTTAGCTTTTGCTTTTGCCAGGTCTCGAGGCTGCGGGGGCCTCCAGCTGCGCCTGAACTTGGCCAACTTACGGAATGAGTCACTCTGGAGACCAACTGCCTAGACCGGCATACCAGCCAGGGGCCAGGAGATGCGCAGAGCTGACCGCATCGAACTGAGTAAAAGTGTGCCAAGTGGCCTAGTGGCCAAGTGGCTGCGACTTGCCACAACAACGGAAGTTTATTTGCCCGCATTTTTCGCATATGAAGGTCAAGTTTTTTTTGTGCACTTTTGGCAACCTCAATCAATCAGTGCTTAATGCTTAATGAGCAGACAGACACTGAACCGGGAGAGAGTGGGGGAAGCAAGGTGTTGCAGCCAGCAGCTGAGGTGAGCTGAGCCTCCTTTCAATTGAATGCAATTTCACTCGACTCAAAGAATCACAAGGTAATCAGCTCGGACTGCTATTAAAATCATGATTTATGTTTTCTGCACTTTAATACTTTGTTCATAAATCATACAAATAGTTTGTGTAGAGGTTAATTTTGCTGCAAAACTAGTAGCCAATTGGGTGAACAATTTATGTTAGAAACTTGACGATATTAATGGAAATTTTAATCACTTTGAATTGTAAATAAATTTGAACAAAAAGCAAACTAAAGGGTAAAGATTAGCTCATAAGTAGCGTATAAAACTTGTTAAATTTTAGAATATTTTTGTAAAGCAGGGTCTTAAATAATATGCCGATAGTCTAGTGCTGGCATCAAAAGCGAGCAACTATCGAAAGTGATAGTGACGATAGTGCCATCGTTATCGGTCCACTGCTCTCCTCACAAGAGTGTTACAAATATTAATTTCTTTTAACCATATACGGAACAGCATAAACAATATAAAACAGAAGAATATGTACTTTAATTGCCTGGAGTCTAATGTCTGCTCCCTCCTCTATTGGTCCAGCGATGCATGCCATAAATATTAAAGGAATTCTCCTATGTATAGTCTGTATTCAAACTAGGTCTCGTTTTATTTCAGCTGCTGCCCAAGCATAGCAGACGATCAGCTCTAAATTGGTCAAGTTTCAGTTTCAATTGGAGCTCCAGCTGTACACCCTTGCATTTCCTATGTGGCCAACAAAAGCGCGTCAAGGCAATGCCGACACTCACGGTTTTTGGACTCTGTGCCGTTTGTCTGGAAGCTCGTTAATGTGTCGCCTGTAAATTGCCAGAGATTGAAAAATCGGAGTTGCACTAGTTTTATTTGCTGCTCTGGCTGTGGCTTTGGCTCTTTTATCTGGCCATGTCAACGAGCTAAAGCGAACGGTAAGCGGCTCCCGCAGCAGCGGCCCAGTAGTGGGCCAACTGGCGGACAGACGGACGGACTGACATGGACAAGAGCTGTGGCAGTGCCACTGCAGTAGTGGCCAGTTGCAGTTGCAGCCTGGTGTTGATCAAACGTAAATGTCAAACCGAATGACAGTTTGACAAATATTGACGACGCGTCGCGCAACGCACAAGCCAACTGGAGACTGGAGCACACAGCACGAGAGAGAAAGAGACTCGAGTGTCGCCTATGTGGAATGGAGTGTAGAATGTGGATTCACGATTCATGAGGTAGCTCCTGCGGCGGCGATAAGCGAGTGCCGGCAGTGCAGAGCTCCCCATAGGGTAATTAGTATTTAAGCTAAAGACCTGGCCTCCACTTGCCACGGGAGCTGCTAAATATACTCGTATATCTCACAGATTTCTCAAGCGGCTTTGATCTGAGCAGATAGCCGCCGACTGGCTGCCATAGAGTCGGTCTGCCAGACGGCCAGACAGCCATACCGTCAGACTGCCAGACAGTCGGCAGGCTGCTCGGGCTGCCGCATCGTGGCCCACTTTGCTCGCGGGCCGCTTTCTGATCTGTATCTGCAAGATACTCGTACAGACATGCTTTTAGCAGCATTATAAACATTTTGCATTTTGTTTTTGTTAAATTATTCACTCTGCACACTGCTAAGTTATGGCGCAACATTTTTGCTACTATTTGTCATCGGAGCAGAGCGCATTCCGCGAATCAACAAAATAATATTCGTATAAAAAATAACTCATTTTCGTGGCTCTTTAATTGCTTTTGATAAATCGCCGCATAATCCGCTTAAATATTTATGTGCTCTTTTTATACATTTTTTATCATTTATTGTACATATTTTTTCTGCTCTCGCTGCTTTGCTAATTTTTCAGCGTACTAATTAAACAAAGGACACGCGGCTGCAAAAACATTTTAAGCTTTTTCGAAATGGTTTTTATGTTTAAGACCTCGTATAAATTGGCATTTGCCTGGCAGCTGCGGGAGGTGCAGAGATCGAGGATAGGAACGGGGCTGCGTCTAATTAGTGTGGGCGCCGGCACGCCCTTAAATCTAATGGCCAAGCTAATCCTTCATGGGGCAAATGAATCGCATCATCATTTCAACACCTCACGCCGCATGCCACAAATGCTGAAAACAAATTTATTTCTTCTATTAATTCGGCATTAAATTTCGTTTTCAATACCAATTGCATACAATTTGAAATGAATTGAATTCAATTGAATTGAATTGTGCTCCGGCGATTATTGATCAATTTTGTAGAAAAATTACAACTCTGACCATTAAATTATTAAGTTGGCCAAGCAGCAGGTAAACCTGCTGCGCCACATGTGAGTATGTGTGTGTCTGTCCGTCTGTCTGTCCATCCATCTGACCGTCTCTAAGTTAACTCATTAAAGCGGCTCAAACCGATGCCGAAGTCGCCTCGTCGCGCCTCCTTAGTTCGATTATAAACCAATTGAATTAGTCTTTGAATAATCGAGTGGTTCCTCCAGCTTGGTGCTGGCTTTGATCTTTCGCCAATCCATCAATCAGCCACATCCACATGCACAGTGATTATGTAACTGAGGCTGCCAATTTCCATTTCCATTGCTCTTTTTTTCCGTTTTGGCAAATCAAATGCATGAGTCTCTCTTTTTCGTAGCGAGCTAATTATATGAAGTACATGGCATGATGTGGAATTTTTGTGTGTATGTAAATTGGGTTAATAGTTAATTGGGTTAACTTGAACTTGTACAAAAAGATTACGAAATGGATTAGGAGGAGAGAGGCAAATTGGAGCAGCAGTAGCAGCAGCAGCAGCAGCTGGTGTCCAGTTCTAAGACTGGTCAGATCACATTGAATATCGTAAATCTGCGCTACGCTCCATTTCCATCCCCCGAGTTTGAGTGCTTTGCGTGCCCCATAATTATACGACTCTTCACAGTTTATAAAACAGAAGAACTGAGTTATTAACCCCTAGTTCAAGTATTGCGTGTCATGGTTTTATAAAGACCAACTTGACCACCTTTTACGTATGCTCCTCATATATCCGCCACGCGCCTCGTAAAAGAACATAAACTTCATTGTCGACAAAATGCGTAATTATGCCGGGGTCGGTCTTTCATGAGATAGTCAAAAAGTCAAAGCCAAGATAATAAAACCAACCCCGGGCCGAGGAACACAACACAATTTTGTGGCACAGTTTTAACACCTTTTTGGCCCGAAACACGCGCCAACTGCAAACAGTTTGCACAAGGCAGAACGAGAGCTTCTGAAATTTATGTGAAAAAACGATAAACGAGAAATGTGAAACGAGGAACGAGGAACAGGAATGGGAATGGGAACGGAAAGGAGAATGAGAACTCAAAACGAGTGGGCAGTCAGAGCAAACTAGGACTCTACTATATGCATTTTTATTTGTATTTTTTATGTATTTTGACTCATCATGCGCCGACTGACTGTGAACTCCAGGCAGGACACGCGACCGAGCACATAATTTAATTTTGAAGGGTTCCTCGAGGGTTACGAGGGCTACGAGGGTCGTCCGAGGGTCAGGGTTGTGGCTAAAAAACAGAACGTGCGTGTGACATATGGTTAATGAAAACGTTAACTGATGAGCTGTGGAACTGTGGAACTGCAGCAGAGTTCCATATTCTCAACTGACATTATCATTAATTAGTGGGCATTAGGCATAGAGAGTGTGGAGGGCAGAAGTCAGAAGGCGTAGTCAGCCATTGCCATGCAGTGATAAATGTGCCTCGAGCCCTGTGTTTAGCAACGTTTAGTTGGCATGCAACAGTCGGAGATACCCAAGGCAGATACCAGGTCCAATTCTAATACCAATTCTGATGCCAATCCCGATGCCAGCGTCCAAATGACGTCCAACGCATCTTTTGCATGTGAGTCTGTGAGTCAGTTGTGGCATCGTGGGCTTTTAATGCCACTCGCCCGCCCATGTGCCATGTGCCGTGTGCTCCATGTGTGCCATGTGGGGATCCACTGAGTTCTCTTCTAGACTCTGTCGCAATACGCTCTGTCTGTCTGCCTGTGTGTCCGCTTGCCGCTCCATGTAATTGCTCTTTGTTTGCCATTTGATGTCATGTTCTTTTGGGCCTGCGTCTGCTGTGTAGGCTGCCAGCTCTTAACTTGCCTCTCTGCTCCCAATGATTGTGCAACACGCAACAATTGCCAATTGCTCATGCTCGTTGGCATTACTACGGCTCTTGCTGCTGCTGCTGCAGTTGTCGCTGGCTTCTTTCATTTTGCACTGATTTGCCGCCGCCATTTGCATGGAAATGTGCACAAAGTAACGCGTGCTTTTGGCTTTGTTTATGGCCAGGTCGAGAGATCCCAACACCAGCATCCACATCAATAACAGCAACAACGACACTTTTGCGTTTATTTAAGCCATATTACTGCAAATTACTGTGTGGTTCCTTAGACCAAGGCAACGGACGTGCGGAATGCTCTTGGCCATAGTGTAGGTTTTTCAGCTAGTAAAGCAGTAAAAAATAGGTTACTAAATTGCCAAAAGTTATGATTCTTCTAAACGTTTTACAGCCTATATATTTTCATAAACTTAGCTCGATGTTCCTTGGCTTGTATACAGAAGTAAGCAGTTACACCCTCTCCACACGCCTCAGTCAAGAGCTGGTAAGAAGTAATTACTCCTTTATATATACATATATACTCTCATCTAGATATGCACATATATATTGCCGCTGCATTCGGTAGCAATCAATTTAATTGAGATTGATAGTCGGCCACTTCCGTTTCATTACACATTACATTCCGAAGAAGAATTGTCCCCTGCTGGCGATATCTGGCAGCTGATAAGCAGCTAGCTCCTCTTCGCTGTCTCTGCTCTGATCCGTTGGCTGGCTTGCTGCGTGGGCACAGGTTGCACAAGTGACACACGGAGCTCAGAGTTTGATCTCGCTCCGATCTGGGACTGAAGATTTATGAGCCGTGTATTTCTGAGTAACTCACACGTCGCGACGTGGCAACCTCTGACGCTGCGGCTGCCACTTGCAACAGGGCAGCACAGCTCGCACATTTGCAGTGCATTGATTTTTGTCACTTGCGCATCCGATTGGCATCGCCAACGCGTGCCAGCCAATTAATTATATAGGAGAGGGAATAAATGATGGGACAGAAGTGATTGTAGGTAAAGTAAACAGAATTTAATGCAAACGTTCAATTAATAAAGAACAAATATTTGAAAATGCGGAATAGTTTGCGCAAACCTGCCCTGGGATTGCGCCTGGCCATGGCGGGCAGCATCGGCGACTCCTTCACGGCAACATGTATGAAATAGGTCATTAACAGCCTTTGCTCTGGGGAAACCCCAATCTGCGCTCCAGTAGTGGCAGGACAACCGAGTCGCGAGCGAAAGTCACGATCCTCCCCAGTCAGTATTTGTGCGGCCACATTCAGCAAGTGAGATCCAACGATGGATATGCGTCTGTCAGCCTCATGCACCACCAAGATCACATCGAATTCGAGGTTCCCCATCAACCGGTCATCACTGCGCAGATTCCTTTGACTCCTTTGACGTCGCTCCACAGCGGTTTTAGCCGCATGTTTTATACGCAGCCGCTCGCTGCGTCGGGGTTGGTTCATCCCAGTTGTTAGAGTCTAATGATACACATACAATATATATTATGTATTTTAAATTGAATTGAATTCATACAGATTTTTCAAACCTATTTTCTTTTTGATTTCTTTTAAAATGAAACCCACGTGTTAAAGAGTCGATTGGAAATGAGCTTGCCCCGACTTCGACTATTCGAGAAATTTCACATCGACTACTCGCCTACTGTTGATATCGATAAACCGATAAACGCATGCGCGATTGTTCTAGTTCATAACTGAAATGGCATTTGCAAAAAAAAGGTTCATGTGGGAGTTTCAGCTGGGACTCGCTGTCTTCAGGCTAAGGTTTTCTAATGGGATTTGTCCGAAAGGCCATAGGTTTAAGCATAAATGGTCATTATTTTGTCAGGCACGACTTAGCGCTTTGACAAAGTAACTGTACTGTACATTTACTTGGCCGGCAGCCAATTGGCCTATTGAGCCTTTTGCGCCTGATTATAATGCTTATTATTATGGCAACCCAGCTGCAAACCATTTGTTGCCACCGTTGTTGTTGTTGTTGTGGTTGTTTTGCTGTTCTGGTTGTTGTAGTTATTGTGATTGCTGTTGTAGGTGTTCAATTAAATATGCAAACAGCTTCAAATGTGTCTCGACTTGACCGAGTTCAAAGTCAAATTGCCAACGTCAGCGCTACGCTCGATTTATTTATCTCTATCTGACTTTTAGCCCATACAACCAAACATACCTACATACATCCATACGTATGTAGCTTTTCGATATCGAAAAGTTCATTGCCAAATGCAGGCAGTCGTCGCCATTGGGTCGCCAATCGGTTGAATCGGTTGGATCAGCCGGATCGGTTCGTCGATCAACTGCAGCTGGGCGCATGCGCAACGCGCACTGGGATTGAGTCACACGCCGGCTGCTCGCTGCTGCTGCTGCTGCTGCAACAACCCCAACCTCCAATTGCCGGTTGCTGTCGAGGTCTGAAAACGACTCCACGTCAAATTTAGTGGGCGGCCACGGACCAAATGGGTTTTTGCTTACTTCTATACCCTTACCAGGTGAGCTGAGACTATGGCTTTTGAGAGGACTTGTGTAATGAGTTAGAGCAGTAACTACTATAATGTATCCTTTATGGATTACTCCACCAAATATGTATATTCATGAAAAGAACAAGTAAGGGGATGCCACAATAACAATGAAGTAAAGCTCAAGTTGCTTATATAGTTTATACAATAACCTTCTGCTAGAATATTTATTTGACTAACAAAGACTACATTTAAAATTCCGACGAATTAAAAAGAAGATATTCGGAAAGAATTATTCATTCAAAAAAGTTATGTTATATCCCCTGATTCATTTCAAAGTGTATACAGAAATCGTCTTAACACTCCACTCTACTTTTTTTTCTTATTTATTTATTCTTTACCTTTTTTCGTTATAAATTCTAACCATATCGTTTTCATTTTGAATTTTGATTTAATTTACGGTTCTCGGACCCGCTCGGACACCTTGAATAATGTTTGTCTATTTATAAATATGAATTACGAGTGTTTCTACAGCAGATTAGAGGTATTGCTGCATTGCCAGTGCCTGCATTTTTAATTGCTAATTAATTTCCTCGACACTCGAAAAGCAACAAAAAACAATAATGCACAGAGAGATAAGCGACTTTTCAATTAGACATATTACACCTGGTTCTACTCCAGTTAAATGCACACTTTGTGTACAGTTTATGGTTATAATTAAATTAAAATTAAATGCAATGTGAGTAGATGTACGAGCATGTCTGGCAGTCACTGTCACTGCGTGGGCGTTTGATAAATTATAAAAAAATATACAATATAAAAAGTACTACTACTATTGGCCCGAGTGACTTCGAGTCCAACTCCAACTCCGACTTCGACTCGATTCAGTCTCTGTGGCTTTGTCTCTGTGTCTGTATCTGTATCTGTGTGGCTCGCATTAAACAGCAATTAAGCTTAATTATAGTTGTCGCCGTTTTTAGTCAGCGTTGTTTATGTGCAACGTGTATGCAAAATAGTTGCAGCAACACGCGCCCCCCACCCCCAGGCCACCTTCCCACACTCGCCGTGTGGCAAGCATGGGCCAGTTAGCATATCGCGAGAGGAGTTCCTGTTTTTGGTGGCAGGCTTATGCTTGTGTCGTCGCCTGCGGCTGCGCCCCTCTGTCAGTCTGACAACGGCGCATACACACACACACACACACACACATACGGAACAACACACGCTACGACACGAACAAAACACGACACGAGCGCGTCCCCCCATTTGCTAATGGGCGCTTTATACGACTATGTTTCATATGTTTCAGCTGGCTTGAAATGGATGAACCCGCTTGTTTGTGGCTGCGGCATGTGGCATGTGTGTGGGTTATCTACCCAAGTTGTGCCTCTTGTTGTTGTGGGTGTCTGTCTCTCCTGCCATGCAGCTGGACTCGGCGCTGTCTGCATGAAAGTAAAAGTTGTGTAGCGGAAGCTTAAGAAGTTGCCCCAAGGAGTGCAGAGTTCCTGTTAGCCAAAGTACCGCTAAAGAGCAAGATATAGTTACGTTAGTATTGCACAAATATGAATTTTTATTTAATACCACACATTTCTCGATTTGTAGAAAAAGGAAGACTGTTGTTTGATGTTCGAAAAAAACTAAGATGCCCTTAAGCTTCGAACTCATAGATGTTTGAGAGTCGAGCTGAACACAGCGTATTGTTCTTGTTCGCTTCCAGGAAAAGGTAAACAAAGCAAGTGGCGTTATCCAACACTGCTGCTTGATGTTCGATGAAAATGGCGAGACATTGATAGTTGCTCGCGCCCAGAAAGGTAAACAAAGTAGGTTGCATCAAACATAGAGAGTAGAGGATGAGAACTATCGATAGTGGGCGCCATCGATAGTCGACGATAGTTTATTTTAAACCATCGATAGTGCCATCGATAGTGTCGATAGTGGCATCGATAGTTCTCCACCTCTAATAGAGAGCGAAAAAATCTCTGAATCAAAGAAAGTGGTGGAATTATTCAATTTGTTGTGGTTTAAGTGAGTAAATCATAATAACAATATATAATATCAATAATAATAGCTTGTGAAGTAAACTTTTATTTGCTGTACATCCGTAATAGATCTATGCAATCGGATCTAGACAGCAAAATCCATACATTCTCATACATATGTACGTATGTATGTATGAACAGTTCAAACATTAAATTGAAGCTTATAATAAAGCATGTCTTTATTAAAATATTCATTAAAGCTCGCAATTACTTCCTATATAAACAACGTGCATACATACTATATGTATATATCAAGTGATCTACTGACACATTAACCAGATTGGCATAATAAGCATTACGCCCACTCGGAGACTCAATTCAACGTACACATGTATTTGTATGCACAATTTGGTTTTATGTGAGTGTGTGCGAGTGTGTGTGTATTTTAAATGAATAAGCACAACACAAAGCGCACAAATTAATTGAAATAATAAGAGATATCAGTCAGAGTCACACACGCGATCTGACTGGAATCGCATCAATTTCATATGAAGCGCTTTTCTTCTTGTTGTTGTTGTTGTTGTGGTAGTTGTTGTGATTTAACTTTCAAGTGGGTGCACTGAGTGGTTACGTCTGTGATTTGTGCATTTATCAATTTGTGGGGTCCTCATACATACCTACACGTACCACACGGTGTGTGTGTGTGTGTGTGTACTCATATCTGTATCTCGGGCCGTGCGTTGCTTTATTACGTTTATCTAGCAATCTTAAGCCAATTTAATAAGCAGCTTGAACGCAAAGTTGAGCTGTCAGTGGTAACATGATTAATCAGCGCAACGCACAACAATTGAAGATACTCGACAGGCCGCAGAGGCAGAGGCAGGATGGTGAGACGAAGTGAACCCCAACGCCCACGTGGAGCTGAACCTGAAGCGTTTTGATGAATGCAGGGGGCAAGTCATGTGGCACGGCAACTCGTACTCATACTCTACTATATCTGTTCTATATATAGTATATAATACACTGGTTGATTCCTGGAGCTGTGATGCTGCATAATATTCAAGTATCATCGCAATCAAATTATTTGTTTAACATGTGTCAAATGAACTAGTTCATCTGGAGAGCGTTTTCAACTCTCCAATGCTCGTAAATGAGCCTCATAAAGAAATATCAAACGATTTATAATTTCAAATGACAAACGACAACGATTTTATCGCCACTATCAAAACAAGATGACGTGCCGAAAATAAAAATGCTGATGGAGGTAGATAATAAAGAATGCAATTGAATTGCTTATTTTGATTTTTGAACAATTTTCAAAGCGGCAACAACAACAGCAACAACAACAACAAGCGTCTCGCATTTGCTGCGACATGTTTGACTCGTGTACAAAATATTTTGATAGTGATCATGGCAATAACAACAAAAAGCAATTGAGACATCGACACACGGGGTCACACTTATCGACTCATCTAAATGAAATAGTTGTCTCTTATTATACACATTTTTGTATCTTTATTGTTGTTGCCTATTTAATAAACTCGTAGGCATATCTGAGTGGTTTATGTGATTCCTTAATAATCTAACTGTTAACGTTAACTGTTAACGTGTTGCCTGCCAAATGGGGTAAAATCTATTGACGAGGCCCGGAGAAATTTCCAATGCAGCGTTTGTTTGTTTTGTTTACTGTGCCAGACACGTAACTGGGAAATGTTAATAATCGTATAAATGCAGTAAATATCAAATTCAGGAATGCCATTGCACATGCCAGACCAGACTGACTGACTGACTGACAATGACAATTGCCGATGGAAATGCAAAGATCACTTAGGTTTTTCAAAAACATTTTTATTTATTATTTGATGATTTTGTGCCAGCACTTTTTGGTGTTTTGAAACGATATAGAGACACATACATACACATAAATATACATACATAGATAATACGCTAGCTACAGCTACACACCGATACAAGTGGATATACTAGTATCGGTTAGTTAGAGACTACATACATTTAGTTTATGGCTAAGGGAAACTATACAGAAATAAACTAGGCGACATTGATGACACGTGTGGAAATGTTGTCCTACAACTTAGGATCTATGAATAAGTATGTTCTATATGCACTTTAATACACAGGGCTCTCCGCAGGCTCTGTGCCTCGGGAGAGCTGCGAGAATCGCTAGGGGATTCTCAGGGGAAACATTAAGAACTAAGAAACTGAAGAAAGTGGTTCAGTTTGTGATGCAATTAACATTAGTTAGGAGTGTGCTTAAAGTAGTATACATATATGTCGTTAAGCAGGTGGAAATTTCATTTACTTAATTTTAGTTTGAGTTTTGAATTGAAGTGATCCGATACAGATCGGGCATAGGCACGGTTCAGCTTTAGCTAGAGGCTAACTGAGGCACTATATTGGTAAAAAGCTTTAATTCCGAACTCCGAGTGAGACAAGATTTCAAACTCTGTAGTTTAAAGTTTCATATTTAACACTAATTAGTATTCAGGTTTCCATCATCATTACCATTAACTAAACAATTCTCATTTAAGCTTAACTAAAGTCCTTTGGATTCTGATATAGTTGATTTGTGGTTGCTCTGCTCCCCCCACTCCACTCCACTTTACTCCTCTGCAACCTCTCCTCACCACTCTGCCCCCGCCTTCACTTGTTCTTCGGCAGATGACGCTTCATGTGCAACGCCAGGTGATCGCTTCTGGCAAAGCTCCTCTCGCACACGATGCACTTGAAGGGCTTGGCGCCAGTGTGCTTGCGGTAGTGCCTCGTGAGCTCATCGGAGCGAGCGAATCTCCATTCGCATTCGGGCCATTGGCAGGTGTAGGGCTTTTCACCTGAAACGAACAGAATGCATAAAGTAAAATAGTTAGCAATGGGGAAACATACTTTTTTATACGTATACTAGAATATAATTTCTTTCCGTAAGGCCCTGGCCCAAAATAGCGCCTAATGAGTCTGTGTATTTCAATAAATAGGTCTATCATCTGGTTACTTTAACTACAAACAAAACAGCCGTAATTTAGATAAATAAATGGAAAGTAAGGAAAGGCATACTGTACTACACAATCCAAATCTATACTATACTTTGTTGTCAAGTGCTCTCAAGAGATGCTCAAGTAGTGATAGACTAGACTAAGTAGTGACTGCTATAGAGTATGTCATCGCTGTGCTTCTTGTCTTGCAGTGACATACTCGTACTCGTACTCGTACTCGCAGCTAAAACATGTATTCACAAATTAACATTTTCATTGAATTTTCATGTTGTTTGCAGGAGAACAACTACACGACACTCATGCTGACGATGACGACGATGACGACAAGAAAACGGCAGCTGGAGCAAATGGTAAGTCAATTCGCAGTCAGAGTTACTTCATAGTCTGGTATTTTATGATTTGAATTTCGATTTCGATTTTTTCTGTTGTGGCTGTTGTGGCACACGACTTGCCGCTGACTTGCCGATGACGATGGCCCACTGCTAACAAGAGTAACAATACTAGCAACAACAACAACAACAACAACCAGGCAACACGACAACATTTGCAAGTGACTTTTGCTCAGCTCATGTCGATGGCATAGCAGAGTAAAAAATGCGACCGGCCGGTGCCCAAAAACTATACCTGCTGCTCTATGACTAATTCCCTCCAGCTGGGACCGACGATTGCTCGTACCTTGGCTATGGCTATCAGCGTGTTTGCGGCATTACAGCTCGTACACTCGTACACAAACATAAACACAAACATAAACATCAACATCAACATCAACATAAACATTCGTGTTCAAATTGAAATTGAATGAAATAATTATTGCGGTTTTAAATCTGCTGAACTTGACATTTTATGGCATTATATTCAGGCTCTCGACTCACTCATTCGCAACTGAGACGAATGAGTTTGCCATTGTTCACATAATCGAATTGGATGTGGATTGGGATTGTGGACTGTGTAGCCAACGCTTGATTGGTTCTGGACATCAATACAGTTACTAGCCTTGCCACAACTATGCAATAGGAAAGAAAATATTAATATGGAATGCTTCTTCACACTTTGATTGTAACAACGCACACACTTCTAAGCTCATCCAAGCTGAGGCCCTGAGACCTTAGACCCTTTTCACAACATTATTTTAATCGACGCGTTGTTGTTGTTGTTGTCTGTTTTTTAGGTTGAACTGCCTCTTGAGACGGCTAGATATGCAGCTATCTTGCTCCAAGTGGAGTGGCACTCAGCTGACACTTTTGTTGGATTTTGGAATCGAAACTCAATATGGGCGACTCGTGGCGTGACTTATTGGTTTATTTAGATCTCTTTTAATGAATTTAAGTGCCCTGGGGATGACTGAACATAATCAACAAATTTACCTATCGACACTTACAGCGCGTCGGTTGTGTGTGTAAGAAGCTTTTGCTTTTTGATGCCAATAAGAAAACATTGATAAATTGCTGGGCTTTATGACTGGTGAGTCATGCCACACACACACACACCAACTGCCCAACAGAATCTCTAGCAAAAACTACAACAACAACAACACATTGAGCACTCGTGGGAATATCATTTGGCAATGCCAAAAATTGAAATCGCTCGTAACTAAAACAAAGATCAGCATCGAACCAGAGCTGTGGGGAGTTGAGTTGGGGCTGAGGCTGAGGCTGGAGTCGAAGTTGTGGAGCTCTTGTTGGGGCTGTGGCCAGATCGGCCCCGGGTAAACAACAAACAAAGTTATGTAAATGTTGTTTTGTAATGTGCGATGAACGCAATGCGATAAGCCGGACGAAATTACTTCATAATTTTAACGTATAGCGCGATAAGCGCAACATGCACTAACAATACTATGTGTGCGAGTATATACACACACTCACACACACACAGACTACTAAGTGTATAGATTGAAGCTTCGAGTGCCCAAAACCAGCTCGAAGACAAGTCTAGCCGCAGGCCAGGGCACTGGACATGAGCAGACCTCCTTCTCCTCCTCCTCCAGTCGTCGGGTATGAAAATCAAACTAATTTATGGCGGCGCGAACATATTAGCAAACAAATCAGTACAAAATAAGCCCAGCCGGTGGGCAATCTACATCCACATTTATTGCACAGCCGTTCCCAATCCTCCAGTGCCACTTTCGGTTCAGCTCAGGCACCTCGACTAGGTTCTATGGCTGCGATACGAGAGCGTGTGGAATTTATGCGTTCGCTGCCTGCATAAAGATTAGTTAGCGGCCGATTTTCTAATCGTCGCGTACAGATAAAAAACAAAGAGCACAAATAAAAAACGCACAAATTTACGAGTTGGAAAAAAAAGTAATAGAAAAAATGACTTGGACAACAAACTTGCGCATACGCTCTGCTTGAAGAAGTTTTCTGTGAGCTGTGGCAAATATTTAAACAAAAAATGCTGACTAGAGAGAGTGTTGAGCACTTCATCTCAGCTTCAGCGCTGCTAATCAGCAGAGACAACACTCAGCTGGTGTGTCTGGCGCCATCAAATGCCACAGCTTCAAAATTGCATGAAAAACAAGCCAAGTGTGTGTGTGTGTGTGAGTGCGAGTGTGTGCCTATAGGCTGGGCGATGTTAACTAAGTCAAAAGCCAAACAAGCGGACAGCCATCAGACGGTAGCCACAAATGTTGGTTGCCACTCGCAAAGACTTGAGGCTGGATGCGGATTCGTGTTGTCCCCGGGCAGAGATTAGAAAATAGAATCAGCATCTATGATTTATAGTGTAACAAAGGGCACAAATAGGATGTAGATCGAGGACACTACGACTCGATATTTGTATCGCTCTCAAGTCTATCTGTCGCTGTACTTGTCGACGGGTTCAACAAATGCTACGTTTTCCTTTTGATGGGGCGTTAAGTTTATCAGTTGAGTCAAAATCAGCACAGCGCAAAATCATAATAATAAAATGCTTTTAATGCAGCCTTTTGAGATGGCGCATAAATCAGCGGGTCATGTGCGATTAATAAAACACTAAAGGAGTACCGAGGCCGAGGCTGAGGCAGAGTCTCTCCTCTCTCTCTGTGGTTTTTCGGGCTGGGTCGAGAGTTGAAAGTCTCGCAAGTCGCAGTCGCAAATCAGGGACATAAAACGTGTGGCCCATAAAACGAGAAGACAGGTGATCAACATGCCAACATCGGGCTGCCAGGCAATGAACGACCCAGCCAACTAAAAGACAGAACGACGAACTCACCAAAAAACAGAAACAAAAATAAAAGATCAAAACAAAAGAAGGCAAAAAACGACGTCAAGTGTAATCTGAGCAAGAAGGAAATGCAGGCCAAACGTGCGCCCAGCTGATGGCGTTGGCGATTGGCGATTGTTGATGTTGTTGATGCTGATGTTGCAACTTCCAACTTCCAACTGGCAACCAGCAACTCGCAACTGTAGCTGACCACAACAACAACAAAAACTAAAATACAAACCATAGAAATCACGATTTTTGTGGTTGAGTTTTTTGCGCCCAAAATTGAAAAAAGCAAAAGGCGCTCCAAGCACTTGGCAAATTATGTGCTGGCAACTACAAATATGAGCGCGCGAATTAATCAAAAGCCTATTTTTTTCATCCATTTTTTGTCCGCCTAATGCAGCTGTCTGTACACCACTCAGCCCAAGCCCCTACGAGGAGCGGTGGTGGCTCATCGTCCGAAAACCACAGTGTGGTTTGGTAATAAGCCAGCCTACGCCTACAACTGCAACTGGCAACAGGCAACTGGCCAGGATTGCCCAGGAAGCAATTGTGAGGGCGACACCAGCAGCCTGTGGCAAGTAAGCATAACCATAACCAGGTGGGTGATGGGTGGGTCAGTGGTGCAGTTGGGCTATCAATAACCACAAGTACTCACCAGTGTGTATCCTTTGATGCGCCTTCAAGTGCGAGCTCTTGGTATACACCTTGGAACAACCTGAAATGGCAGAGTTGGAAGAGGGAAGTGGAGTCAGTAAAATATTATAGAAAATGTATTACATACTAAATGGAAGCTAGAGTACAGTTGCAATAATCTAAAAATTATTAATATTTGTTCTGTACTTATTACACAAGTTGCACCTCCCTGCAAAAGGACATCGTGCTAGCTCCTTAAATGGCCAGGATATGACGGTTATTGTGTTTTTTGGACAAAAAGAGCGAAGTTCCTTTAGTCAGTCGAGTTAAAAGGACATTTGTGTATATAGATAAGTCCTTATAGCTTAGCCATATTCTTTTTGATCCTGACGAAATTGGTGCCAACGATCGGGCCTTGCTAAGGACTATAAGCTGTCCCTGGAATTGTCCATCGTCCCTCAAATAATTCGAAATTTAACCAAAATTTCCTTTATGTTTGGGATGCATTTTCATTGTATACTTTCGGGGGCAGTATAACTTATATTTATATACTTATCGATTTATCGATATATCGATAAAGGAACTAGAGAATGAGAGCGATTGTAAATTGAACAAATGAACGGAATCGAACTAGATCATCATCGGAACTTGGAATAAAAGAACAGCTGTTCTCGAGTTTTTATACAGATTTAGTACAATTAAATGTTTGTAAACTAAAAGAAATTGATAAAGATTTTATTTTCAAAGAGATTTTTCTTAATTAACTGAACTGTTGCAAACCGAATCTTATTACAAGCAACAAAATTGTGCCATATACTATCTGGACAACATCTTGATAAGATGACTATGAGAAATAAGAGGCAAGTGGCAAGTGGCGAGTGCAGCTGCAGTGGCTTTGACTGTGGTTAAGCAGTGGGTCAGTGGGCGTTAGCGCCTTTAATTAAGTCCGTGGTGGTGGTGCAGCTGGTGAAAGTTGCACAAGATTCACTTGCCTCACAGCATGAGACATTTATGTGGCACTTAAAAGGATGCTTAGAGATCCCAGCACGTACGCTCTAATTGAAAGCTGAGTACAACGTGCCTGCCATACAGAAGACAATGCCAAAAACCTGCAGCTAAAAATACACACCAAGACATGGCCAAAGCGAATTGATAGCTAAAAAGCGAGTCAAGAATGTTGCGCCAAGCAACAGCAACACCAGCAGCAATAGCTACAACAACAACAGCAACAACAACAACAACGTTGACAGTTAGCTGCGTGATTGGCTTCAGCTGTGGCCAAGAGTAGCGAGGATCGATCACAGGCAGTTGCGTGGCTGAGACATAACTCACTTGCCACGCAGTTGCAAGTTGCCAGTTGCAAGTTGGACTCGGTCTCTAACTCTGTCGCTGTCCGCGTGTCTGATGCGTGCGTTTATGGCATAATAACTTCATTTAGACAACATTTTTGTTACTTTTGAGCTAGAGTTTGGCTCTAGACTTGGAGGCAATTGCCAATTGGACTCGTAATATTTGTGCCTGAACGCGCTTTTTGTCTAAAAATGGCCACGGCAAACGTGTCAGACAATTGTCAATTATTTATTAGTGGCAACGCACGTAGACACAGATAGACAGACAGACGGACAGTCGGACAGATAGACAGTCAGACGAAGCGACTGTTGGCTAGACAACATCACATTTAGCTGGGTTAAGTGCTTTTCGATTAGCTGATAGAGTATGGATCTTGGAATTCACAGAGTACTCAACATCAAATTTTGATTGAATCATTCTCTAAATTCAGTTGAACTTTATTAGGAACTCTATCTCTATGATATTCTGTATCTGCAACTGCAAGTATATCAGAGCATTGTTTATGGATGAGCTTGAGGATACTCTCTTACATAAATACGGCCTAATGGCTAATTAGAATTACAAAAGAGACATTAGAAAAAGCGCCACAACAGCTGTCACTGGCAGAAAGATAATAAATAAATGTATAGATAAATGGAGAATAAATAAATGGCGATTGGAAATACGCCACACGCATGAGCAATGAGTCCAACTCTCTCACTTCCCAGGCACACAACCTGAGCAGACACATAACCAAATATGTATCTAGTGAGGGGGCAGTGTGGTGGGACGGGGGTAAACCGCTTTACTATCTGCTACGTAAAGTGTCGCAAAGCGCGCGAAATGATAAACGAGTCGCACACGAGGAGCATCTCAAACAGAGGCTGTAACAGCAGGCATCAAATGTATCTGTATCTGTAGCTGTATCTATGGCAACTGTTACTCACCCACAAAATCACAGTGATGGATGCGACGCTTCTCCAGCTCCGGATTGTTGCGCCGATTGTAGCGTACGGTGCGCACACTCATCAGGCTGGCAATGTGTGCTGGTGTGCCGGGCTGGTGGTGCGAGTGCCGACCACGTCGACCGCTGCCGCTTGGGGGCGGCGGTGGTGGAGGCGGTTGCTGCTGCTGCTGCTGTTGTTGCTGCTGCTGCTGAGCTGCAACTGTTGCTGTGGCGGGCGTTAGTGTTGTGAGCGTGGTTGTGGGCGTGGCAGCGCCTAGTAGCTGCAGCGTGGGCGCTGGATTAACCAGGCTGGGACAGAGACCAGCCAGCGACCCATGACCCTGCTGATAGGGTGGCGGTGGTGTGGTGCGTCGCTGGGCCTGAGCAACGGCAGCTGCTGCTGCCACCATGGAGGCGCCTGGACTGCCGGGATCTGAGCTGGGTGGCGTCAGTGGTGGCACAAACATGTGACGCGTCGAATTGGAGCCAGTGGATGAGGCGCTGCCGGCGGAGGAGGCGGATGTCGCTGAGGGTGTGCTGGGTGCGGCTGGGGGGCAAAGCTGCAGCTGTTGCTGTTGCTGATGCTGCAGCACATGTTGAGCTGTGGGCGTGGCAGTGTTGGCTGTCGCTGCGGCAGCTGCTGATGGCGGGTGTATTTGGTATTTGGTGTGAAAGGTCTACAGTGGACGAAGAGGAAGAGGAAGAAGAAGAAGAGCAGTAAGAAATAGAAAGTGTTGTTGCTGCTGCTATCGAATGGCAACAGTTGCTGCTGTCTAAAATGTCTCACCTGACTGCTGTGCCAGCTGTAGCCGTAGCCATTGCTGCTGCTATTGCTGCCACCATTGCTGCTGTTGTTGTTGTTGCTGCTGCTGCCGTTGGTGTTGCTACTGTTTAGATAGCCCGAGCCTGATCCGCTGTTCAGCTGAGATGCGTATTGTTGCTGATAGGAGGCAGAATTGCTACTGTTGCTGCTGCTATTGTTGTTGTCGCTGGCTGCCTGTTTGGGGCTGTTGCTACCGCTGTGCTGATGCTGATGTTGATGCTGCTGTTGCTGCTGGTGATGCTGTTGCTGCTGTTGCTGTTGCAGCTGCAGCTCAACAACAACCTCAGCAGCGGGTGGCAAGAGGCTTGGATGATGCTGGTACAAGTGTTGTTGCTGTTGCTGATAATGCTGCTGATAGTGTTGTTGCTGCTGCTGCTGTTGCTGATGGTGGTATTGCTGCTGGTGTTGCTGTTGCTGGTGATGCTGTTGTTGTTGCTGTTGTTGCTGCTGCTGCTGCTGCTGGTGTTGTCGCTGCTGCTTTTCAGTTTTAATCTCCATGGGACTGAGCATTGGTGTCGAGAAAGTTTCGAGCAGAGTTTCATCTATTGCTTCCATTTTGACCTGTGGCAGCAACTGTTGCTGCTGTGCCTGATTTGCGCTGTCGCTGGCACTCAGCATCAGCGCATTCTCCGGATCGATATTCTGTATTGAGGTGGCAATATCATCCCACAGCACTGGCCGCTGATACGGATCGTCCAGTGGATCGGGGAAGAGAGCCTCTTTGTTTTTGGTTTCTACAACGGAGAGCAGAGAGTTGAAGGAAATCGCTATATAATCGAGTTGCTAATGCCATATGTAAATACTTATACATTTATGCATATACATATGTATGTATACAGCGTGTGCAGGGGAATTAATAATGCAAACAAAGAAATCTCGCGTATGCATGAAATTTATGAACACCCGAACTAGTGAGACTACAGTGCGTTTCATAATCATAAGACACCTATATATATCTTATATCTGGTGATTAAAGCCGACATTTTTTACAAATACAATGCGTATATATCTGAGCTTTGAATTCGCCCTTAGAACTTTGCCTTTTTCCATAGAACTATTTTTCGCATGAATTTTTTTTAATGAAAGCACGTTTTGATGCAACTTTTTAGTGTTTAATTATCATAAGACACACATCCTTTAATAGACAATTTTTTGATTGGTTTTATATTTAGTATATCGTCCTCGACTATTGAGAACCTCTAATAATCGGTTTTGCATGAATCCTATTAATTTTATTTCAACAAATTCTAAAGTGTCTTATGATTATGACACGCACTATAGTGTATATCGATTCTACACTCTACTACTTGGCACTCGGCGTGTACCGCATTCTCAGTTCGTCTATGCCCTCAGCTTTTCGACTCTTGCGTCTCAAATTTCACATTCGGCATAGAAACGCAACTATGAAACAAAAATACAAAACTCAAAATGAGGAGAAGACGAAAAGAAGAAAAAAAAAAAATAGAAATAAATATAAATAAAAAAACTACGCAAAGCGAAGACATTGTCTTGTCGCGTTTTGCTATTGACTTGCGAGATTTCACCATGCGTGTAATTTTGTGTGCCCAGTTCCCCAAACTCTCTAGCCCCATGTGTCCCCCCTCCCTGTCCCACACTCTTATCTCAACTACTTACCATACAAATACTCCTTTTCACTGCCCGTTGTGCCGCCGCCTGTGCCGCTGTTGCTGCTGTTGTTGTTGTTGCTGTTGTTGCTGTTGGCATTGGCATTGCCGGCGCTTGGTCCATAGCCGAGTGGCACATCGTAGGGCGCACCATCGTAGAGTGGTGCACATGCATAGGCGGAATTTGAGTTTGAGTTGGGCGAGCCGGCGGGTTGCTGCTGCTGCTGCTGCTGCTGCTGTTGTTGCTGATCGCTGGCATAGCTAGAGGCTGCCAGTTGCCAGGCATCCAAGGCTGATGATCCACTCTCGCCACTTTGCAGACTGTGGTGCAAGTGCTGATGGTGATGCTGATGGTGGTGCGCATGCGAATGGTGGTGGTGCGAATGCAGGTGATGGTGGTGGAATTGATGCTGATGATGTTGATGCGATGCTGTCGTATTGCCGTTGCTGCTGCTGTTGCTGCTGTTGCTCGTGTTGTTGTTGTTGTTGTTGTTACTGTTGCTGTTGTTGTTGTTATTGTTGTTGGCAGCAGCAGCAGCGAGCACTTCCAGTTCCACATCGGCCGGCTCAATCTTATGCAGACGTCCCATCAGCTCGTGCCGATAATCCAGTTCCGGGGACTGCAGGGAGAGGGGGGAAGATCAAGAAGAGTGTTAGTAAATTGTGTGTGTTATAGCAAGCGGCAATCTCAGTTCGCTCTCAGTTCTCAGTTCTACCGGGCTCTTCATAAATTTTGATTAAACTTTTATCGCTCTGGCCAACACTCGGCGTTGCCACTTCTCGCTTATCTTTATTTGGCCGTTTTCTTTTTTCTTTATTTTTATTATTATAGCGAGCGAGCATCGCTTTTTGTGGGGTCGTTTTCAATTTAATTTCCGTCTGTTTGTCGTCTGATCTTTTTTATACACATTTTTTATAGTTGTTGTTGTTGTTGTGAGCTGCTCTTAATGCGCATGCGCTTTTAGGCTTGCAAGTTCGTTGCCTAAGTCACCGCTGGCATTGGCCATAGTGGAGACAGAAAAACGGAAAAATACAACGCCAACTACTAGTTGCAGAAACATGGCAAAGTTGAGGGTTTTCATGCATGCATATATGACAAATAGGCAGGCGGCTAATGATACCCCAGAGACGGAGTCTCGGAGTCTTGAAGTATTATTTATTACATGTCAATCAGTTTATTAAGCAATAAACGAAACTGTCAGTTTGCAATTCAAATTAATTATTCGATTAGAAACAAACAAAGCACTTGTAATCAGCATAATTTGCTTATACAATATACACCACAAATTAAATAAATTATAATAAAATCTAATACTCAACCTGAGGATTTTTAGCTGGAGTCTAAGTCTCTCATTATTTGCTCAAGTTGGTGTTTTGTTGCTTTTCGTAAAGCCACATTCAATCCATGGCTGAAGCATTGTCGTCTATGGGTCTAAGAAATTTATAGCTATGTTTTTTCATTTTTACTCTTTTTTATAGCGACAAACAACAACATTGTCTAGCGGCTAATTTATGACAACACTTAACGTTGTTTAGGCACACATAATAATCATTTGGCAAATTAGAGAAACTTTTTTCCAGGCTTTTCACATGCAAATGATGCCTGCAAACAGGGGAACAATATATCAAAAAGAGCTGAGTGTCGATCAGGAGGGCCCCACAACTTATAGCCCACTAAAATACACCAAACAAATCTGACTCAATTCGAGATACTGACTCACACACACACTCACACTCACACTCGCACACCACCAACGTAGTTCGTTTCTTTTTTATGAGCTGAAAATTTACGAGCGTGGCAAATTATTTTGCCGCAATATTTTTACCAACATTTTTCATTTTATTGGCTGTGGTTTTATTTTTGTGAATATGTTTTTTTCTCTGTTTCTTATGCCGACACATAAAATGGCAAGTACAGCGTGTATTTGGAACGGTACTTGAATAATGTTTGCTCGCCTCAGAGGTCAACGTGGCGTGTGATAATTTTAATAGATTTTACTATGCCAGTGGCATGAATATGACTAATATTTGGTTGCTGTTGTTGCTGTAGTTGTTGCTGCCTCTGTTTGGCTTTTCCTAGCGCATTTCCACGAATTGATATTTTGATTCTAAGCAGCAGGAGTCAGAGGCAGAGGCAGAGGCAGAGACATAGTCAGAGACAGAGACAGAGCTCGAGTCAGAGTCAGAATCAGTTGCTCGTGGGCCGCATTTAGTGCGCTTCACACGCAAATGACCTCATAAAAATGCGTAACTTGTCGCCTTGAAGCGTTGCGGAATCTTTAAGTGGCCCCTGGCATTAGTTCGATCTGCGTTGGACTTTGGAGGCACAAAGTGCTGCCACAGGTTCTGCCACAAAGCCAACAGCACAACGGTAACTTGCGTCAACTCCAACTAGCAGTGAGTACCTCAAGCTGTCTACAGTCTCAGTCTCAGTCTGACTCTCAGTCGCAGTCGCAGTCTGAGGCACAGACAGTGCCACAGGCTTGACACATTGACAATCAGCCAATAACAACAACAACAACAACAACAACAACCACTACTATAAGCAATAACAAATAACATGAATTTCAATTATGAACCTGTTCTTTTGGGCTTTCGCCTGCCTGGCAGTTGATTCTTTTGTGTGTTGCCTAGTGAAATTATGTGCAGGTACCACCGAAAGCACATTATTTCATTTTACTTTACAAGCGTGTACGCCAAGTTATTTTTTCGATTTTGTTTATCAATTTTTTATTCTTTTTAATATTCTTTTTTTTACATTAAAATGCCGTTCTGGACAATGGCCAATAAATGGGCATTACGTACCAAAAGCCATTTGCATAAATTGATACAATCGGAGGAAGCCAGAGGTAAGGTAAGTTGACTCTTTTCCCGTTTAATACTTTACATATAGTAGATAAATATTATAATGGATTTGGCCCATTTTCAGTTGAGGGATTATAAGTATTGTGAGTTATTATTTTTATGTCTTAATATTCTGCTTAATCTATTTGCATGCGCAGTTCGTTTTAGCGGTTTGGCTATTAATTTAACAGAACTTATTTATGGCCGCCATTCGTATTTATTTAGCCCATAAATAGTTCTATTTGAGTTCTATTTTATTTCGCTATAGTTTTATTATTTCCCTGCTCTGGTTGTGATTGTGTGGGCGCTCATTTGTATTATTTATACCCCATTCCTGCATCATTTAGTTACTAAATTTATTATGTCCCGCAGCTTTAGAGGTTTTTGTCATTGATATTTCGATCAGTCGATCACACAGTCGACTCGAGTCGCCATGGAGACTAATCTGAGCATCGTCAGTTGGCTCTGAGTTCTGACATTTATGAGCAACTTTATGCGCAGCTGTCAAAATCCAAATACCAAATTCTAAACGCAAAATGGACACTTTTATGGCTCAATACCGAGCCGAGTCTCAGCCTCAATCTCAGCTCCGAGTCTGACTCTGACTGAAAGACAGTCGATTACCCCCGCTGCTGGCCATTGTCTATTATAACAGAAAAATGTAGTAAAATTATTAATGGACAGCGGGAAAGAAGAAAAAACAGTTGGCAATTTGACATCTTTTTTTTTTTGTATTTTATTTATTTTTGGCATATTGATGGGCGTTAATAGAGCCGCGCGTCTTAAGCAAATTGAAAAGAAATGACGGCCAAAGAGAAGCTCTTTAAAATGCAAAGCAGCAGCCACCGGGCCGAGGCGAGGGGCAACACAATAAAAGTAACAGCACCTACAACAACAGCAACAACAACCACACGCACCATAATGGTACATCAAATTTATTAATTTTTATAGGCATTATTTTCGTTTGTTTGTTGTCTTCCGTAAATCTACGCTTACACATTTTGTTCATAAGTATATTTTGTTTTCATTTCATTCAGCCAAGTGGCAAATTATTTGGCTTTGGGGTTCTTGACCACGCACGTGTGGCTCTAAATGTGCGCCCCATGCTGTACGTGTGTTGCCTGTTGCTGCTGTTGTTGTTGTTGTTGTTAGTATTATTTTGCATATTTTGTTCGATTTTAAATGAAGTCACGTTGCAATCGTAAAGTCGATATTTATGTTTGTCATTATTTTTTATGCTCTCTGCCAGTTCTTCATGTTTGTTTCTTGTTCTTGCTTTTATTCATATAAATATTCGTACTGCTGTTGCTGCTGCTTGTTGCTGCTGCTGCTGCTGCTGCTGCTGCATTAATATATACAATGTTTTTTGCGCCGTCTCATTGCGTTTAACAATTGTAGTTAACAACTTTATTTCAATGTTTATGACGTAGTGTATGCTGGCAACGTCTAGGCAAATACACCCATAGCAACACCTGATCACGTTTCGTGAAATGCCAACGCCACATGCAACATGCAACCAGTTAGTTGCAACTCGGTACTTGCAACAAGCAAGCCTCTAGTCATCAGCAGCTGTCAACTCTCGTAAAAATCAACAAAATGTCTATGAGAAATCGGCAAAACGAATTCTCAAATAGCCGTAAAATGCATTCCGAATCGAGCATGAACATTATTATAAATGGATCGCAAATAACGGTTTCCTTTGAACTACACCGACTACAACACAACTCCGATTACTATGTATGTAGTACTCATAGTTCTATATATAGAGATTCAGATTCGCTATCATCCATCCGCCATCCGCCATCCGCAACCTCAATAGAGAGCAGCACGTGCCGCATACGAGTATCTTGAGCATTGTACTCATAATTCTTCGGGCCGAGACAATGGAGAGATTCATTGAGATACACATTAAGCAATTTTAGCCATTTCTCTGATAAGGCCAGCAACACGCGAAAGGCCTTAGAAACAAACATCTATTTGTGGGAGAGAGATACATTTGTACGGATAAGCGGCAGTAGCCAGAGGGAGCCGATCGGTGAGTGGGAGTGGTGAGGGGTGTGGGGTGAGGGGTGTATGGGGCAATGCCACGCGCCGGGTATATCAGAGAATGAAACAAAGGCCAATTGGGCAGAGAGGGAAGCAGCCGAGAGATGATAAATTGCCGCAGAAATAACTACATTTTGTTATTATTACTACTATTACTTTTATTATTATTTCTATTTCCATTTTTTTTGGTTATTTCTTTTTCGATAATCGTTAAATAATCCGTTGAATGTGGCTTATTGTTTGACTCGCACCGCCCCGGGGCGCCGCAGTTGGCAATTGCGGCACGAACGGTGCAAAAATATCTGTACATAAAAATATTTCCTGAAATTTGTTTAATGAAATGTCTGTTAATGCCTTTTTTATCACTTTTGTATTGAGACGTAGTGAAAGTTTCGATTGAGGTTAAATGCGACAGGAAATGTTTGTTTTTTCAGCTTTGACAGCCGAGCGAACTTGATAGATCTGTCTGAGTCTGTGCGACTGTGCGCAGGTGAGAGAACAAGTTCGTTGCCTGAGTCTTTTGTTTTTTGCTAGCTCTCAACCCATATGTCTGGCTAATATCCAATGTGCGATACTCTTGCTATAAAACATTCAATTTCTTGACCCCATAACTACAAAGAATGCAGTTAACTTTTCACCAAAACAAATTATAAAACAAATGCTATAAACGAGAGCTATAAAAGAGCGAGCTCCAGCAACATATGATGTTGCCTGCGTAGAAGCTCGTAAAAATAGTTGAAACTTCACAAAAAATATGCGCATGACTCATGACAAGAACAACAACAGCAACAAGAACAACAACTGTTACAACAACAACAAAACAATTTGCATAAAAAATCGCTGGCAATCATTTTATTGGACCAAGCGCTCGTAAATCTTCGACAACGAGTTGGCCAGCAATCTCAACCAGCAACCAGCAACCATCAAGCAGCAACACACAGCAACAACAACAGCAACAACAACCCTGGCCACACATTTGACAAAGGAAAAAAAGACAGTTAAAAAAGCCAGAGAAAAAAGTTAAGAAAGGCTGTAGCTATAGCTAGCCGAAAAACTATGCCAAATATGTTTTCCGCATTTTCTGCTTTTGCATACGCCCCAGGGACATAACCAGGCTAGACCAGACCAGACTCGAGCTGCGTTGAGCGTTGCCCAAATCAGCATAGCAAATCAAATTTGGAACAGTAGTTAAGGCTCTCTGGTCGTGGCTGTTGCTGTGTGTAGCTGGACAAGTGCAGCGCATGCTGAACATGCGTTTGCTAACATTTTGTTTTCACTCCCTCCCCTCCCCTCTTTCACTCCCCACATGGCTCTAAATGTCAACCGCGAGAAACGAGCTAAACTTGCGGATTTGCAGTCAATTTCTTGGAATTGAATTTTGTGTCCATTTGTGCCTGAGAGAGATTACATGGCCAACTCTGACTGCGAGGAGGTGGGTGGCTGGGAAAGCAGCAGCTTAGGCAGCGGGAGCATATGGGTAATGTGTCTTGACTTAGGCGTGGAACGTATGGAAAATGCTCTGAAATAAACAATAAGCAAATATTCGCTAATGACATACCACATGATTATCGTTAATCGAACACATTTATAAACATATTTCAGCATGAAACTTGTCCCACTGCTACTTACAGAGTCTTGGCTTTCATTTCGAGTTGTGTGCAGATCATATCGCGAGGCATGCATCGTGTTAGAGTAGCCAGCGTGTCTATCACTCACATGCTCACATGCCACAGTCGCTTCCCATGCCCCCAGACTGTCTATTGCCACTTGCCACTTGCCACATGCAGCTCAACGCGCACACGGCTCTAGCTGGCTCTATATTGCAAACAGGCGTGTAGGTATTGACAGGCCAAGCAGCTACTTGTTGCAGCATCCACCAGCAACAGCAACCTGCAACTGCAGCTCAAGTGCCTCATGTGCATGTTGCAACAACACAAGCAGAGGCAGAGGCAGAGTTCGAGAGCTGCACATGGACATGTTGGCGAGAATCATTTACACGCGAGCAGAGCAGCAGCCACAGCAGCAGAGGGGGGCCAGTGGGCGCAGGGGGAGGGGTGTTGCGGCGCTGAGTTGATTTTGGTTTATTTGCGCTTGTCGCCAGCCTCATTTGTCGGCACAGCTGGATGCGCCTTTGGCACCTGCAGCAACACCAGCAACACCAACACTCCACTCATTCAATGAGCAACAATTTGTAGCACGCCAAGTTTTGTAGAACTCAACGGTGCCCCCCTTCACCCCCTGGCTTAACACCTTCTTCTTCTTCTTTCGAGCCCCAACTGAACTCATCAATTAGGCAAAGAGACGGCGCACGCTCATAAATATTTAATGTGTGCCACGGGAAAAGGTATTGGAAATGCATTTTCATAGCCAAGGTGTCAATTTGACATAAATAGCGGCCAAGACTCTTCGTCGTCGTTTACATAATTAAATGCCCCAACTTGGGCTGTCTCTCTATCCTAGTCCCCTATCACTGTCCATCTCTAATGATCGCGCTTATCGTTAAGTTTGAAAGGAGGCGCTAAGTGTCGGCGCAAACAGAAACAAACAGAAACAGCACAAAGACACAAATCGCACGCACAAATCTCTCGAAAAGGTGTTAAAAGAAAAGCATGCAGCGTTTACTCGTATCGTATCGCTTCTTGTGCGCTTTCTCGTCGACCCATTAAAAAAACTAAAAATAAAGAAGATGATGATCAGACCTGATAATTGCGGACAGCTGCACACGTTTCCATATGCCACCAACAACAACAACAACAACAATTTCCAAGCAATTCATCAAATCACCCTTTGCACAGACTCATAAATAAAGTCAGCTGTCTGTCCTTCCGTCCACCAGTCGGTGCTCGTCCTTAACCTCCACGCTAACCCCGACTGGGCTCACGTGCCCAGCCCAAGCTACTACAAACATCGTGACGTCATTCTCAGTTGCTGCTGTTGCCCCTTTGTCAGTGTCTTTTTCATTAGCGTTCGGGTTATTAACCACCTATTTAGTTGCCTGTTCTCCGCTGTTCTTTGTCTCTCCTCTGTCCTTTGCTCTTGCCCTTTACCAGCGGCCTTTTAACACCTTTCTGTAACGTTGTTGCTGCTGCTGGCGTGTGCTGCCTGCGACGCGTGCGGCTCTTTTTAAAGCCAACACTAAATGGCAGACAGTTTACGAGTCTGCGTCTGTTTAGAGTTTCACTAAAAACCCACTAAAAATGTGAGTAGTGGAAGTGAATCTGAGGAGAAATTACTCAACTGCCATCATGGCCTAAGGTCTGCGTATAAAACACTCTCTTAACTACTACAGTTTGAAAATTGAAAATAGACAATTATAGCCAGCCGCTGAGGTAATTAGTCTGCTGTAGAGAATACATGCGCCCAATAAATCAGATTCTGTTGAAAGTGAAAAGTTGCAGTTGCTAGTAAATAAACTGTAATTATTTGAAACAATTTTAAGAATATTTTCACAAAGTATGTGAGTGATTAGAAGGAACATAAAGCATGTTATACTATCAAATGGAAAAGTACTGAATTTTAGAACAAATTTGTAAATATGTTCACGAGTTATATGAGTAGATAGAGTCACTTGAAGTAGCTTCTACTATCAAATTTAAGCGTACTTAATATTAGAAAAAATGTATAAATATATTCACAAAGTATATGAATGAATAGACTCGACATAAAGTAGGTTCTACTATTAAATTTAATGCACAACATTTTCTTAAACATTTTTTCTCCTCTCTGAATCATTTAGCATGCTTGCCTCTAGCTTTTCAAGTGTCACTCATTATGCCACCAAACTTATTAGCCGCGAATGTGCTTTGCTGCTCTCATTGTGTCATTAAAATCCTCTAGAGAAGGCATAAATCACTTGGTAGCAGCAGCAAGCCCCGCCAACAATGGCAAACAACAATTGCTAAAGACCACAACAATGCGAAATTGTCAGGCCCCAAAAAGAGCTCTGAAAATGCGTTAATCAATGCAAGAGCTAAAAAAAAAACAACACTCCAAAAATGGTCAAATTAAAGTCCAGCCCAAAAAACCGAAAATCAAATAAAAATGCGAGCTGCAGCTGAGCGACACGTGAGCGCCAAATATGGCATGCAGCAGAGGCGTGGGTGGTGGCAGGCGTCTGGCATAGGGGTAGGGGAAAAGGGGGGACGGCACTTGTTGAATATGCCTTATTCCACTTCCTCATTTAGCCACCACAACAACAATGCCCAGAGTTCACTCAATAAACATTTGCTTGAACAAAAGTGATACTTTTTTGTGAAGTGTATCTGAATCGCACTTCATTAAGATGCAAAAAAACAGGCACAAACAAATTTGTGTATTTGTTATAAAAAGAACAAAAACAACAACAGGGTTTAATCCTAAAATATTTGCGCTTTGTTAACGAGCTTCAAGAGACAACAACAACAAAAGCAAATGCTGCGTTAATGATGCACATTGTTCAATGAAAACGAAAGCAACAATGCCAGCAGCTGCAGTCGACGTCGCTGCTGACGTCAGAGACAGAGCACCTGCCTCCGACAGGACTGCCTTATAATTTGTGTATATTTTCTATAAATATTATAAAGTAAACTGTTTTCAATTTTGGTAAATGATTCACGCCATTAGCGGTTCATTTACAGAGCTTCTTTTTGTCAGTCTTAGAACCGGTTCAGTGTGCCATAGAAGTGCCATAGTAGGTGGAGTTGGAGTTGCCTGGGAGGCTTGTGTCAACCCACTGCAGTAAGTAAGCCACAGGCCTCTTCTGCCCAGCACAGGTGGGCGTCAATTGGAGCAGCTGCAGCAACAACAACAACTATAGCAACCACAACAACAACAACCACAACAATAACAATATGATTACCCGCTTCCGGCTCGAACAGAGCTCTGTCTCTGCAGTTTGTGTCTCAGCTGTGTCGTTCAAGAGGGAATTATGCGCTAAGCGATTGTCATTACAATAAATTTCGCATATTGTGCGCATAAATTTCGCACAAGCTTCAAAGGAGTCACAACAACAAGAACCACAATTATTGCTGCCATACTATAACCACAATGAGTGCTGCTGTGGCACAGCTGGGACATCCAAAAGCCGAGGCAACAGTGAGTCATGTCTATTATTGCAGCCTTCAAACTGGGTCAAATTCTGTGTGTGTGTGTGTGTGTTTTTGGCTTAGACTGCTGCATGAGTCAACGGGGCAACATTATGTATACGCAATGTGGGCCAAGCAGTAACTTCTTCTAGTTGAGTCGTGCCCAGTGGCATTTCGGCATTTCGGCAGTTTTTGGGGCGCTCTAAGCCAAGCTGTCGGCATGTCAAAACTGTTGCCTTATCGACATTTCAATTAACTTCAATTTGAGCCCTGAGCGCCTGTCAATGCATTTCGTTTAAGATACACAGATAGGCGGACTGTCCAAATCGGCTGGCATCTATCTATTTGGTGTCATTTACTCAACGTTAAATATCAAATGCATGCCACAGACTCGCAGTTCATATGCAAAATGCCACGACAACAACAACAACAACAGCAACAACATGCACATATGAGTCTCTGGTATCAAGTTTCCAATTCCACTTGTACATTTTTTTCTGCAATTTTGTCATTTAACATTGCGAACTGCTACTGTTTAGAGGCACTATTCAAAAGTCTATCGCCTGTCCAATTAAAACGTTTTTAGCCTTTAATTAGTCTGATAAAGCATCAGCAGGGGGTTCAACTAAAATCTCATTGACTGCAAAAAATATAAGGAAATATTAAAATATAATTAATTCAATGCAATCTTAGTCAGCTCAACTAGTCAAGTGTGGCAACTAATTTAAATATTTATAATTAGTCGACAAAAATTACTCAATTCTCAGTAGTCTCTACTAAACAAGTTCTTAAATTTCATTCAATAAAATTCTAAATAAATTCGCCAAATAGCTGCAAAATATATGTATAAGGAAATATTAAAATGAAATTAATTTAGTGCAATATCAGCTACTAGTTGAGCCAGTCAAGTGTGGAAACTTATTTATAATTACTCGAGAAAAATTCATCTATCTCAGTAGTCAGTCCTTAAGTTCTTAAACTTCATTCAATAAAATTCTAAATAAATTCACCAAATTGTTACAAATTATATAAGGAAATACTATATTAAAATAAAATGAATTCAATGCAATCTCTGCTACTGGTTAAGTTAGACAAGTGTGGAAACTAATTTAAATATTTATAATTACTCAGCAAAAATTCCTCAATTCTCAGTAGTCAAGTAGTCTTATAGTTCTTCAATTTCATTCAATAAAATTCTAAATAAATTCGCCAAATTGCACATAAATCAATTTAATTATGAAGAGATAAAAGCTGCAGCAAGTAGTAGTAACCGAAACTGGTTTATTATCAGCCAGACAAATTGCTGATGCTTGATGACTTCCAAGCACATTTTAATGACACATTCTCTTTTTTTTAGTATTTAGTATTTGGATCTCTTCAGTGTCGTACATCTTATGAGTGTTTATAGCTCATTTAACTAAATTAGCTTAAACTGTTAATATTTAGCAGGTACTATCCCTTTCGAATGTTTTATTTTAATGAGCTTCTGGAATGAGTTTAATTATAAGCAAGCTGAATAATTTTGCGAATGTTTAGTCGTTCGTCCGTCTGACTGTCCGTTTGTTACGTGCCAAATGCATTTAATTTCGCCAGTGACATATAAATTAGCGGGTCTCATCAACCTTGAGCATTCAAATTCTATGCAATTAAACGAATTACACAGGTAAACAAAACAAACGCAAACACAGACACAAGTACGACGTGTAAGTGTAAAAAATGAGCATAAATATCAGAGACAAGACACAATAGACCTGCGGGCAAAAGCATTCGTTTGATCGAGCAAGTCGGGCAATTAATAAACACAAAAAATTAAAATCGCATCGAGCCGAGTCATAAATTATAAGGCTAACATATGTCTGGAATATATTTCGCCTACCCCCCTCCCTTGATCCACCCCCAACCAACGACTGACTGACTTGGCTGCCAATTGCAATCACGACTACAAAAAGTCTCGTTTATGAAAAGCAAAAATGCTGTGTTGTGTTTTGTTGTGTTGTGGTGTGTTAAACTCATACCTCTCGGTGGACAAATGCGGCATGATGGCTCCAGGGGACAACACAGCAATTACCTTGCAACAGCGAATGGGCGCAATGCATGTGCAAACGCTCGGGCATACTACACTGCGAGAAACAAAGACAGAGATGCGTGTGGGCAACTCCACGGGCTGACCCCACGGAACTCTGCCGTGATATATGTGACAGCTTTGACACCAGCTAACAAATAACCACAGCAGCAATATCCAACTCACACAGAAACATCGTGTAAGACAAGATATTTAGCTTCAAATGCGAACAGGTTTCGCTTTATTTTCCACTTCTTCTTCCATCGAGCTCTCTTTTCGAAAAACAAACTATCAATATATACAATATGATCATGCTAAAGATTATGCTAATGTTCAGTTTCATTGAGGAAATACTAGCCGGACGGAGTCTGCATTTCATTCAGCCTAGCATATAAAAACAAAAAGCCCAAAAGAAATTCAATAAATCAAGAGAAGAGGAGGGGGCTGGGGAGAGGAGAGGAGTGGAGTGTGTAGTATAAACAATAATTTGCTTAAATTAGAAAATCGGTAACAAAAATCAATGATGCTGAAAATTTTCATCATAATAGCGTTAATAGGCATAATAACAACGGTGGCTCCGATACCGAGTATCCGAGTATCACAATGACCAGCCGTACGCCCGAACAATGGAACTCGATTCGTTTGTATAGTAGTATATAGTAGTACTATTGTGAGCACAGCTATGCCTCACAGCGTCAACTAATGGAAAACAAATTGTTAAATGAAATTGATATCGACTGCGAGTTATTATGTTTAGGCTTTACATTAGCCCGAACGCACCTCCCCTCCCCTCTCAGTGTGTTTGCCACCTGAAAGTGATAAGCAAGAAACTGAGAGCTGAGAACAATACGACAAATTACAAAACTACATAAATTTGTCGATAGCAGCGGCGAGTAGGAGTTTTTATCGTTTAAAGTGAAATGAATATTCAGTAAAAGTTCAAGTTTTTTTTAGACCCCGTACTTTAAAAAAGTACAAAAGGGTCTATTCAGTTTGTGCAACTGAGAAATGTATGTAGCAGGCAGAAGGAGGCGTGGCAGACTCTCCAAAGTATATATATTCTTGATCAGGACAACGAGCTGAGTCGATATAGCCACGTCTGTCTGTTCGTCTGTCTGTCCGTCTGTCTCTCTGTCTGTCTGTCTGTCTGTCTGTCCGTCCGTCTGTCCGTTCGTATGAACACCTAGATATCATAAACTTTAAGCACTAAAGACATCATATTTGGCAGTTAGATGTCTCTATAGTGCAAGCAGATCAAGTTTGTGTTCGATTTTTGCTATTTCCCGTATGTATACTGCAGCAAAGGAAAGTACAGGGTCTCCTACTGTCGGTTGCATCCGACTGTAGCTTTTTGGAATTTTTTTAAACGTGAAAATGCAATTAGTATCTCTATTATCACATTTCATATCGTTTTCATTTGCTACACAACAATTCTGTGGCTCAATAAAATTGCCAATTTATACCTGAGTCTACGTTTGTTTGGTCTTCTTCCTACTTGTAAGTCATTTATAAGATTATTTAAACGTTTGTAAATGTACAAATTATTCCATATATTCTACTCTACTTCTCATAGATACACACACACACACACACACACACACACACAGAGAGAAGCAAACGAAAATGGCGCATCGCTATACAAAATTATCAAAGTGTTTGCCTTTTGCTCTCATGCTGCTCTAACTGTAGTTCACCTCGCAGCACAATTGTCTTCCTATGTACACAGTTCATAAATATATACACACACACACTCAGAGATTGTATGTGTGTGTGTATCTTTATCTAGTATTTCGCTCATTTTGTTGCTGCGACATGCGCACTTCACGCAGCGCTGGCCGCTGAGCGCAGTTAAGCACCATTAAGCAGCCGCTGTCGACGTCGCCGCGACGCCATATTGAGCTGTGACACCCCTCACACAAACACACACACACACACACACGAACGTACCATGCTCACCCCACACACACCCGTCGCCTTCGCCCAACCAGCGGGCAGCACAAAGCTTTTTGCAAGCGCAGCAAATCAAAACACATTTCATAGCTAGAAAACAACAGCAACAACAACAATAACAATAACTACACACACACACATATACACGCAGCGTGTGTGGAGCAAAAAAGACAAAAGTGTTGTTTTTTTTCTGCCTCATCAGCCCCTCGATAGCAATAGCAATAGCAAAAACAATAGCACAGTCGCTGCTGCTGGCTGTTACTCTCCCGCTCTCCGCTGCCCACTCTCCCTCTCTTGTTGTTGTTGTTGTTGTTGCTGTGCATACTTGATATTTGTTGTTGCCTTTCGATACTCTTACATAGTTGAAGCGTTCGCTGTGACGCTCTCTCTCTCTGCGTCCCCCTCACTTACGCTCATTTGACAACACGCCATTTGTCGAGCATTAGTTGTTGTTGTTGTTGGGGCCTCAGTCGCTGCCTCAGTCGCCGCCTCTGCCGCTGCCTCTGCCTCTGCCGTTCTGCTCATGTGCGCATGACGAATGACCGCAATTTGCGACAGTTTTTTCTTTTTTTTTTCTGTGTAGTATTCTTTTCGTTTTAACTATTTTTTTAGTTTACATATCTCTGACTGATGTTGAGCATTGTATAATGTATTTATGTCTGTATGTATTGTCATTATTGGCTGATTTGAAATGGTTTTTCATTTTCATTGGGTTCACCTTTATTACATTTGACTCTGGACTCAAAGTTATTTCATTTTGAGTTGTATTCAAATGCGACTGAATCTGAATGTTATTCAAATTGTGTTTATGCTTGGCGTAATTCTTTGTAGTTTTATGTGAATCTAAAGAGGAGGTTTAATGGCATTTAGCGCTACATAGAGTAACGATTAGCTAATGCTAATTTCAATGAAATTTAATTATTTAATTATGCTCAATTCAATTGATTCACGAAGTATTACTTCATGCAATTCAATCAGTCTGTTTTCCCTTTTGAATTTCTACTTATGACTCGATTTGCATAAAAATCTTCGCACAGCTATTGCATATCATTTCCCTATCAATATCGGAGCAATATTGAATATCCTTTGAGGGCAAACAGTGGGCATAATTAAACATCATTTGATGGCAAAGACTTTCAGAATGTTCTCACAATTTCACGCTAAGCAATCATAATGCAAATACACACTCACACACACACACACTCGGCTGTTTTTTAGGGTGTCCACTGAAGCTATTAAATGCCGATTCCCCCTACCAAAGGGGGTGACAACACACTATGCAAGACAGACACAGGAAATGTGAGTAGTTCGTGCGGGGTGGGGGAATATTGAGGGCATTCTGGAAGCTAGGCATAAAACCAATTTCCGATCAAGCGAAAGGGCAGCGATGCACTGAAGCTTGACAGGCAATGGAGGGGGAGAGAGCGGGAGTAGTATTTATCAGAGTTTAAAGGGCCACGCATGCGCAACACGTTGCACGTTGCAGTTGCCAATGCATACTACAGATAGATAGATCAATAAAATTTAAAGTGAAAACTGTTGAATAATGCGGTGGTGGTCAGACCAGGGGGACACAGGATTTGCGGGCAATTAATTTGTGTGTACAAGCAACAGGAAACTAAAATTTTGAAGACAGTTAACCATATCAAAGTTCAATGGCCAATGGCCACAGTAAGCCAACAGCCAACAGCGAACAGCGAAATCAAGCAGACAGCCAGCTCAAGCCAAGCCAAGCCGAGCCAAGCTCAAGTCATTCTTATTGACAGGGCCTATTAGTGGGTCAATTGCCGAAAGATTTCGTTGCCTTTTATATTTTTAGGCCAAGTGCGAGGCGACCGCCTGCTGCTGCCAGCTGCTGTTGTTAGTCCGTCTGGGTTTTACTCTTGATTTTTATTTCATGTTATTCATTTTGATTCATTTTTGCATACTCAGGCAATTAGCGTAAATGATCGATCAAATAGTATAACAACAACAACCACAGCAACACGAGACGTCATTAATTGGTGATAAAAGTTAAATAAGCAAATAATAAAATTTGAAGTAATTTTAGGCACATGTGTGTCAATTTGTATGGGTGTGAGTGTGAGTACAAGTGTGTGTGATTCGTCTTGAGTTCGTTTAAGCTGAGCTGTTGAAGCACTTGAGCTGGTAACACGAACACATTGAGCTGCTTGTGAATGAATATCAAATTAGCATAAAAACACACTTTGATATTACTTTACAATAAGTTGAAGAAATATACAAAATATGGACATGGTGTGTGGCTATTAGAAAAGAAAGTTTACAAGTCTATTACGCTTGAGTTGGTTGTATTAAAATATAGGTCTGAGCTATACACTAAGGTAGATAGAGTAGAGAGTAGTTATTTTTAGTAGTGCGTAGATATTTCCCTACTCTAGAGTTGAGAGTAATTATGCTCAGTTCAGTTGATTATAAACAATACTTGAAATATTACTTCAAGCAATCCAATCAGTCTGTTTTCCCATTTGAATTTCTTTCTATGATTCGACCGATTTCCCATCAATATCGGAGCAATATTGAATATCCTTTGAGGGCACACAGTGAGCATAATTAAACATCATTTGATGGCAAAGAGTAGATTTTTCTCTACTCTAGAGTAGATAGTAGATATGTCCCTACTATCTATCTACCTATACCTACTCTCTACTCCATCTACCTATTGTCGTTTATATAAGCTTTATTTTTAAAATAAACTCAAAACGAATGTGAGTTGTGAATTGTGCACATAAACCTAATTGGTTTGCCATTAAATTAAATTTTTTAATTTAATTTTGCAACTCGAATTTATGACTTGATTATTTATTTAAACTTTTGAGTGTTGAGTTTTACGATACCGCCAACGACAGCAATGCTAATGCTGCTGCTGCTGCTGCTGTTACTGTTGCTGATGGCTTTATCAACGGCCTCTGATCAACTAAGCTAAATGTCGGCCGTTTCATAGCTTTTCTCACCTTCGAAATATTTGCTATTGTTGCTGTTACTTTTGATAGTTTGAGCCCTCGTGTTGGCATGAAATTTACTGGCTGGCGCCCACAGTTGACATCGTGGGGTCGAGACATAAGCTGGTCAACTATTTGAAGATTTCATGCAGATTTGGTTTCATAATCAAATAATTGATCTTAATGCGCCATCAAATGAGATCCAGCAGACTTTATTTCTCTTTATTTTTATTTGAAAACTGAAAACGTGTCTGTCAGCTGCTCAAAGCTTTTTTGATCCAATCAAACTTGAAACGAATTGCGCTTCAATGCTGAGCTTAAACAAAAAACCGACAAAAAAAGTGAAAAGGTGTATAGCGAATATTGACAATGGTCTTGGGGTTATTATTATTATTGTTATGATTGTTTTCTGTTGGCTAATGTTGCGCTGTTTTAGCACCTCGAAGATACATTCGCCATGCCAAACTAGTTTCCGCAATCATTCTACGAAATGGGATCGCTTTTTACACACACACACACACACACATGCAATCCATCAAAAATTATGAAACCCCTTAAGGTATTTTGGGGTAAAGAAATGCGGATTAGATGGGTCCAGATATCAGCATAATAAAAGCACAGCTCACACGTGCCATAAAAGCTAGTAGTATGAATGAAAGATCTCTAAGGTTTAGAATCACTTAAGTGTTTCGAGATGAATAATAAAATGGGATCTCTGTGATAACTTGGCGAAATTCTTAGAATTCCCGAGATGCTCTAACCAGTTTACTTTAGCCTCAATTCCAGCACACACTGTGCAGCACATTCCGCAAGGAATCAGTGGGTTATGAGTGATTGATTTGCGTCTGCCCCAAACATGAAAATGGAAAACAATAAAAGACAAATGAAATAGCAAACTTGACCTCCAGCCTGTCTATGCGGCATATCAATCAAATGTGGCCAATGATTTTTGAGATTTTCTGAACTGTGTGCCATTTTCAGTCGATCAGCTTCGATTTCGATTTCGATTTGGATTTCGTTTTCATTTGCGTGAATTGGCTAAAAATTCAGTATAGTATCAGTACCCCCATAACATTTTGGCATTATGGTCAAATATTCATACTACTCTTATTGAGAAAATCGTCTATAGATTTGCATAGAATTGAAACGATCGCGATCACCCACTGTGCGCTGCGGCGTTTTAATGAGATTTTTTCCCGCTAGTTGCGGCTGTTGTTGTTGTGCATAAATAGTTGTTGTTGCTGTTGTTGTTATAGTTTTTGGCCTACTTTACTTATTATTTAACATTGATCGCTTGGGCTCTTTGTAATTGGCATTTGGCTTCGATTTGACCCAGTCTTGAACTCGTTTCGCAACTTAATCGAAATGGAAAGTGTTTGCCAAATGGCATCCCCCACTGAATGTGTATGCGAATACTTTTGGCAGGCATTGTGTTGCCAATAGAGCACATTTCACATACTTGTAGTTAATTATCTTATCGTATCTCAAATTGGTACAATTTTATGGCCCAAAAACGTTGCCAGCTACTTTGCCTTTTGTGTGTGTGTATCTGTACCTCACTCCTAGCAAAATGCAATTTCTGATACACTGATAGACTCTTTGAAGGCGGCCGCCTTTGTATTGTGAGAATGCAAATATATATGTTTTATTGATATACAGTTCTCAGGCAATTTATTGTGGTATAAATTTTGTTAATCATTTGCTAAATTTGACAAATTGCCTGGCCAAATCGCTAAAAAGTTTTGCTGCATTTGATGTACGATTTGCATAAATCGTCAGCACCCGTTGACAGCACCACGCCTCGGCAAACGCTTTGCTCGATATCTCGATATTGCCCCGGCCACATGACGTATGAGTAATCTGATTTTTATCTATATTTAATTATTTGCGCATGTGTGATTGAAGCACAATGGCCAGAGCCATTAATCAGTGCACCAGAGCCAAGTCAATATCAGACTAGACCCAGACCAAGAGCAAGACCCAGACCCCAAGCCAAGTGACTACGTGCTTGATTAGCTCAATTATTCATGCAGTTACAGAGTCCGAGACGTCATGGTATATCCATATCGGGCCATATCGGTACATATCTGGCCATTAGCTCGCTAATTCCGTGTAAGAAATCATAAACTAATTTTTGTGTTAAACGCCATAAAATATGAAAGTTTTCGTCATAATCGACACTCGACTGAGTGTGTGTGTGAGTCGTGGGAATTACCATTGGTAAATCAGTGAAAACGGAAGAAGCGCCTCCCGCTCAGCACTCCCCCCTTGGTCGGTGCTATCAGTTACGGGTAGAGGTGAACAACGCTTTGTACTTTTGCGACCGTGTGTAAATATTTGACAACACATGCCTAATTAGTGCAGCTATTGATGGTGACAGCGGAACAACGCCATCAACGAGACTCAACACAGCTCAACACTCAACACTTGTCATACGAAGAGGAATGGAGTTGGGAACTGGGAATGGAACGGAACGACCGAGGGCCGGAGCTCTTTTACGATGTTGTTTCCTGAGAATTGCCAGAGACTGACTAGAGCACAGCTAGGGTGGCCTTATCTCTAAGTGGTAGGTGAATAGTATTTCAGCTCGTGTTGATTTTGTTGAGTAAGGCAATAGTGCGAAGAGCAGTATCTGCAAGATACTTATCAATGGCGTAAGACGGGTAGACACTTGTAGTCAAACAATTTGACACAGGTAAGGGGCGTCGAGTTACGCTATTCCAAATCAATTAAATCATTGTCTACTACAGGCACAATACAATAAAGTACATGACATCATACTAGAACACAAATGTATGTGGATGAGAGTGCTCGGTTCAGCTCACAATAAGGGGCTACCAGAGTGTCCGCAGCATACTTATTACGAAGCCAATGCCACCCAGAACGTAGAACCTAGTCATCTATGGGAAGAGGGCTCTGTCAAAGGGGAAGAACAACCATAACGACAACGACAAGAACACTTGGCACATTGGCAAAGTGTTGTGCTCAAATATTGACCCAGAGCTTCGCAAGTAAGCGCGATTCAAACAATGGACAAACAGACGCAGATGAAGAGGGAAACGGAGACACGGAGACACAGCAGGAACTGGCAACAGGCGTAGAACAAACCTGATGACAAACATTACGAGAATAACACGCTACAATTTCCTTTGGGGTGTGCGTCAAAAGTACGACCTGACTGAGACTCTGACTTCGACTTCGACTGCGACTCCTACTCCTACTCCTACTCCGAGTTCAAAAGAGCTAACCGACCGAGTGTCTGTTTAAGCAGGGCTTAAAGTATGGCAACAACATGAATTTGCCTTGTGTGATAACAAGATTTACAAATCGATTGACGTTGCGACGGCGCTTTGACAAATACTCAAGTGTATTCAAATAAGAGTGTAAGTATCTGGACACCTGGCCGCTACACCTGAGACTCCAACTCCAACTTCGACTGCGAGGTGATAATCTGCTGTGACATCTGGTGTCTGGTATCTGGTATCTGGAGCTGTTTATTATCATTACAAATGTATCCGCTCGATAATCAACTTAATTTGTTTAATACGATTTATTTATAGCCCTCCACAAAATTAGCCGGGTGAACCCCAAACAAAGCCAGCTCGAAGCCGGTGCAAGTTGGCCTTTTGATAAGCGGAAGCATTTGAAGTCGGCAAAATATAAATACAGCATTAAAAAGCGAATTAATTAGCACATTTGGCATAATTATGGATAGTAATTGCTTAACGGTGTATTGGCAATGTTTACGGGTAAAGCGAAATCCATTTGTGGCTGACTCACAGGCCCCAAACGGGAAGTGATAGAATCAGCATGATTGACAACATTTGCCAGAATATTTTCGGCATCGAACACATATTACTTCCTGCCTAATAAGTGAGCCAAACAGATCTATATACGCTGGATATAGTATATTCCTTACCTGCATCACCCAGTAGTTGTTGTTGGCGGCAAATTGATCACCAATTATAATATCCGTATGCATTTAAGCGGAATTTTTAGCATCAATAACTAACTGTAATAATTTAGGCAAATATTTTGCTTTAATTACGCTACTAAATATTTATACTTTGGGTCGGCGGATAGGTTCAAGGCACAGGCATAAGTATTGAATGAATTTACAGTGGTACGAAATTGATTTATTCAATGGCACTGGGATAACTGAGAGATAATCTCCCATTAAATCATTTTGTGTATTTTTTACAAATTATTTATTCATTGATTGCAAATTGCGATTGATCTTATTCATTTGCCAGGATATGCGAATGGCTTAAGCAAACACACACGTACCACGTACTACGCACACATACACACGCACACACGCACTTTGTTTATAACTCTTTTGTTTGCACAATTGATCGAGCTGCTTCAATCATTCAATTAGACGTTTTTTGTTTAACACATCCTTAGCTCAATTTGCCGGCGGCTTTTTAACACTTCCGCGTTGAGTGTGTGTTGTGTGTCAGCCACGCATTTTGACAGAACAGTTAGTCGAGTTGTATATCAGAAATAATAGTAGTAGATAGTAATGTATCTGAATCTGTATCTTTGCACTACGCGACTGCGACTACTTTGTTTGAGTTTCGAATATATTCAAATTGCATTTGTTTTGTTTTGAGTCAAGTCGAGCTGCCGAGCGCTCGTCGCTGTTGTTGTCTCTTCGCTGGCGGGAACCGAGTTCGTACTGATTGGACGAGCAAAGGTTTCGCGCAGACGAACCTCGCCAGTCAGCTAGCGCGCCATACACACACACACACACACACACGCGCACATGCAGTCAGTCACACGCACGCACACTTATACGTCTACCTGGCTAACCAGACTCAGAGACTGGCGCTCTTTCACTCTCTCCCTCTGCCCCGCTCTCTGCCAGCATGTCTGCTTGTGCTGCTGCTGTCCCGCTGCTCTCCGCTACCCGCTCTCTGATAGTCTGCTTGCTTAGCTGACTTAACGCTTGTTGTTTGTTGTTTTTACTACTTTTCGTCGCCACCAGGTGTGCGGAGAGAGCGCGAGAGCTGATCAGACTGCGCTCTCTTATACGACAGTTACTTTGGTATTATCAGTCACTCTCTGCTCAGCTCAGCTGTTCAGCCAAGCCGATCTTATTGGAGCGGCGTATAAGAGTGAGCTCTGATGTCTTTTGCTTTTGCATTTGCTACGATTCGCCATTTTAGATGCGAGCGTCATTGAGGCTGTTTAGCTGAGCCTGCATATTAAGCGGAACACTTAAAATTTACATTTACACGAGAAGCCAAATAATAATATCATTCGGTATCGATAAATTTAACATATTACAAGCCAAAGCGACAAGTTTCGACTGTAAATTCATGCAGAAACTGCAATCAACTGTCAACATGTCATAAATTGTAAACAAATATTAACACGAAATATGAGCTGAGCTAAATAACTCTGTTTAAATATGAAGGAATTTAAATCAAAAGCTAATTTTGTAATAAAGTTGGGGCACGCACTCAATATGAAGTTATAAATTTAAGCTTTATGTGTTTAAAAAATATTTATAAGATACTAAAAAAAAGAGAAATAATGTTTGAGCCGAAGGTCTTAACTTTGGTATTAAATTATTATATATTTTTGTGTGAATTTAATTAATAATTGTATTAACAGGGAATTGAAATTTAAGTAGCATATGGTATTCAAACTATAAATAATTGTACTACTCTTAGAGCTGAAGGCCTTAACTTTAGTATAAAATTATATAAATTGTGGGAATTTAATTAATAATTCTATTAAGAGAAAGTTATTATTTAAGTAGTGTATATTATACATACTATAAATAATTGTACTACTCTTAGAGCTGAAGGCCCCAACTTTAGTATAAAATTATTATATAAATAGTGTGAATTTAATTTATAATTTTATTAAGAGAAAGCTATCATTTAAGTAATATATATAATACATACTATAAATAATTCGTCTACTTTTAAAGCTGAAGACCTTCACTTTAGTACAAACTTATTATATACTTTGTGTGAATTTAGTTTATAATTTTACTAAGAGGAAGTTTAAGTTTAAAAGTTATTATATATTTTCGTTAATTTAGCTAATATTTTGAATAGAGGAAGTTATCATTTAAGAAGCAAATGCTTTAAATATAATTATACACATGGATTCTTAGTTACAAATACTGCAAATAACTTTACTAATTTTAAAGTAAAAGTCTCAACTAAACGCCTCAACTTTCTTTCTAAATATTATATATTTTTGTTAATACTAAATAATAATAAAAATTCGGCTTTAACTGCTTCGACTATAAACCTGCTCCCGCTGTTATTAAATTAATTTCCACATATTTTAATATCAGTGCCTTAATCAGTTTCGTTTTATAGCCTTTAGAGTCGGAGCTCATGCTGTTTTTTATGATGGAACCTAATGAAATAAAATAAAATCATAAATTTAGTACATAACTTAGGACACATGCAAACGTTGCTGCTCCAACTGAATAAAATCGATAAAGCAGCCATTAAGCATGTCCTTTCCGTATACATACTAGTACATGTATCTATACACAAAGGCAGAGGTTGTGACTCGAAGCAATTCCCTGAATCCGTGGTGGCAAACGTAAAATTATCGCAACACACGCCACAAGCATAAAAGCCATTTTCATTTTGACCAAACGGAACCACTATGCCCCAACCCCAACCACTGCCACAACCCCCACCACAACCACTCCAACCCCCTTTAGAGGGTTCCATGTGATGTTTGGCTATATGTATACGGATTCGGGCTTGGATTCAAGTTCGGTTTGGGGGGGAAACGACGCTTGTCTAAACATGGGGGCAAGTAGACACGGCAGTCAATAGAGGTGTGGCCTCAATGGCAGCGGCGCAGTCGCCGGTCGCCAGCCAATCGGCTTGCCGAACGCCGCTCACTGAGAGAGAGAGCGCGCACACACTGTGTGTGAGGGAGAGCAGATAGCATTGCGGTTAGTTTTGCGTGTGTGCAGTGGCAAACGAAGCATAACAACAACAACAACAACAACAACAGAAGCAACAACAAACAGAAAATACAAAATGAAATTGAAGGCGAGCGAAATGAAAACATGACATGCAGGTGAAGTGGCAGACGGCGGCAGACTAGTTGAGATACAAATGTATCTGCGAGTGTAACTAACTCACAGCTATAGATACACAAACAGCTATCCGTCTGTCTGAGTGTCCGTCTATTGATAATTGACTGCCGTTGTGAGGGGCACTTCACTCACTCCACTCACACACTCACACACACACACACTCACTCAGTGTGTCTGCTTGTCCTTCTGTGTGTGCTTTTTACGTATTTACCTCGTGCAAATTTGCCATTAATGCCAGAGCAGACGCTACACACACACCCGCACACACCTGAGATACAAATGTATCTGCTGTCAGTTGCGTGTGGTTTCTTTGTTTGCCCCCATTGCGCTGCCTGTCTTACGTGGTATCTATCAGATATGTACTCAGTATCTAGAATATGTAGATGGATTTCAGGCGTATGAAAAGTGATTCAATGTGTAGAATTTTACAGTATTCAGTTAGCTGTATTTCATTTTGTATTCTCCTTCAACTCTTATAAACTTCCATTCAATAAAACTCCCATTCCAAGTCTCAGTAAAACTCCCTCTCCAGCCCCCTTTGCGCTGCCTGGTATCTGTCAGATACTCAGTATCTACAGTATATAGATGGAGAGATTCAGAGATTCAATGTGTAGAATATTCAGTTAGTATTCAGTTAGTTACTTTAACTCTTATTCAATTCCATTCAGTTAAACTCTCAGTCCAAGTCTCAGTAAAACTCCCTCTTACGTAGTATCTGTCAGATACGCTGTATCTAGACTATGTAGATGCATTTCAGGCACAAGAAAACTGAATCAATGTGTAGAGCTGTATAGTATTCACTTAGTTACTTCAACTCTTATTCAATTCCATTCAATAAAACTTCCATTTCAAGTCTTCATTATTCACTTGCCCCATTTGTTCTTCCTCTTCTTCTTGGCGATCTGTAATGTATCAATATTGGCGCTTTTATGTCAAAATCCAACCAAGTCATAATAAATATTTTAATTCCTCGTAAACCACACTCAACCGCCCCTCCATCCACTGCCAATGTCACTCAGTGATTTTCTCAATACGATACGAGTCGAGTACTCTGTATCTGTGGGATTTATGGATGTGTGCTACCCTTTGCTCGCTGTCTCAGCCCCTTTGGGGCACAAAGTACCTGTTGTTTATTGGGAATGTATTCAAGCATTGTGACCTTATCGTACAACTCGCATGATTAATTACAGCTGCTCGAGTGTCCCGAGACTCCTGAGACTCCCGTCGCCCCCATACTCCTCGAGTCTTCACTTCGATTCAGTTGAAACTGTGGCCAAAATATTGTCACGCTTCGAGTGCCGCCGAAATTCTCCAAGGAATACTGACTGAATCTTGACTGGATCGGTTGGGTCACTTGATTGATTCCACACGGCGGCACTTGTTGATAAAACGTAAGGACAAAAAAGTGTATACGATTTATTTGGGTTGTCGCCCCCGAAGGCACTCGAAGATTACATGGCAATTTGTATTGTGACTGCGATAATTCACAGAATTACTTTTTTTACATGTACTCTGTTCTATGGAAGGCCTCTAATCGTATCGATTCGAACCGAATCGAATCGTTTGTTTGCATAAAGTATTTTAATTGCATTCCCTATGGTATCAGGCCACACGGAGAGTCAATTCGTGCTAAGAGCCTAGATTAATATCTCATATAAGCCTTGGGTATATCATTGAAAGATTAACCCAAATGAGGACAAATATTTGCAGCCAAATGCGCATTCTATGCAAATGTCAAGATGCAACTGCCAAGTCAACAATAACAATTTATGCGAATGCTAATCAAGTTAACACCGCGAGCCACAGCTGACGATGACTCCGACAGCCTCTGACAATTTTTAAGTGCGTATCTGTGTCGCAGCAACAACAGCAGCAGCAACAGCAGCAGCAGCAGCAACAATTATTAATGATTTTGCTAAATGTTACAGAAAATAATGACAGCGACAGAGTAACAAGGCAACGGGCCAGAGCCAGAGCCTTTTAACAATTACAAATGCACACAAAACGCTTTAAAACCGCAGTGAGTACTCGCATTCACACTCACACTCGCACTCAGACTCACATTCATACTTGCAGCGAGTACTCGCTGTTTTCAACACCTTGAAGGCCCAATAGGCCCGGCTGCTATGGCCAACAGCCACAGCCGGCAGCGCCAGCCCACATTCTGTGCAATGCAATGAATGATTCGACGTCTTACAGTGGGCGGCATGCCGTTGAGGGCGTGTCTGTGCCACAAAAAACACCAACAACAACAGCAACAGTAGAGCAACAGAGCAGCAGCAAGCTGAGCATCAAACACCAAGAGCCAAACAACAGGCGGCCTTAGTTTCTAATATACCCTAAGTTAGGGTATGCTAGAAGGTAGAAAAAAGGTATATTGAGTGCGGCTAAGTTAAGTAAAGAAAATGGCAAATATATGAGTGATATTTTAGTCAAATTTAATGTATTAATACGAGTCAATAAGTAAATATACTTCGTAATTTTTAGGGATTTTTTAATGTCAGGTAAATTCAGTCAACCCAAATATGAAACCTTCAAATAAAAATTGAAATTAAATTAAAAGTAAATTAAATAATACTCAAGCTTAAAAAGTATTTTGAAGTGTTTGATTATACCAATCTGGGGATTAAATTCTAATAAATAATAATTTATTATTTATTATTCTTCGTAATTTTTAGGGATTTATTTAATGTCAGCTAAATGTAGTCAATCCAAATACGAAAACTTTAATTAAAAATTATACATAATTAAAATTAAAATTATATTAAATTGTAGTTAAAATGTAAAAGTATTTAGAAGTTTTTGATTATAGATAATCAAAAATAATAAGATAAAATTCAAATAAATAATAATAAGAACACAAAACATTTGCCTAAAAGATTTGACTTTGCTTTGACTTTGACTCAAAATGTTATACAAATTCGACCACAAACAAATTTGCCATTTTAAAGGGTATACCGGTATCGCCTTCTAACAATTTCATGCATATTAATTTCTGTACAATTTTTGACATTTAGCGCGTGCGCAAATGGAGAAAGAAAAGAGTCATGATCGTAGACGCGTTTCAGCATAATCGTCTGATCGTCTGATGGTTGGTGTTCAGTGTTTCGGGGCGATCATCATCATCGTTTGTAGGGGCCACTTCAGGTGTTGTTCGCATCATGAAGACGAAGATGAACCGACACACTTACGCGCATCTTGGTTGATTTTTTTATTTTGTAAATTTCTTATACATCATTTCTATGATCGCGTTAATCACCATCGAACCCACTCGAATATGACACTCGAGTGGACGTGTGGTTGGGGCTCGAGGATGCGGGGCATTCGCTTACTCAGCGGGTTTTATTTCATTTTTTTTTTTGGGCACTTGGGTTTCTAGCAGCTGTTAATGATGCGCCTGCAAGACGCACAATTGAAATGAAATTAATTTTTCTACATAATTAATTAAACGCCAACTGTGTGGGCAGCTTAACGGAGAAAGCCCCGTCCTACAACTACAACAGTTCCAATCCACCTACACCTATAGTACACACAAAGCAAAAGTAACACCCATGGCAATGTGTTATTAATTAGACTAACAACCCCCCATAAGGCTTTGGCTCCGTTGTGAAACCCAGCTGCTCCAATAGTTCGCCTTGGCCGGAGTCGTAAAAGAGACAAATCATAAATGCCACAACAGCAACAACAACTACAAAATAATAATAATTGCACTGCAAAATAAGTACATACGTGTTGTATGAATGAGTATGTATAATAATAATATAATTTTTCATGTAATTAAATCGTAAAGACAGCCACGAAATAATAATGAAATCATTTGCCAATCCCAAAAATCAACACGCAGACAACACAACAATTGACAATGACATCAAAACAACAAAATGGAATAAATAAACTAAGGAGAACAGCAACAAATAACTGAATAACTACAAAGGCAAATAGTAAAAATTTCCATTCCCATTCGCATTTGTCTATTGATTTTACGACAGCCTGGAAAACTTTATTTGTGATAATACGTCAAATGTTTGCAGAACTCTTGGCCAATTAACAAATTCGATTGAAATTTAAATTCTGATTAGATTTGGGATTGTGAAATACTGAATGGGGAAAGTGTTATGATATCGGGTGATAAGCAAGCTTTAATAGTTCCTTATAAGGTGAAGTAGTGCGAGCATTATTCTTATCTTCAATGCAATTTCAATAAATTTTAAGTCAAGTTTATTGGGGAAAATAAATACATATACTTATTTACTTTTTTATACTTTTTTAATATTAGTTTTTAATTGTCAAAAAGCAAGTTCACGTCATCATCTAGTGAGCTACTAGTTATACCTGAAGTACTTTATGTAGAACTTACTCCCCTATAAGGTGAAGTTTGGTGAGCATTATATTATTATTATCTTAAATGCAATTTCGATAAATAATAAGTCGAATGTAAATCAGAGCTTATAGAGGCATTTAAATATTTATATTTATTTATTTTTTAATAGATATTTTTATTATTATTATTTTATTGTGTCAAAATTTAATGAAGACGTCAGCAAGTTCACCTGATAATTCTTTTTGATACCCGCTTGAGCTGCTGGTAAAACCTTTATAAGTCTAAACCGAAAATTTAACAAAGAAATTATTTGATTAATTTTAAATGTAAATACGTTGTTTATGTTAATAAAATAATTGATAAATTCCAACTGTTCAATGACAAAATCTATTTATTTATTCAATACCCGCTTGAGCTAGTTTTGAGAACTTTTACTAATCTAGAACAAATTTCAAATAAACAAACAAATTTACTTTATTAATATTAATAAAATCTGCTTAATTTTATATATAAATTCTTCATAAAATATCTAATTAATTCCAACTATTTCAATAACAAAACCAAAGCATTTAAGCATTGTTCTCAGGGTGCACTGAGATACTACGGCCATCAATTGTGATAACAGCCAACTGATCAGGCTCTAAGGTAATTTAAAAATGTTGCAGAGATAAGCAGATGTCAGAAGAACCTATCGGGCCACCAACAAGCTTCAATTAAATGACGGACTATGGGTCAAAGATATATAGATGGATTGGGGTAGAGTCTAGAGAACGTCATAGATGGTGCCGCCACACAGCAAATTCGTCAACGAAAAGTGGCTACTGGCTACTGGTTGATGCCACAGCACACACAGTATTCAAACAGTATCCAAATGCGACTCCCGCAATCTGTGGCTCAGTTTAATGAGCTTATCCATCATCGGGCAGTCTCGGTCGGAGTTGGAGTCGGAGTTGGAGACTGAGACGAATACTCTCATCTGTCACAGGGCTAATAGGTTTCATTAGTCATCGGCAATCGCTGGTTGTGTTGTGTGTTATTATTTTCTTTCTCTGCTCTCGACTGCTCTTTATCAGCTGCACTTTGGTCATTTTTTAAAGCCAAAATAAAATACCGAATACCGAATACTGAATACAGAATTCCGAGTTACGAATTACGCTTACGAGCTGTGAGTTCTCCGAGCTGTTTTGGCTTGTTGCCTTTGCCGCAGTTTGCGTGTCGACAGCAATTTTCACCTTAATTATTTTTGGGGTCTCTCGCGGAATGGCGGGGGAGGGGGCAGGGAGGAGGTTGATGTGTTGTCCAGCACGCGCTAATGTTTAATATCCGCCATGGCGAACACGATGTCAGACAGTTATGCAAATTTCCAGGCATTACTTGTGTATTCAGGGGAAGACACACACAGCCGCAACGAGGGCAGTTCGAGCGAAGCGTGTCCTCGTAAATTATAACAGACACGCACACACATACAATAGAATTATCTGTGTGTTTGTGTATTTGTTCATTTGGGCCAATGTCCTTACTAGTTTCGTCTGTCCGTCTCTCGTTTGGGCAGACGGTATGGGTCACTCTACTACTATGTTTGTCATCAATATTGGCGCCATTGCAGGGGCACAGAGAGTCAGTCAGTCCATGCCAGGGCTGGCATTACTCTGCGACCTGTGCTGCCATAAAATGTTCAATTAGTTAATGAAAAATTTTCCAATTGGATGGCAGCAACATTGACTTCAACTAACGACCACAAGGAGCACACCGTCTGTGGGTGGCAGCGGGTGTAGGGCAAGAGCAGTGGTAGGGTAGGGGAGGGGTCGGAGTGTTAAGAACAGAGTGCGTTGGTGTCGCTTCAGAATGTCCGTAGGTTGAATTTATGCATGTGATTTATGCACGACAGCGATTGCCAATTACAATATCATTTCTCTTCTTGTCTGCTTGGCCTTAGCATTTGCCTTTATTCATTTGTATTTGCAGTGTGTGTGCGAGTGTGTGTGCGAGTGTGTGTGCGTGTGTGAAGTGCCATTAAGAAATGTGTCAAAACAGTTGAAGAATTATATAATTTAAATGCAGCATGGGGTGAGCAAGTCAATTCAGTCAGCAGGTAGAAATGAACTTGTGTCCATTATTGATAAACTGTAGAAGCAGTTGATGTTTTGATGCGAATATTTATGTGGGATATATTTTATATTTATTTATTGGATATTAATACTAATACATATAAATAATTAGACTAAAGTTACTACATAATAAACCCTCTAGGACCTTTTGTTAAACAATGACAACATTTTAGTCGAACAATTATTCCTCAAGCACTTGTACTGTGGCCACTGAGCTCACAAAGTACCTTAGAAATAATGTAGAAGCGTTCTTTTACCTGATAGGTGAGAAAATATTAATAAGTATATATCTCAAGGTGATCATTCAGCCGTGAGTATGAAAAAAAAAACGGTACAGATCCATTTATATCAAACTTTACTATATTTCAATGTTAACAAGAAGAACAATTTAGAAGGATTTAACTTATTTAGCATTTGCTAAATTTCTCGTGAAAATAAAAATACAGTTCAAATACATTACACATAGGTTTAGGGAATAAAGTGAATATACTAAAATAATACAGCTAATTGAAAATAGGCCGGAAAGCTACAGTCGGATGCAACCGACATTGTACTTTCCTTTGCAGCAGCATATGCATACACATAAACATATTCATATATGTACATACGAATATAAAATACCATACACATGTTAACAAACACTCACACATTCACCCATACACACATATATAACGATATTATTTAAGGCATTAAGCGTAAAAGTTGTGGCAAGTGGATCGAGTGAAGCGTTAAGAAGTTGACTTTCAAATACAATCAACATTCATGTTTTTCCATAGAGTTATAAAAATAAATACCCGTGAAATAAAATGTAAATTGTGTACTTTAAAATAGTACTACACTTAATCGCAATAAGTTCTCATGCTATTCAGCCAAATTCTACTGATTTTCGTTTATTTCATTTTAAAAGCCAACAAATTGGAGCGTAACTCTGTGAGGGCAGCCAGCCCATCCGCCCTTAGAAAGTCAATAGTAGTCAGTCTGTCTCTTTGTCTATTTCACTTTCCCAATAAGCAGCAATTAAAGCCGAACTGGTAAAAACTCAATAACAGCAGCAGCAGCAGGAGAGAAAAACAAAAACCGACGCATGACACAAATTTCCAAAAGGTGAAAAAACAACGACGACAAAACGACAAAAATTCAGCATGGAAATGAAATCGAATAGAGGGAAATGAGGGAAAACGAGAACGTATGTGAGGCAACAAAAACAACAGCAAAAAAACACACACACACACAACAAACTCGACGCTTGACCGAGCATAGCGCATCACTACAACAACAACAACAACAACAACAGCTAAAAGTTGCTTGTTTAAGGAGCAGGGGCAGGGGCAGGAGCGGGGTAAGCGTAAGGTAAGGGCTAACATTAGTTTTACGCATTTGTGTTTGCCGTGTAAACTAAGCCGCAAAGAATGAATGGAAAGCGAGCGAAAGACAAAAGAAAGAAGAAGCATAACGCAAAGTGCGGGAGTTTCCTGTGCGCTATATGGGGCTAATGAAGCCTGAAATCGATTACACTAGTATTGTGGAACGAGTTCGCTTGGGGGCCAAAAACAATGCGCCCATTAACCTAACCTCACTCTCTGCCTCTAGTCAAGTGAGGCAATGAATTAGAACACAACGAGTTCGAGTGGAGTGCAGCCATTTAGCGAATGCCACCCACACTCCACACTGTCCACAGTCCACACTCGGCATGGAATGCCATAGTAGCCAGCCAGCAGCTGGCAGCAACTGAAAATCCTCGAATTTACAACATGTTGCCCTCCCTACTTTCCCCTTTCCCACTCTACACTTTTTATTGTCGTAAATTTACGATCGTTGCGTTTGTTTCTTTTGGCTTTTATTGTACTCTGTGGCCCTTGCGTCATGGATCTCTCTCTCCTCCTTGCCGCACGCGTGGAATTCGCTTGGAGGCTCGCCAAGGTGTCAAGTGTTTTGTGTTATCTGCTGCTGCGGTTAGCTTCTTGCTTTCTTTTAGACCAAGAAGTTGTTGCTGGCTCTGAGGTCTCAGGTCTGCGGTCTGCCGCTGTGTCTGTTTCTCAAATTGCGTCAAAAATTATCGCCATTAAATGTAGATGAGCGTTTTGTTGTTAAGTTATTGGCTCATAAATAACTTCATTCTGTTCGATCTGTAGCAGTGACTGCAACCACTCCACTCCATGTGTCCGCATCTGCGGTTCAACTTCATTCATAAAGTTCTCATGATTTATCGTATGAAATGCGCTTGCGTTATAAAAAAACCTAGCTGGAAATTGAATTTGCGGTCATTAGAACGCCATTTGGCAGGTTTATTGAAATTTAATGTTCGGTGTTAAATTGATATCTCGTATGTTAGTATATAAGTCGATAAAATGCGAAAGAAATAACATACTCAAGCATATTCTAAATGGGATCTTTTACAGGTTTCAAATTTAACGCCAAAGTCGCCAATTCAAATGCAAGTTTATGTTAAAGAAATTGTCCTTATATTATTTACTAATATTATTTATAACAAGGTTGTTTAATTTAAATTTTCCATCACATATATTGTAGCATAGCAGCCAGCTTTTTTTAGTTAGCTGCAGTGTGCAGTAGAAGCTGACTGTTTTACGAGCGCCATCTATTGTTCACTGTATGTTGGCTAGTTTTGCACATCTCAACTTACTCGAACTTGCCGTGCAAGCCTTGACCAAAAGGTGGCGCGGCATTTGTTTCCAAGTAAAAATAAGAAGTGGCGCTAGCAGAAATTTTTAAATTTTTAAAAAATGTTGGCAATGTAGTTAGAAAGTAGCTAACAAATATTTAAACTTACTTGCGTGTCACCTGCTCTCCCATATACACTATTTCATTACTCTCCACACTGTCTGTGATTACGTCCAGCTCAGCTTGACGTTCCGCGCAGCTTCTGCTGCTTTTTATCGACTTTAAGCTACAGGGAATAGCTGGGAAATTCCTGGGCAGTCCAATGGACTCGGCATAGAAGAGAACAGCGCGATTGTGACTGCAGCTATCTGAAAGATGGAAATATAGTTTGAGACATGAGGAATTCCAATTAGAAGCACTCACAGGCCTCCAGAATGAGCTTACTGGCCGCCAGCAGATCCACCTCCTCGCAACCCGGCTGTGGTGCATGTCCAAAGTTCGGATAGAAGTCCACAGTGCCACGTGGTGTTAGATCCCCAAAGAGTGGGAAATCTGTGTGAATGACATCCACAAAGCGTGCAGCAGTCGACTGTAGACTGTCCTCTGAGCGGGGAGTGAAGAGCGGGAGAGCGGGATCTAAGCCTGTGACACGACCCAAGGCACCATCGAAATGGTGTCCAATACGCCCGGCTATATGTGCGCCCAGACTGTGGCCAATGATGTGCACCGCCTCATGCGACACATTGTACTTGGCCAGAAACTGTTGAAGCTGCTTGGCCAGCACCAGCGCCACCTTCCCAACGGCACGCCGCGAGGTGGGATAGTCCAGGCCGGCAGCTGGCGCCCAGTCGGCAATTAGAATATTCTCAAAACCCTGAGCCTTGTAAGCTGTTAAAAAGAATGCGTATTGAGAGTTGGAGGCATGACAGCTCAGTATACTTGCTCACCATTCCGTAGGGGCATAATGGAGCTGTGACTGCGAGAGCCCAGAAAGCCATGCACGATCAGTTTTACCGAATCCACAGTGGTCAGTTCTTCCAGCTGCTGCAGCCTCACCTCAGTCGTGTCCTGCTGATAGTAGATGTCGCTCTGATTCACCAAAGTCTCCAGGGTAAGGGCATGTATAACCCAGAGCTGGCAGAGAATGGGCAGCCAGCAGTAAACCATTTTAGCCATGTTCTCAGGGAGTGCTCGATAGCTCAACTGTTGGATAGCTCTGGCGGAGTTGGAGCCTAAATACGGCGCATGGCATGTGGCTAATCGCTGACTAAGTGGAGCTCGGCGCACTCTGACGCACAACTAGAGAGATCTTGACGCACTCAGTCAGTCAGTCAGTCGTACACGATACATAGCGAAACTTTATTAACTAGGGTATTAGGTAATTTTCCATAAATAGTACACGCAAGAGATTCGTAGCTTAGACTACAGTTAGAAAAATGCAAAGTGAACGTTAGAGTTTAGATACAAATACAATATGGATAGATAGATATCTGATATTTTTTTGTGTTGAGCATTATCTGCTTTCCCTGACTTATGGCAGTTGTTGTTGAGCAACCAACTCTAACGTCTGGCCTCATCCTGGGCCACGGGGCGTATGAGCATTCTGACGGCACGCAGCGAGTAGTCCTTGCCCCGGAACGTGTCCCAAAAGATGCCCGTCTCGCCGGCCTGCTCGGGATTGGTGGCATGATAGACGCCAAAGAGATTGCTGGTGCCGCACGAGTTGAACCAGCCTCCAGCCTTGTGACGATGTGCACAGTTGCACTCCACGCAGTTATCGTTATCGTTATCGAATGTGCTGAACTTGGCGCCAGCATGATAAGACAGCGAATCCTCAGCCGTGGGCTGCAGCTGCCTGTCGAACTTGCCCAGCAAATTCAGCGAGTACAACTCCCTCGCTCCACTCACGGCAAATGCATCATACCCGGCAAAGGACACATTGCCATTGAAATCCTCCAGCACTATGCGCAGCTCATGCAGCGTATACGAGGTGAGAGCATGCAGTTTATTCAGGCCAATAAAGAAGTCACCGGCCAGATTGCCAAAGCCCTCCCTGTACTCTAGCCAGCTGCGCTCGAAGTTGAGATCATCCGAGGAACGACGCATGATCACAGTCCAGCCATCATTCTCGCAGGGCACATAGAAGAGTTCACTCTCCGGCGTCAGCTGCAGCTTTAATATGCCATTGACAGCCAGATACGCTTGCAGGCAGCTCGTGGTCAGCTCATCCGAGTCAGTTGGAGCAACTGCAGCTGAAGCTGGGAGATGAGCTGATTGAGCCTTGGGGCGATTGGCCAGACGACGTCTGATGTTGCTGTGTGGGTGGAAAGAAGACATTGTCAGTAGAGTTTGAGCAACTATAGATACTCTACAGATACTATAGATACTCTTCTATAGTATCCCAGCTCTAGTAGATACACTCACTTGGTATTCTGCACCAATTTGCCCACGCTCTGCTGCGTTTCCCTCACATTGTAGGCCAGCGAGACGAGGAAGGTGGCCAATGAGTCCAGGCGTTGAGCTACATCCACCTCGCTGCCATTGACTGGGCTAACAGCAATGGGTCCAGCTTGACGTTTGCTGAAAATGCTGTCCATGTTCTCAGCTACGTGTGGCTCCACTGTCTGCGTCTCCCGCGTCTGACGTGACAGATCTAAGAGTAAAGTGGAGAGTATAGAGTTGAGTTACAAATTCACTTTACACTTGTAGCACAACAACAGCAACAACATCAATCACATTAGCCAAAGGATTGCGACACCAAACACAACAGATACATGGCATTCGCTTTACCCCGCAATTTCTCTCGATTCTTTTGCTTGTACTTTAACTGTCTGGTCACACGTGGTCCCAGATATTTATCGGTTTCACCTTTCAACTCGTCCAGCGTATGTCGTGTCAGGCGTTGGATGTGCTCGAAGCTATCTAGACGCTGCTGGAAGTCCAATTGCTGCACCTTCAGCGATTCCATGCGTCCTGTACTGCTCTCCAGCAGCTGATCGATTCTGTGTGAAATTTAAAAAAGTATGTGGTATTAATGTGGAGTTTAAATTATTGAGAGTAATTGCTTAATGTTTGCAATAATTATGAGATAAGTTTCTAGTTTAGTATTGGAATAAGATATTTTTCTTTTCTATTTATATTTTACCACTAAACTTTCATTTTAATTTTATTTAAATAATTTTTATTATTTTATTTTTTTTTCTATTTGCATTTTTACCATTAGATTTTCATTTAAATTTTATGTAAATAATTTGTATTATCATATTTTTCTCTTTTTATATTTTTACTATTACTCTTTTCTTTAAATTTTATTTAAATCATTTTTATTCGAATTCAATTTTGAATTCAAAATTTAATTGGTTTGTCGATTGAATTTAGTCAACATAAAATAACTAAGTAAAAATACAGAGACTATTTAGTCTAGTAGTTGTATTGAAGTAAACGTGACTGTTGGTCTGGTTGGTATATTTCTTTCGAATTAAATTCTAAATTACAATCGAACAAAAAGAATATAATTAGTTATGAAAACTTAAGTATTTCGTTTTAATTATAAAAATGTGTAGTGAACTATATCGTTTCAATAAGTATTGGAATAAAACTTATATAATGCTTTAGATTCTATAAATTATTCCTATTCATTTGTAAGGTCTTTTCCCTTTTACCTATGTAATTAAATAGTAAACATCAAACCACTTATAATCAATAATTTGCTTAAGGTAATTCAAAAATTAATTCATAATATAATAAAAATACAATAAATAACATAACGGCTTCCATTCCACCCAAATGTCCAGACTAGCCTTATACTAAATGTGTTAATTTCTTGGGAAAATTGTAGCTACTTATCAGACACTTTTGGCTAAAAACCCACTTCAATTCATTGCAGAAAATTCATCAGAAAATTTCAAATACTCTTAGTAAGTATTTTTGCAGAAAGCCATAAATATTCCAAAAATTTTATGATATCATCGTCTGCTGTCTGTCTGTCTGTGATTAATAATACTGACCTCTCAGAAGGCGCGAATTATGAAATTTATATAATATATATTTATATTTGAAATACATTTAGCACCAATAAAATACTGATACAAACAATCGTATATATATTTAAGTGTGACGTACATATATGGCATTAAAGCAAACAAAGCCAAAGATTATTATGCAGATAATTTATGCTGGGGAAGATGTTAAAATGTGTACTAAAATCGAACTCGTTTCGTGTTTAACATTTGCCGTTTCGTAAACAAAAGCGCAACAAATTGATTTGGAATTTTGTTCATTTATTAAGAGAAACGAAAGCAGTTCTATAAACACACATGTATAACAAAACGGAAGGTGTGCGAAATGTTTGTTTGTCAAAAAGATACAGAAAATGAGTATCTCACACGGTCGAGATACAATTGCCGTAGAGCTATGGTTAATTAGTTGCTATTATATGGCTAATGCGGCTTATTGACAGCATCTACACGTAATTGACGACTTTGATAGAGCCGAAAACTAAACAGAAATGCGCGAAGATGTTTTCGTTGTTTTGTTTTTTTTTCGACTATGATGTTTACCGGTTTTCCTAAATACTTGGAGATGCGTGCAAAAACCTGTTCGCTGTACAAGGTAAAAAGGCAAACAGTTTCATTGTCTGCTGAGAATTTCGAAGTTTTTGGGCCTCACCTTGGCAATAACAGTACGCCCTTCACTTACTTTTTATCGATGACTTCCAGGCGATGGCGCTGGTCCTCGTCCAAGGTGGCCAAAATGCCAACGCGATCGTGTAGATTCGTCATCAGCTCCTTGATCTCGGTGTGCTGTGCGGAGGGCTGCGGAGCACTGTTGTGCTGTGATAAATAAGGCAAGTATATTTTAAGAAAAGGCAAGACAAGTAACACAAACACTGTCCATACACACTGCAGTCCACACACAAGAAATTTGCATATTCATAATTGATTTCGTACAACGCTACGTATACTTAACGCACTCTTAAGCCGCCGCGCGTGTGATACTTCCATGGCTGCGGTGGGGTGGTGGGGGCTGCGGCGTGTGTTTGCACACTTGTTGCCTGCTCCTGCCCATTGTTGGGTAAAGCCCAGGCAAGCCAGATGTGATTCACACAGCAGAACAGCAAGAAGAATACCGCAGCAGCTCTGCCCATAGTACTTATTGCAACTGTAAATATGAACGCGAACCGCAAGAAGCGTGTTACGACCGCACGACACGAGATACACGTTGAGACTGAGACGACTGAGAGACTGGGAGACTGAGAGACTGAATGATCAGAGAGAGCTTTTTTCTTGCTACTGTCCAAGTGTCTCTCGCAAATCTCTTGTGTTTTGTTTATAAGGCGCGTTGCCTTGTCAATTGAGATAGAGCGAATGAATAAAAAAGTTCCCCCTCGTTGTCAATCAATCACGACACCATTAAACAATGATAACGAATCAAGCAAATCAAACAATGATTTCATCGAATAATTATGCATAAACTGCTACTATTAGGTAAATAATTACGACTATTTAAACACATGTGGCCAAATGACATAATACTTAAATTAATCATGTATTAAGTGTAGGTTCTAAAGCTGAAACCAGTCTCAGTTAAAATGTTAATTATTCTTTTAAACAAAATAAAATACTAACCCGTGTTTCCTCATATTAAAAGCTCAGTTCAATTTCAGTTTGTTTATGCATAAAACCTGCCTCAATGTATATACGTCACATAAACATGAGATACTACTACACTATAGACTGCGGTATGTTATGGACTCTGAGATTCCCTTGGGCTCATGACCAGCATGAACTGCACTTTCTGATTACTCACATTGGAATTGTGGGGGCTCGTGGCTGGAATAATAATTACAATTCATTTATAGTAAAGTTGGTTATAAATAGTACACTAACTAAGGGTTTACCAATGCTAGCAAATAATCTGTGAGGCAACAGATACTTTTGCAATGAGTTGCCAAGTACCCTATGGCATATAGATACTTCTACAACATCTCAACTTTTATATACCTGATGTTTCTACTACTACTTTTTTAGCATTCATTAAACTTTTGCATTTCTGTTTACATTTACAACGGGGTTGTTCACCGTGAGTTACCTTTACATGATGTTAGCACAATATTGTGTATCTTTTCATAACCTTATAGATATCCGCATTATGTCACTGTTAATCGCAGTTGTAGTGGCTAAATTATCTGGCAATTGTCTTTGGCTTTTGTTGGATTACTGAAGGCTCACCGGTCAGCATGAATTGACGAAACCTTTTACCTTTAGCAGCGAATAGCGAATCGTGCAGAGATACAGCAAGTCTGATAGACTGGCAGATGCATCTTATACTGTCGTGGTGTATAGTTCGTCATCGTCGTCTGCAGCCGGATGACTCAATGACGCAAACTCAAGACAGCAATAAAATTAAAAAAAAAAAAAGATATACTATATGTGAAATGAATATAAATATAAAATATGAAATTTTTTGAGGCGCTCTGTCGAATCTCAAATTATATAGACTTGTCAGCTACAATATTATAAGCTATTCGTGATGGATGTAGAGCAGTGGGGCGTTCCGAGAAACGGTCGACACAGTTTCAATTGAATTGCTGTGATGGGTTAATTGAGCAGTACGCGGAGTATTTTATTACAGTCATTCAACATTATTGGGTTTGATTGTAATTTATGTAGCCATTTCGATTAAAATCCAAGACGATTATCAGACAATTTCTATGATAAATTTGACAATGAATATACTGATGAAATCTTGCAATTATTTAAAGATGATGCTGCACATACAGACAGCACAGTTCGTCATGCAATGCCCAACTCATTCAGCATTTGCAAGTAGATCAATGCCAAACATATTTTCAATTGAAACTAGGCTATGTCTATTTGATGTTTGTTGTTGTTTTTATTTAATATTAAATTATTGTACAGGTTGAACTTATGCAAATTGTATTTAGTTGCCATTGATTTTGTATTTTGTATTCATATATAAATCATAAAACACATTTATTGTAATGTATTAATTCTGGGCTCATTTTGTTCTGCTCATTTTGCTTTTCACTACTTAGAAATCAACTACGAATATTTACAAAATTGTCTGCTGTTAATCTCTGCTTCAGTTAGATTTTGTCGCTGGCGAGTTTAACCCATTTTCATTTTCATTTCCATTTCCCATTTAAATTTTCTGTTTTGGTTTTGTTTTTACTCTTTTCAACTATACAAAAAATGCTTACAGTGTAAACATAAAAACTACACGCGTCTACACATGCTGCCAATAGAATTTTCATATAGATTTATTTATTTAGTTTTCATCTCATTAATAGATTCAATATTATTATGTATTGTATTGTGTATAATTATGTGTGTTTTTCTTTTGTTTTTAACAAAGGTACGTTAAATATTTACGACAAATTCAATGCATTAAAAATAATTTAGTTATTTTTATCCTCTTCCTTTCCTTTCTTTTTTTTTTGAGATTTTCATTTCATTTTCATGTTTTACCTTTCGTTCCTGCGGGCTTTCACACAGCGGGAAAACCCAGACCGCTTAGCTACTATTTGAAATACAACTAGAGACATTCACACACACGTTCAGCTAAAAACATTCTTAGTGTTTACGATTGGGATTAGTTTTAGTTAATATATACTTTAGCTTAAACGCTTCAACTCGCTTTAATTTTTGTTCTGTGCATTGAAAAACAAGTTATGAACATACATATTTCAAACTGTTCGTCCAGTCCAAACACAAAAAAGAAAACTCGATGGAAAAGTGTTGCGCTTAAAAAAGGGAAAAACATTTTCAGTTACTGTTTTCATTACATGTTTCGATTTCGATTTCTTTTGTTTCCTTTTGGCTCGTTGGCTTATATAACTATGGACGTAACCTTGGGATGGGAAAAGTGCAAAATGTGCATTGCCATTACAGTTATTTCATCTCATCTCGTCTTATTTTCATTTTCATTTTCGTTTCCATTTCCGTCTGTTTACTCAATGTGAATTGGCTTTAAGCATAAACCAAGTACAAACAATGCGCCAAATGTTTAGACGATTTTGTTTAAAATTTTCCTTTCTTCTCTTTTCTTTTTGGCAATTTTCATTTGTGTTTAGTGCGTGCATTTTCTTTTTTTTATCATTTCTGCTAGCAAATAATTTGAAACAATTTTTTGAATTTTTGTTTTGGCTCCGCAGCTAAAAGTGCTTAATTATTCTTGCTTTTGTTTATCTTTATATATTTTTTGCTGCATATTCTTTAGGTTTTTTGCATACTTTTTTCATAAATCACAGAAAAAGTTTATTCATTAAATTTTTCTTACTTTTGTTTAGTTCTCTTTATTTCTACTACAAAATATAATCTGTTATAAAGTGCGCGCGCAAAGTATGCATACGGGCTGGCGCTGTTAATTAGCCGCAAAAGTTTCACTCCCCATTCTCACACAAATTTTGACTAAACTCGTTTATGTTCTTGCTCGTAAAAGTTAGGGCTGAGACTAAGATTTGCTCATTGTTTTATGTAAATAATTTGTTAACATACTATTTTCGGCTACAGTTATTTTAGTTGCTTTTTCACACCTTTCTTTTTGCTACGTGCCCATTAACTTTTGATTCGTTTCCATTTTTCAAAACCATTTGATGTATCTTTGATTACAGTTTGCACATTTTGTATACTATATTCTTAGATAGATAGATATACAGGTGTTGCTCCACTTATCGCGCTCAGTGTCCTCTCAGCTCTCAGCTATCGGCTTGTCTGTCCGTTGCGTAACGTTCCTTAAAAGTTTTGGAAATTGTTTTGTTTTGACTACGTTTCTATGTAAAATACTTGATTAGGTTTATTCGTATTCTCGTATTCGTATTCGTATTGTTAATGTTAGCTTTAGTTGTTGTAGTTGTAGTTTTCTTGTTGACTATTTTATTTAGAATTGTTTCGAATTTATTTCGTTTTCTTGCTAAAAATTTGTTGCTACTTCCAATACTAGTTTAACTATGTGTTTAAATTGTCATCAAAATTGTATGTTATTTTTTTTTTTATTTTGTTATTGTATGCTAAGTTTCATGTCCTCTCTTTTACGCTCCTTCTGGCTTGCTCTCTGGTGGTAACGTGTTTTAGTTCATGTTTTATTTAGTGACTATTTTAGTTGCTCATGCTAACTGCAGGCGTGGCCGCTCTGACAACGTTGCTGAAATTATAACAAAATCATTTCAAATCATAAATAAATAAATAACAAATGATAATGGTATAAATGTTTTGAATTTTATTTTGTTTTTTTTTCTACATAAATTCATTTAATTATTAAAAAATGTATCACTTAAACAGCGTGGCAAAGTTCTAGTCGCTTTGAAAAATGAATTGATACCAAATAAACTGAAGACTGAGAAGTTGACATGCGATTGATCGTATATTAGAAATACATTTGCAGAAACCTACTAAAAAACTGTTGCTATTACGATCAGATTTGCTATTTCTGGCATTCTATTAACATTATTTACTGATTGATTTATTGCTGTAGTTTGATTTAGTATTTAAACTAAATATTTACTTAATAACTGCTTGTCTTAGATGGCCCTGGGGTTGCTTAATATACGCATAGGAATTGAGAGAAAAATTCAAGTGAACCAAAGTATATATTGATTCACCATACAACTAACTACATACAAATAAAGAAAGTGTGTTTCCCTGGGTACTTTATACACTCTACTATGTAATAAAATGAACAGAATTTCTCAGTTGTATAATTAGACAGCACACACATACATACACAGCGTAAAAAATGTACAATTTGTTACATTAACTAACACAAAGAGCGGCAATTGCTGCTAATACATAGAAAATAAACATAATTTCATTATTCTTTCATTTTACAAATTATTGCCATTAGTAGGGGGAATTATGTACTATATGTAGTGTGCTTATTATAAACTAAATCATACAGATAATGTATAGTAAAATATATAGAAAAGAAGTCTGTGCTACTTGCTGACCAAATTTGACTAAGCTGAGTATACCACACTGACACTAGACTCTCTCTCACTAACTGAACTTAGTTAGTAGCTAACGCCCAGGCACGTTTGAAATAAATTGACTGAAATGAAATGCTGTTGTTGCTGTTGCCACGCCTCTACGCCTACAATTGCATTAACAGTTGATAGTAGATCGAAATTCCCTCGATTCGACTCTACCCTATGGCTGCCAATTGTGTGGTTTAGACTGTATAGTTGTTCCGGCTATAGTTGGGCTATAGTTGTTACTGTTGTTGTTCTGCTTTTGTTGTTGTGGTTGTTGTTGCTGCTGCTGCTGCTTTAAAGTTGTTCTAACAATAGAAACGTACGCCATCCACTGAGAGGACCTGCTTTAATTTTCATTTATTCTGTCGATTCGGTTCCGTATACAGCTGCACGCCTTCCACGGTGAATATTGAGGTTTCTGCAAATACACAAATTTAATGAGTACATATTGTAAAATAATAAAATAATCATTTTTTAATTAAAATATGTTTTTTTTATTTAACTATAACAACAGTCGTACGAGTCATAATAATGTTTATGCCAACAAGCCTGATAATTAAAATGCATAACGAAAATTTCATTTTAAACTCTGAATTGTACACCCACTCGACCCGACCATATAGCCACAAGGCTCGTACTGAATGCTGCTGCGGTCGGTTCTGCTCTTTCTCTACCCCTCTACTATCTGTCTCCCCATGTGCCTCCCTGTCCTCTCTGTGAGCATTGACCTTTGGCCGCGGCGTGTCCCTTGATAAATGCAGCACATTAGTTGCGTTTTAATTGATTTTTATCTGTAAACTGTTTAAGCGGTTTAATGAGTACAGAGATACAGAGCGCTAGGTAGAGAGTGTTGTACATCCTATATGTAAACGTAATCAATTGACTCACTAATGAGAAGACGAGTAGAGGGAGAGTATATAAAATCAATCAGAGAGAGATTAAAATTTATGTCTATAATAACCATCAGAATTTCTCTTAACTAAATCTCTTTAGTATGAATATTATAGTTATTATCAACCAGCGATAGCCTATATGAAATGTAATCTAGGATTATAGATCGAAAGAAACAGCATTTGACTATAGACATACATATAGTTGAACATTGTATAAATCCAATAATTCCTTTAAAGTATTGCACCTAGTTTTGCCTTCATTAAACATTTCCTTTAACTCCAAAATATTTACATTTTTATAGCCCAACAAATTCTCTTTGCCTTCCCTGTTTACAAATCAAAGTTAATCACATTTTAAGCACACATTAAGCTCCAACTGAACATTAGGGCACGGCAATGTGCGTTATTCATTCATTATCCACCAGGGCAATATCCCTGTATATTCCTCTGAATGCATTCAATGCGATTGCCCCCAGCATTTGCAACAAATTGCAGCATTCAGTCGGTTGTGGCAGCAATTGGGGAGTTGCAGTTGCAACTACTTGGATTTCAGTCGAAAATGTTGCCATTTTGCTGTTTTGCCGGCAAATGTACAGAGTAAAGTCTAATTAATGTCTGTTACTTCAATTATTGCTAGAAATTGTTTCTTTTGGCCAGCTTAGCAGGTTTTTAGCTGTAAATCCTTTTAGGTATGGTATGAGTAATGGCAATTGCTAATCTAGAGCATGGATGGATGGTTGGATGAGTAATTGTAACTGCACTCAGCATGAATTGCATTTACTGCATATCAATTGCAATTGCTGTGCTAATTTAGTGGGGCATACTTAGCTAGTCATGCAGTAGATGTAGATGAGGCCTGGCTATGATTATTATTAGTCATTTGCTACTTTTAATTACTTTACTTTGCTTTAGTTTAATGAGCTCAAACCTAACTATATTATGTTTTAATTATAATATACTAAACTTTATATAGCTGCAGCTATTTATAGCTATATTTAGCTACTTTTAGCAATGCTAAAGCTAGTTTTATTTATACATTTCTCTATTTAGTTTTTATTGCTCCTGACAACTTCAACTTGTGGCAAAAGCAAAACTTTTTAGTCTAGGTGACTGCAAATTAAAAGGTAAAATAAAGTAATTACCGCTAACTGATAGCAGAGCAGAGCAATCATTAGTTAAACAGTAGCGAGACAACCAATTGCGAATTACTTTTTGCCAAGTTTCTCGCCAAAACTTAAATGAGTTGCGCCTCGACAATTGGCAACAGGAGGCAGCAGCCAAAGCTCTGCCGTGGCAATTGTCTATGTCAAAGTGTAAACTTTCTCTAAAGGCAAACAGTGTGAGGCGATTTCAAACAATGCAGACAGACAGACACATTCAGACAGACATATACATATTTCTATATACTAATACAATTTGTACATTCATTCGTTCGTTTGCCTTGTAAATGTTTAATATATTAATTTAGTTCTCGTACCGTCCGGCAATTCGTAGAGTTTCTTTGGCAATTGCGCAAAGTAGGGATGCTGCAGTGCCTCATCGGCGCCGATGCGCTGTTCGGGATTTAGCTGAAGGAACGCGTTCGCTATCGTCTCGCCCTCAATGATGTCGTACAGCCGTGGAAAATTGTGACCCAGTTTCCGTGGTCGATAGAAACCTGTGAGAAAATAAGAAACGGAAAATGAGTAACCAATTCATTTGATTCGTTTCATTTAGCTAAACACTGTTGCTGTTGGCCAATTATGGGTCAGAGAACTTACCCAGCTTGTGCGGTTTGTAGCCAGGAAAATGTGTTACGCCCTGCCACGTATCCTCGGTGGGCGTGCCCAGTAATTTGAATATCTTGTCCAGCTGATCATACGTATCACGTATGCCCGGAAATGTGGGCATGCCAGTGACCATCTCAACAAATATGCAGCCCACGCCCCACATGTCCAGCGACGTTGAATACTCTGTGCTGCCCAGCAGTACATCTAAGTAAATAGAAACAGAGCGGGTGAGTAAAGAGTTGCTTCGTTAGGTAAATGCACTTTTTCTATGAAAATAAATTGCAATTTTAAATAAATAAACAGAGCAGAAGTGAGTGGAGAGTGGAAGGGGGACACGGCTGACACACTGACTGACAGGCCAGGCAGAGGTCAGTCACAACGCTTATCTGAGTTGGCCCTTAGACCAGCAGCTAACAAAGTTTTGTGTGTGCATAGTAGAACCATAGCACAGGTGGTAACAAAAAAAAAGGAAGCTAAAACTCACCATGTGAACCACACGAAACACACATTTCCCTCGACCCTCTCTCTGCCTGAGCAGAGCCACCGCTTCCTCACGTTTTTGCCTGCATCCGCTTTGCTCTTTTGCCACCCACCCACTGCTATTCGTTGCACAGTTCGTCTGCTAAGAAGTGCAGATTAAATTTGTTTAACATGCTTTGACTTCCCCCAGAGTTGAGGTCAGTCTAGGGAGCTGGCTCCTCTAGTTGTAGCAGCAGCTGCCTTCTGGCTAGGGATTCAGACAAGCGCTAGGGTTGCCAGGGCTTCCACACAAACTGTTTATGCTTGGGAATTGCATATTAAAAAATTAACTTTGTTCTCTCCCACTTCGCTACGCTTTTCAATCTGTTTTTCCCTTGTGCTGAATTTTTTCCTATATTATTTTCCTTTTCAATTTAACGCTGCAAATTGATAGGAAATTTGTCTAAAAAAATAGCAACACAAGCTATATTAAAAGTTAAAATTGTTTGCAGCATTGTTTACCCCTTGAACACTGTCTGGCTTGCCTGGTTAGTCTGCTATTAAATTAATCTGATTTTCAGGCTCTTTGCTAACTGAAAAATTCCTAAACCGCTTGAAAGCTTCCACTAATGGCACAACAAAGATATTATGCAACGAAATTGATGAGTTCTTTTTTTTTTAATAAAGGGAATTAGTTTAGATCGTTGATAGAAGTCCTTAGTGCTGATGAAGTAGTCGAGGTTCTTGTTATTGAAGGTGGATTAATTGTGTGTGTTTGGGATTACATAAAGAAGTTTTCGTTTAGACTTTAATACTATAGAAAAAAAAGCAAAGACTTAGAGCTCAAATCGTTATTGGAATAAGGAATAGGTCCCTTTTAAGATATAGATTAGCAGAAGTAGCTTGAAGTTAAATACATAGATTGAATATCTTTTATATCAATACTTTGAAATTAGTTTATATAACTTAATACAATAGCAGAATGATAGGACTAAGGTCTTATTATTTTAATATGAAGACAACTCGGTTGCATTTAACTGACATTTCAATTAGATTTACACACAATCTAACTACAGCTTTAAGTTTGTTCTTACTCTTGCTCAAGCAGCAGAGTTTTCTGACTTTAAACACATACTATCTATAAGTCCGCTCACTTTTATAACAAGTTCCCAAGTTCTCAAACTTTCCTCTGTCAGGCATATCTAATTATCCTTTAGTCTACCTTCCGTTTCCACACACTCACCTGGTGGACGGTACCATAACGTAACCACCTCATGGGAATACGTATGGCTGGGTACACTCTTGGCACGGGCCAGCCCGAAATCGGCAAGCTTCAGTTCACCACAGTCGCTAATTAGCAGATTCTGCGGCTTGACATCGCGATGCAGAACGCGTCGCTTGTGGCAGTAGGAGAGACCACGCAGTAACTGGAAGAGGAACAGACGCACATTACGATGATCCAGTCCGCCCGAATGCTTCTCCATATATTGCGATAGATCGGTATTCTGTAAGGCAACAGATTTCACATTAATCATAAGTTATATAGATAGATATTCCATTCGGTACTCACCACATATTCAAAGACAAAGGTCAACGTCTCGCGGGTGTGCACAATGTCGTGCAGTGTCACAATGTTGCTGTGTTTCAGTTCTTTTAGCAGCGATGCCTCACGTATGGCCGTGAATGGAGCACCCTCCTCCTCCTGCAGCCGGATCTCCTTCAGTGCAACACGCTGGTAGGTTAATCTGTTAATAGCACAGAGCAAGAAATTAATATAAATAAATACCGAAAGTTAGCCTAGGGGAAAATGACAGCAGGAATAACACAACTTCCCTTCGCATTTCTTTTCTCTGCCTGCTCGAACAGATGTCCAAACACCCTACATAAGGAGCCATAAAAACGCCGCAGGACCAGCCACAGTGTCCTTGCGGAAAGTCATGCTGCTGCTGCTGCTGCTGACACTGACTCCTCCCTCCCTCCCTACATTCCAGCTCCTGATACTCCTCCCTTTTGGTATACATTAAACAGACATAATGAGCCAACAAAAATACGCACAGAAATGTGCGGCAAACACTTAAATTAGGATAAGTCCAGGCATAACATACACACACAGTCACTCCCCCTGCCGTGGCATGCCTCCACCCACTGAGTACAGCACAAGGCCGCACATTTGAAGTGTCAAATTAGGTTAAATTATTTGACACCGCGCCACAGACGCTGACAATTTATGAGATACTTTTGGCCAGGCAAATTCTAATTGGAAGCAAGACTTGCCTCTTGCCTCTACTACTCCACTGGCAGCAACTCAGACGCCTTTGTAGGTGCCATAAAAGGGCAAATCCCAGTCATAAAGTAGTTGCTTTAAGCGCTGTTCTTTATGCCTCTCTCTTGTTGACTTCCACTGCCAGAGAGTGCATGCAAAATAGAGGAGAAGCGAGAAAAAAATTGAGCTAAAACTTTTTTATGACTTCAAGTACTACTACTCATAGATTCAGTTTGTCTGGTCTGGTCCACTCGAATGTGTCAAAGCTGGAGCCTTCTGAGCCAAGAGTTAATTCTGTCCCCAGCTAATTGGCATTTGATATTAGAGCCGTCAAAGTGTTTCACTTAACAGATGCTTAATGATGATGACATGCGTTAATGAGCTGCTACAGCCACTGCGAGAGTGAATGATAGATACTATGTAGTTGCGATACTTTTAATGCGCTTAAAATGAAGCCATCAAAGCAGCTGATACCTAATGATACTAACTAAGCTAATATATATATTACTAGCGAAATAGCACAGGTTGTACGGGATAATTAGGGACTTTTTGTTTATGCCAATTAACACAAAGGCAGCGCGTATAAAGAGGCATATAATTTGTTAAATATACACATTCAGAAGGAGAGTTTGAGACTTTTGCAACTATTATTGTTGGCAAATTAAAGCTTGTTACATCTAATGGCTTAAGTTAGGCCAGGGCATATTGAAAGTAACTGAATTAGGCATTTGGTGTTATGTTAAACTGTATAAAGACAAGGCTATAGTTTAGGTTATTAAAAACAACTAAAAGAGAACTCTCGAAAATTCAGGATAAACTTACGAGTTGTTTCGGCTTTAAAGGGAATACACTCAACTCGCTTTTCTTATTATCTTTGAATATGAAAGTCGTCTTCCATTTACTTTACTTTGTTGATTAGCAAAATATACTTTACTCTTCGTACTGATAAATACTTTATAAGATCTGTTACGATTCCTTTTATAGTTTACATTATAAAGAACTAAAAGAGAAGTCTCTCGAAATTCAGGGCAAACTTTGAGTTATCTTGGCTTTAAAAAGAATACGCTCAACTCGCTTTTCTTATCATCTTTGAAGCATAAAGTCATCTTTCGTTTACTTTACTTTCTTGATTAGCAAAATCTACTTTACTCTTCGTGCTGATAAATACTTTATAAGATCTGTTACGATTCTTTTTATAGTTTACATTATAAAGAGCTAAAAGAGAACTTCTCTTACAATTCAGGATAAACTTACGAGTTGTCTCGGCTTTAAAAGGAATACACTCAACTCGCTTTTCTTATTATCTTTGAATCTTAAAGTCGTCTTTCATTTACTTTCTTGATTAGCAAAATCTACTTTACTCTTCGTGCTGATAAATACTTTATAAGATCTGTTACGATTCCTTTTACAGGCAATGGAATTTTACATTTGATTTCGCCTTACAAAATGTAATCGAAAGATCTAAAAGCAAATGATAAAAATCTTTATTTTAATGTCGTAAATTTTTAAAGTCTTATGCCATATTAAATGAGCTAAATAATAGCTCAACATTTTATAATATAGAGCAGCATAAAATGCTTTAATACAAGCCTAATCCCTTGTTAGATTTCAAATGGTTTGCTGACTTTTAAGCAAAGCTAGTTGAGAAGTAATTCTTCAGCCTGAAAAATAAATAAAACAATCCGCAGCAAACCTTCACCACATTTACCGCAGCAGCCTAATCCATTATTATCGTGTTCTTAAGACTTTATTGGAGCGTAAAACATGTTCATGCGAAATTAAGTGCTCAAATTTTGTATCTAAAATGTGGCAGTTGGTTTTATGTATATAGGACATTATCAAGCGGCTCTAGGCAATGCGGCATTGATGTCTTTTTTGCGGGCAATATCAGAAAAGTGGAGCACAGGGAGGGAAGGGCTAGCGCGCTCTGTATCAATTAAGCCTTTTATGTGTGCGTGTGTATGTGGTGTGTGTGTGTGTGTGCCTGATGAGTGTTGCAAAACACGCGCAGTTTTATAACCAAAACCCAAATTCAGTAGCTGCAAAAGCAAGTGCCATAAAGAGCTTATGTCTTTATGCTCATCCTGTGAACAACGTGAATGACTGGAGTGAGGGGCGTGGAGCGGGGACAGGGCAGGGACATGCGAAATTTTCATGTAAACAGCAGCTGCTGTATGGCAGAGAGTCTCAGGCAAATTACACGATAACAACAGCAGCAAAAAGAACTACAAGGTTGATGGGAAGTGGGGCAGGGAGTTAGGTAAAGTGCCATGAAAAATGTATGAGCTACTGCTGCTGTTGCCCTAAGCGTCTGATAATTTCCAACTGGGTCAGCAGAGAGTCTAAACTGGGCGGGGGGCGTGGCATACTATATTCGATAAGGCGCGCCTCGTTATGACGAGCGTGTCACCAGTTTAATGTAAAAATAATATGATTTAGTTCAGCAAAGTCACAAAATAGACAAAGTTTTTGCGGGCCAAACGCCAGATGGCGCTTTAAGAGCTCAAGGCTGGGCTGACCTACTACTACTAAATGCTAATCAGACATTCAAAGTTCAAGTGGAAGAAGTAAGCCAGTGGGAAAGCAAAGTCAAATAGAAGTGAAATCATTCATGAAATCTTTTTACAATTGACACAGGGCAAAAAGAGGGAAAACCAAACTTTGGGGTTAGCATAAATCTTGGCGCAAAAAGAAAAATTAGCTGCCAAACTTGAGGCAGGAAAAGCCAAAAACCAAGTGACCCAAATTTTTGCGCATTGAAATGCTAAATCAGTGTAGTAGAAGCAGCAGTAGCAGCAGCAGTAAATGAGGAGCCATCAAACAGAGCGCGAAAAGGCAGGCTGGAAAATTTGTCATGCAGCAGCAACACAGTTTTCATTTGCATTTTCCATTTAGCATCCTACTACAAAGTTCCCTACCGAGTGAGTCTGTTCGTGTATTCGTTTTTCCATTTGGCATTGCCTTCTGTCTCAGATAAATTAGAGCGAATTAATTGCATTCCGAATAAACAAAAGCTAATTGGAACTCATTTCGCATGTGGCTCGCTCTGCATGCCAAATGAGTAGCAACAACAACATCAACAACAACAACAACAACAACAACAGCAGCAGCATCTAGCATAACAAGTAAAAGTTTTCCTGCCACTTGTTTTTCACGTAATGCCCATTGTTATAGAAGTTGTAGGCGTAGATAGTGGGGCGGGGGAAATGGAAGTAAAAGCTGCGCAAATGATTGTCAAATAAATCACAAGGCAAAAACGGCAAATCGTGGTCCAATGCAACTGACAGGGCCCATAGAATCCATCATAAGACCCTGCCACCTGCCACACCCCCCATCACCGCCTCCCTTTTGCAAGTTGCCTGTCAAAAAGGTGACGATGCTTGTTGGTGTTGGGTGCCGTCCCTTCAAGCTCATTTGTCAAATTATGAGACGCAGTCAGGCAGGCTCAAATCAGAGCAAGAGGCGCAAATGAGGCGGCATTTGTTAAGCAATATCGAAGTGGCTGGGGTAGGGGTAGGGCAACTCAATTGTGTTTGGCGACGACCCAAAGCAAAGGGTTTTTTCGAGCTCTATTCCACAAAAAAGTGCGTAAAGCCGACCCAAAAAAAGCCAAACATGCTGAAGCCACAGCAACAACAATAGCGTCAACAATGTTGATGAGCTTGCAAGAATTTTTTACGAATCCTTTGTTGTTGCACTGCTGCTGCTGTCCATTGTTGTTGTTGTTAGTCAGTTTGTGCCATTTCTTGTTGCTGCTGCTGCTGCTGCTGTGCCCAACATCCGTTAGCCCCACTGGCGTCGCAGTCGCGTCGTGATTGATAGTCGCATTTGCATGGCAACTGAAACTGAAACTGGAACTGAAACCGAGTCCTGCAACTCTCTGTAATGAGTCGCTCTATAAAATATGCACATACATATATATGTATATATGTATATATATAGAACGCAAGTTGGCAAATGAGCACACAGTTAAGCAAGAAAAAAAGGGCAAAACATGGGATAGTAAGTGGGAGGGGCACATAAATCAAGAGAAACGAAACTGAGCAGCATTGTCACACATTTTTGCTTAAAAAGGCATTTGATTTAGGCCTCTGTCGTTTGTCCATCTGTCAGCTGTAGCCTCGTCAAAATTCATGGCTGGAGAGGCACCACTGCCACACACTCCCGCCTCCTGCGCGTAAGTCGACGGCAATAATTTTGTTTAACCCACTGACATGGCAACCCAATTTACGGCCACAAAGCGTCCTATGCCCGCTTGATTTATAGTGCACAGTTGGGGTATACTCTTTCTTATACTCTACACACAATGTGTGTGTGTGCTATACTCACTTGCTAAATCCTTTGTAGACTGTCGCATAGGAGCCCTCACCGAGCGGTTCCAGTTTGACATAGGCTTCCTGCTTGCCAAATGGTGAATCGGCCTATTTGTAGAAGAACAAGAAGAAGAGATATTAGACAAATGTTGGACAAAATGTTGTAATTAGTCAAGATATATTGTTATCAGGCCCCACAAAATGCGCTGTGTGAATTGCTTTTAAAGTATGCATGAAATGTTTAATAAACACCACAAGAGCATTTAAAATAAATAATAATAATGCCAGTTTATTATATTCCCATTATCATTTTTAAACAAAAACTACGTTGAAACAATAAATATTTAAATAATGAAAAAGTTTATTTGAAAAAAAGGTTAATTCACAAAAAAAACTGTACAAAAATCTGCTAAATTATCACCATTCTATACAATTTTTATATAAAATACAATTTGAATCAAATTTGCATAAAACTGCTATCAAAATTTTTCATTAAAATTAATTAAAGTGCCGAATAATTGAATATAAAGATTGACGCGCACGTTTTTCGAATTAATGCACAGACAATAAATCAATATAAGGAAAAACTGAATTAATTATTATAATAAATTTAAACGGACTGCAGCAGGAAGCAAGCAGAATTCTGATCTGTTTGAAAAGATAAGGAGGCAGAGGAAAAAGCATTTTTAAATTACAGATTATTTGCGCCGATTTATAACTGTTTAGCATACTTTTTTCTCTTTATTGCTGATTCACTTAGTGTAACGGATAATCTTTGGGGGCGGCTCATTTTGAAACCCTTTTCAAATTTAAATTTAGTCGACAAAAAAAGGGTCTCGGTGAGCTTAATTAATTTCACACACACTGCGCTTATCACTAAAACTTGAACTTTACCTTAACGCACTTTTATTTAAATAAACTGAAAAATTGCTAAAGTGGCTACATGAACGTCTTTATACCCTGACTTAAACCAGTTGAGAATTGCAAGTGCATAAATACATATATAATACTCCACTTAGGACACTTTTTAAATGAAGTAAACGTTTATCGGTTACAATTGAATTTATAATTAATAGGAACACTCAGTGCCAAAGCAAAGGGTCCCACCAAGACAAATTGAAAAGAGATTTAAAATTTTCAATTAATACCGCATATAAGTGGCAACATGAACCTCATTGCCCGCTGACCTAAACCAGTTGAGAATTGTAAGTGCACGAGAAACTAAAATTAAGCGCAAAAGTATGCAATACTTTTCAGACTTATTCAGGGTGGCAGGAGGAACACGCACACAGATTATGAGAGTGTAAGACTTGGGGAAAGAAAAGCGCGCATACAGAGAGAAGACGATAACACAAATAACAAACATAAATAAGAACAGTGTGCGCTGCTGTTCGCCACAAAAGATTTATCAAATGACCAAGGCTATAAACTACACTTAGACAATGTATTATGTGTGTGTGTGTGTGAAAATTTATTGAAACTGATGAAAATTGATAGCGGGCAAATTGCGTGGCTGCATAACAAAACAGCAAAGGACATTTACAGTTACGAGTTACGGTTACAGTTACAGTTACAGTTACTCATACTTACACCAAATGCACTGAAACGTTTACGTCGCGGATGTCGATCCTGTTTATTGAGAAATACCTCAGACTTGGGTCTGGGCGGCTTCTTTGGTCGCATCACAACATGCGAATGGTACTTCATCTCCTCCCTGATGTCATCATCGAGCAGTTTACTATCCGACGATACCGACAATTGTCGCTGTACGCGATCATGATGGTCGGTGCTGTCCGTGCTGCGCCAGTCTGTAAAGAGAGTAGACGAGAAAAAAGAAAATGTCATGAATAAAGTGTGCGGAAAGCAACAGTCGGATGCAACTGACAGTAGGAGAACCTGTACTTTCCCTTGTTTTTTTGCGGTTTGTGGGGGAGGCGAGGGAGGTATCAAAAATCTAATATAAAGTTGGTCTGCCTGCCCTATAGGGGCATCTAACTGCCAAATATGATGTCTCTAACTCTTACATTTAACGAGATCTAGGTGTTCATACAGATAGGCAGGCAGACTGACGGGCATGGCTATATTGACTCAGCTCATCGTCCTGATCAAGAATGTATATATATGTAGTGGGGTCTGCCACGCCTCCTCCTGCCGGTTACATACATTTCTGGTTTCCACAAACTTAACAGACCCTTTTGTACTTTCTTAAAGTACAGTGTCTAAAAAAACTGTGCAGCTTAATGAGTTATACAAGTACTGCTGGAGAGACTACTTAAAAGCTGAATTAGTGACCCACAAAGAAGACCCGACAAGTGGTACACTACGCTGCAAAACAAAGGCAAACAGAGAGCCGACAAATGGACAGCAGGCGAGTGGGGTGGAGTAACGAGAGGGGGAGTGGTGGAGGCCTCTTGCAGCACCGTCGCGTCGGGCACTTGTATAAATCCAGTCAAAAAGGATTGTGTGGGCTTTCGCTGCATAATGAGCAGCCAAAGTTGTAGTTGTTGTTCTTGTTGTTGTTGTTGTTGTTGGCAAGTTTGCTCATTAAGCGTTGGCGCATCGGCCTCAACATCAACATCATCAATAATGCGAATTGAGCCTTGAAAATCCCGTGAAAATTCATGGAAATTATGCCATGTTTACATGGCAGCCGCAAACTGAAACCGAAGCGAAACGCAACGAATCGAATTGCCACAAAAAAGTGTCTGAATAATAAAAAAAAGCGAACAAAATAAATAACTAAAGCGAGGGCACAGCAGGTGCAGCAACAATGCGAGTGCAAAGTTGGTCTAGGACAAAGTTTTATTTTATTTTTCAGTTCTCAACTTCTTTTTTTTTGTGTTAGTTTTTGCCAAGCGGCAAACTGCTTGTAATTGAATGCATTGCAACCTGCTTGTACTACACGCTTGTGGGGGCGGCACGGCACTGGGGGCGTGGCGTGTTGACGGCAGTGGGTCACCTAGTAACCTGCTGATATTCATTGACTTGGGAGCGTCGAGCGAGAGAGAGTCAAGCGCGCGCTGTGCTTTCATTTACTTTTGCCATTTGTTTGCATTGCCACTGCCACGCCCACGCCCACACCCTCGCCCACACACAGGTAACAGAGGAGCTAGAGCTGCTGCTGCTGCTGCTGCTGTGGCTGCACTTCGCTTCGCTCTGTTTGTTTGGCTTTCTATTTGAGCACTAATTACATTTTAAATTATGTTTGCTTTTGGCAATGCTGCCAGGATGCAGTTGCTCCCATGACTGTTGTTGCCATGCCACCTGCAGGCTGTCTATGTGTGTGTGTCTATGTGTGTGTGTGTGTGTATCTTTGTGGTCTTATTGAAATATTTATATTATAAAGTTGTAGCTGTCGCTGGCTCAGTTTCAGTTGCACTTCGCGTAAATTGGTTTTGTTACCACCTTAGCCATGTGCACGCCAGGTGGCGCATTAGCCTGGTTTAGCTCAGGTGATATATTGCACGTCTGCAGCTAAGGTTACAAACCACATGCATCATGCCTTGTACAATAGCATATAGCACAAGTCGAGAGCTATATAGAATAGTAAATTAAACAGCGCAGAAATATTTTTATGGCTAACCTGGGCACAGGTACGCAGACCTTAAAATTAATTTTAAACAGGGTCTAAAAAAAGCGACAAGTAAATGAATCATAAACTTAAAAGCGGGCAAAATTTTAATTAATTTATATAGTTCTGATTTTATCTCCATGCTTATGCTCACTAATTATTTTGCAAATGTTTGTGTGCTTTTGAAAAGCTGATAAAAGAGTTTTAATAAATTACTGATATTTATTACAGATTTTTTGTAGAGTATGGTTTGAATTTATGGTGCTCCGATACATCCATTTTATTATGTATTTTATTTTATACTCTATGTTATTTACACTGTGAACTTTATCTATATAATCTTTGTATATTCAATACTATAATCACAACGACTCTATATTTTCTGTATAATTGATACTCCACCGCATACTCCATATAATCTTCTTGACCTACTTACAAACTCTAAGCTTCCTCCACTGCACTCTTCTCCGCAGTCCCTATAAGTTTATAACTTGATAATGTATCTTTCCTTGTAGCTAAATCTTTCTTTTTACTCAATATTCAATACTCTATAGCAGCTTTCGTAGTGTATAGTCACCACGGGCTAAATCACTCAGATGTACTGCTGGCACGGCCCATGCGAACCGGATGCTGATATAAATAACCGAACTGCAGAAGAATTCAAGTTCAAGTTCAAGATTAAGTAGAGCACCTGCTGATAATGATAAGGAACTTCGTACTATGACGTCATGAGTGATAATCTTTTGGCTTGCGAATTTCTAAGATTCGGGCTGAACTTGACCTTACCCTCAGTCGACAAATCACGCCATGTGTCGCAGCTGCCGACCCAAATCTTTAGGTCTTATCAGCTGCAAATATTTTGGCACTACGTGTACCAAGCTGACATGGGATCTTGAGCCACGCCAATTATTCAGTCAAGTTTAAGCGAATCTTGAGTGCGGATTAGTGAGTTTTAAAAGTTAAAAATGATTTTAAATATTCCCTGGCGTTATTCGCTATTTATAATTGTGATACTATCCTTTATCGGAAACTCTGTGCAGGATCAGGTAAATATAACTATGCACAATTACAATAATATAATAAGTGCGAATATATGAATTTCGTGTGAAAAGTGAATTGCCATTTGGTTGTATTAATACCCAATTTAAAGCGTATAACAAGTGTGTGTAGTAGGCAAAGATGGACGACATAATGTATACTATCTACATGTCCGTATGTCTTTTGTTAAATATATATGGTAATCATTTCACTGAAAGGTTAAACATTGAATTTATATAAAATTATCTTAAACATATCTTTCTATATTACTAGTATTCTCTCAGGTACACCCGACTTATTGTCTATTCCCCAACTGATCCGCTTTATTTTTATGTTTTATTTATTTGTTGTCTAGTCATGTGCCGACACAAAGCTAGAAGATGAAGTCTGCGGGTCTTACACCTACAAGGTGGTCAAGCCTTTGCTAGCTTATGTTAAGCAGTTAAGTCAATATGTCAAAGACAACAACATTGAAGTTATGAACAACGAAATAAAAGAATTGAAAAGCCAACTTGATAATGAAAGGAATGCAACTACGAATTTGAATAAAATTGTAAAACACCTGGAGGATCAGAATACTCAATTAACTGTTAACAATTATGTTCATATAGAAACCATTAATGAATTGAAAATCAAGAATAATGAATGCAATAAAAATATTAATGAATTAAGCAATGGCATACATAAACTAACTCAGGACAATAACGTCTGCAGTAAAATGATTAACGATTTACCCAATACCATTGAATCGTCTATTAAAAGTAAAATAGATCTTTTGGCAACTACCAAAATGCAGACACTTCAGAAGGAATTGGATAATCAAATGGAGACCATAAATAAACTGAATGAAACTATAATAACATCTGCAAAAGAAATGTCTGAAAAGGATATAGAGCTGCAGAAGTATAAGATCGAGGTGGAGGAGAAAGACGAGATTAATAAAAATCTTAAAGGTCAAATAAATCAGCTAAATGATTCTTATAAACTAAAAGAAATAGATATGGACACAAAACTAAATATGACTATAAAAGCGCTCGAAGAAGAAAAGAATAAGAACGAAATCAATTTGCAGAACTATAAGATAGAGATAAACCAAAAAGATGAAACTAATAAAAATCTGAGTGTTAAACTAAATCAGCAGAATGATATCTCTAAACGTAAAGAACAAGAAATGGATGCAAAACTAACAAATGCCAATAAAAGGTCTGCTATCTGTGAAAATAAATATGAGCCAAAAAGTTGTATTCCCTTTGCAAATGATCCTGGTATTCACATAATTACACCACCTGGTATGGAACCGTTTGAAGTGCTTTGTGATAATGATAATGAATATGGAAAGGGATCTGGATGGATAACTATCCAAAGAAGGAAAGACGGCAAAGAAAACTTTTACCAAAACTGGACCACATACCGTAATGGCTTTGGCTCCATTGATCACGATTTCTTTATTGGTTTGGAGAGGATACATAACTTGACAGCTGCCCAACCACATGAACTCTTTATACATATGACAAACTTTGATAGCTCAACATATTACGCTCATTATGATCTATTTGAAATTGCCAGCGAAGACGAAAACTATGAGCTAATCAAATTGGGAACATATTCTGGCACTTCAGATGGGGATAAATTGGAATATAACAAAAACAGGCCTTTTTCAACTTTTGATAAAAATTCTATTCAATGTTCAGAATATAGGCATGGAGGATGGTGGTACAAATCTTGTACATATAGGTAATATACTTACGAAAATGTTGTCAATTTTGAAACATATTTTGTAACGCATTTCTTAATTTATTCTCAGCAATTTAAATGGAAAATATTACAATAATGCGATTCATAAAGAGGATGCTATCTATTGGAACGGGTGGACCGCTCTCAAAGAAGTGAAAATGTTAATAAGACCCAAACGAACCTAAATTGCAATTGATGATAGAACTATGATTGTGAGTTCAGATAAATTATCTAACATCTAAATATTGTTCTAATTTCTTTATTTTGCAGCAAACACAAAAAGAAAATACTCTGATTGACGAATGGAAAAGGAAATAGCATCTTGGACTTCTTTCAAATTGTTAAACAAGTGAAATTAACTTAATTTTTTAAAGATATTTTAAATTGTAATGGCTTATATCAATTGTAATGTTCTGAATTTCAAATTTAATTCTCTTAAATAAATAAATAATTGCAACTAAAAGTTTAACTTGGAACGAATTTAGAGTACCAAAAGGTAAAATAAATATATAATTTAATTACAGTTTTAAAGATGAATATAAATGCATAACATTCATGACATTCCATTTTTATATAAGAATTGATTATGGCATAGGGAGTATATATTTATAAAGCATGTCTGACTAACTGTTAATCAGTACTCCAATACTCCAGTACTCTATATTTACCAACTATGCTCTACTTTTAGCATTTGCATCTGTATTAAATTTTGGCAGCTTCTGCAGACAATATTTCTCCCATGATTCACCTTAAAATTTCGCAGTTTAATTTTTATTTTGGACAAGCTTTTGAAATCGTGCTACGGCTTTGGAGTTGGAGTTGCAGCTGGACTTGTAACCCAATTTTTAGCTGGCAAGCAACCCTCATACTATATGAAGTAGTATTCGAGTCGATCCTTTATGCATGCAGACATAACTGAAAACAGTCGAATGGCCTGCTCTCTCGCACTATAAACAGTAAAAAACGAAACACAAAACACAAAACTTCGCATCCCAAGAATGTCTACTGTTGTTGTTGTTGTTGTCTGTTCTGCCTGCTGGCACCAATTTTATTTTCACGCCTCCCCAAACGCAGCATAAAAATAAAACACAAAAAAGTAGAAAAGTAAAAATAAAACAAATTTAATATGCGAGCGCAAGATGTTGAAGACGCCGGCAGGCAGCAGGAGCTGCAACTGTTTCCTGTAGACAGTTTGAACAGAAATACACAGAAATGTTGAGATATTACTAGCATAAAAATTAAAAATTCAACAGCAGCTGATTGTGTGTGCGAGGCGAAAAAACTTTGCGCAAACTTGCCGGATATCAGGAAATAGCATATAATATGGTCTGTGCAGACAGACAGAGCTCTGCTCGTTGAAAGCTAATCCGACTGTGAATATGGCACAAGCAACTGCGAACTGGGAACTGTATATGTACATACTATATATGGCACGAGGCAGACAGTATGCTAGGCAAATGTTGACGACGATTAAATGCGCAATATGCGCCATAAATGAGCCAAATAAAAGAAAGAAAACGCCATCGAAGCTGCTGAAAAACTTCAATAAAAAACTTGAACCCAGTCAAGCATTTTACATACATACATATAGGAGTGTGTACATCCACTTCTAGTCTGGCATCAACATTATCATCATCATCATCCTCATCATCCGCATCGTTGTCCTGGCAGCCGTCTTGGCTTTAGCTCAACAATTCGGCGAAAAAATCATTTGATTTCCTAAAATTGACTGAACATTCGACAAAGTGGCTGTAAAATCGACTAAAAAAAGCAACCAAAAATGTGAACTTTGTGTATGTTCAGTGCGCTTATTTGGCCATATTAGAAAGTTCTAAAAGTCACATATCGAATCGTCGACTCGTGATTATGCTACTGCTACAGCACACAATACTGACTCTCTGAGTGCTGATTGCCAAATGCCAATGGCAATTCGACTATCGAACAGCTTCAGCCATAATCATTTGGCAATGGGCACGAGAGCCAACAAATATGGGACATGGTACTCCAATTGGTATTGTTGCCTGCAACAAGCAAGGAAATACAATTTTAATCTGATTAAAATGATAAAGAGAAGTAGAAAAAGGTACTTATAAATTACTGCATATTATTTGCGATGGTTTTTAACTGTTTAGCATACTTCATTTTCTTAATTGCTGCGCCAATTAATGTTACGGATAAAACCCCGTTACAAATAAAATTTAGGCTGCATAAAAAGGTTTAAGCGGGTTTAATTAATTTCACACACTTCTTATATCACCAGAAATTGAACTTTACCTAACACACTTTTGTATAATTTCCAAAGTAAATTCCATTAAAAATATGCAGTACTTTACTTAGCCCACTTCTAAATAAAGTAAGCGATTATCGGTTACAGTTGAATTTATAATTTATAGGGACACTCAGTGCCAAAGCAAAGGGTCCCACCAAGAAAAATTAATAGAGAATTAAAATTTTCGATTAATGCCGTAGGTAAGTCGCAACACGAACCTCATTGCCCGCTGGCTTAAACCAGTTGAGAATTGTAAGTGCACGAGAAACTCAAAATAAGCACAAAAGTATGCAACACTTTTCAGACTATATCGACAGTTGAAATTCAGTTCAATTAGCGTTGTTAGCTCTGCCATAAGGAGAGTATGTACATATATATGAATGTTATCTAGAATTTAGAGTTGGAATTTAAGCAATTGTTAACTAGGGCTAATATATAACTATAACTAACATAAATAGCTGAAATTTCTACTTCAAATATTTGATTGATCTTAATTTAATTGTTGGCTGCGCTTTAATAAAAATATTCAACTATTAAACTAACTCTTAGTTGCATGCATGCAAACATACGATATGTATACTATACCTATAAATTGCGTTAGACTAAAAGAAAAATTCAATTACGCATAGTTTTTGCCATTGAAAATCATTTTTCTCGCAATTTATGAATGCAATCTCTTGCTTTTACAACTATTGATGACAGACAAGACAGCTCGCTCCACTTCGACATCAGTGACATTTGTGATATGATATGGCATTTCCATAATATTACACGAACTTTGTCGTCTTTGCTTTTATGGCATACATAAAGTTATACGGCCAGTTTTAGTGTAGTACTCAAGCGGGGAGCGAACACATAAAACTTGTGCAACTACACTCGAGTGAGTGCAGGAGGAGGGCAAGACGTTGGGTTGGTAGGTATCCTCCTTGGCATCCCCTTTAACGCCTTCAGCTTTATTACTTTACACTACTAAAAAATCTCTCAGGCGTATAACTTGAAATGTAAACAGAAATCAGAACAGGAAGCGCTACAGTCGAATAAAAGAGAACTTAAAGTAAAACACACAGAGAGAGTGCAGAACATTTTGCGTGTAAAATGAAAACAATGAAAATTATGCAAGCGACTTACGCGGAATGGGGCAAAAAAAAAAAGGGAGCACAAAAAGCAAAATGTGTCATATAAAAAAACGGAAATGATAACATGCCGAGCAGTAGCAATGATCAGTCGGATGCTACTGATATCCAGATACTCTGTGGCAGCGATGTTAAACACATTGTTGATGAGAGATTTCTAATGAAGAGAATAAAAACTTCTAGCTCAATGTTGTCACACCTTATACCCTGTTTCAGCCATACTCAATAGCTACAGGGTATAAAAATGGCAAACACTACAGCTGCAGACAGCGTAGCGGGAGTAAGTGAAGAGAGATTGCTGCTTCTGCTGTAGCCTCTTGGTGGTCATAGTTATGCAAATGCTATGCAAGGATGTCACGTCCTGCTGTGACTTAAAGCCAAGGCAAATACGCTGGCACGCACACATGGGGCAACCCCACATCTTCTTCTACCCCTCCGGTATTCCTGCCTTTGTTTGCATATGCATATACCCACTCCATGTCTCTTTCATTACTCTGTTGGCCTTTTGCATTATTGCATATTATACGCAATTCCTGTTTACTACACGTATTTGTTTTTGGCTTTGCAGCATTATTTATGTGCTGCCCTCCTCCCTCCTCCCCCTCCATCACTTTAACATAAAAATCACAGCACAATGCTGAGTGGGTCAGTCATATGCACCACTCCATTACTCCTGCTGGCAGTAGTGCGTTTGCCCATAAAAAAATGAAGAAATGTACATAACATAAAGAATTTTACTTTTCCATTTGCATAAGTATGGGCAATCGGCCACTTGAAGAGACACTGGCAACTGCGCACTATATCATGCCCTGGAATCACAGGAGTGCGTAGGGTGTGTTAGACTCCTGGTTGAGATCTGTTCCGATAGTAAACTTAGTTACTATATTGAGAGCTAACTATTAACTTTAAAAGAGGTATATTTTAGTGAGGGTATCAAATCCTTAACTACCCTTACCTCTACCTATCTCATCTATACAGTGCGTTTCTTAATCATAAGACACTTAAGAATTTGTTAAAATAAAATTAAGAGGATTCATGCAAAACCGATTGGAAGCGGTTGTTAAAAGTCAAGGACGATAATAGTAAATATACTTGTATTTTCCTTTGCACACACACACGCTAACACTCACACAAGCACACATAGCGCACAGTCGCATGCAACCCCACATGCGCTCGCGCTGCTCCCCCCTTACCTAGTACAGGAAATTGAATATCTTGAATATCTCCGGTGTTTATTATCCGATTGAGCCACAATTCACAGCACGGATAGAGATTATCATTAGATTATCGTGTGCCAAAACACAAGTTTGTATATTTAAAATTGTGGGCGTGGCAGTTTTTTTTTGGGGGAGGGGGGACAGGTATCAAAAATCTAAAACAAACTTGATCTGCTTGCACTATAGGGGCATCTAACTGCCAAATATGATGTCTCTAGCTCTTACAGTTTCCGAGATCTAGGTGTTCATACAGACGGACAGACGGACAGACAGACGCACAGACGGACAGACGGACATGGCTAGATCGACTCAGCTCGTCGTCCTGATCAAGAATATATATACTTTATGGAGTCTGCCACGCCTCCTTCTGCCTGTTACATACATTTCGGACTTGCACAATCTTAATAGACCCTTTTGTACTTTTTTAAAGTACAGGGTCTAAATATATTAAAAAAATGTTCCATCAAACGGTTCTTAATAAAAGGATGGGTGTCTTATGATAATGAAACACAAACAACCCGCATCAAACGTGGTGAATTCAAAGCTCAGATGTATACGCACTGAGTTTATAAAGAAAATTTCGGCTTTTGAAATCTTTAATCACCAGATATATATAAGTGTCTTATGATTATGAAATGCACTGTATAAATATATAAGATACACAATTGTAGCGCATCTCTTAGTCGCGCATACCCCACTAAACACTGTTGCCTTTTAGCATTTTCTTTGTTATTCATATGCGCGTGTCGCGCATTTGCGTAAAAATTTAATAAAGCCAAACATTTGGGCAACTCATCGAAGCAGAAGTGGCAGCAGCGCCAGCAAATAAATATAATATGCATATGTATAAGTGTTTGCATCTGTATCTGTATGTATGTGTGTGTGTGTTTATTTGTATTTATGCAAAATGGAGGCAGCTTCCTTTTTGCCACTTCCTTGGGCAGGAAACAGCATTTTGATAAATGCAATGGCGACAGCCAAACGCGGACGCTGGCCATCGACAACGCATTTCAAATTGGGCAAACCGATAAAGCACACACACACTCACACACACACATACATGCTAGCCCACACACACACACACACACCGAGGCCAACATAAAAGTGCGGGGTTTTATCTCTCTGGCGACATCGAGTGTCCTCTGCGCTGTTTTATTTGTTTTCCCTGCTCTGCTCTGCGTTTGTGTTATGTTTGTGATTTATTATGCAGGCAAGAAATTAAATTTTGTCTCTCTTTTTATGGCCAAAACTCCACTGTTTGGCAGCCTTTAACCCCACCTCCCCCTTCGCCTTTAGTGGCTCAAATTTATTGTGTTGTTGCTGAATTCAATTACAAAGATGATAACCAAAAAAGGACAAGGCCAAAGGCTACCCTGCCAGGCAAGACAAGTGCAGCCATAATGCCAAAGGGATTTTCAATATTGCATCCTTGAAATGTTGTCAATCCCACTCCCTCTACCACTCCCCTCTCTAAGCTTGAGCTTAAGGCTGAGGCTATTTTGGGCATGGAAAATGTCTCAATATGAAAATGATAACCTGCTGCGTTTTGTCATTACTTTTGGTTGTCGGCTGCACTCCTGCAGTTCTGTCCTGTCCTGTCCCAAGGACAACAACAACCGACTAACAATGTCTGTTAGCTTTGGGATCTATTTTAATGACATTTTGAAAGCTTTTCCGCCCCATAAAATATGACAATTTAAATTGCTGTCAAACACAAAAAAAAATGTATATATTACTGTAATTTCCGCTTGAAACATGCAAAAAGTTTTTTGTTTTTACTACCACTACAACTACGGCTAATAAAAAACTACGAAAAAAGAATGGTATAAAATTTTTGGCATAGCTTTACCTTGTGGTTTATTATTATCATTTTTCGCAGATTCTTGTGCTAAAAATAAAAGGTAGAAGAAAAAATATGCAAAAATATAAATTAAAAAATTTGTTCGTTTGGAATTGAAAACTAAAAGAGGAAGGAAGCGAGTTTTAAATGGAAATTTACTAGGTGCGTTATATAGAATGGATGAGGAGAAACTAGGTATGTATATAAAAAGCACTTATTGTATAAAAAACCTGAAATATTAAATACATAAGCAGGTGCAAATATGAAAAGCCATTTGAAGCGTATAAAGATTATGCATATACTATCATTAGCATTAGGAATTTATATCTGAGATAGTCATTAGTTTATTATAAATTTGAATTGCATACAAAGTATACAACTTACCCTATAATAAATTACTATAGAGGTTTAATTATGAGAAGTATGCAATTCAAATTTATGAGAACTGAAACTGACTGATTGTGGTAATAGAGTTCAGGAAAAGAGTTCAACTGTATAGCAGATAGAACTATTATTTTGTACCCTCAATCAGTGGTGCCCTATCACATGTGCGTTTTGCTTTGCACAGCCGCTTACACACGCACAGTCGATACTCTCACACGTACAGGTATTACGCACACAAGCACTAATAATAGTTATCAGCAAGTAACAGTTAATTTTCCACTTTAAATGTTGTTCAATTTCAGTGCATAACTTTAAACTCTCTGCCTAGCAATGTGTCTCTCGAGTTCCAATCAAGTTCTAGAGCTGATAAGCGCTAGCTATTATTTAGCAGCCAAAAAAGCGTGCAAAATACATCCCGAATAAATTGTAAAATACAATCAATTATTTATAGACTTGCAGCAAAAGCTCTAAACGAGCGCTAGTAATCCACTCAGCGTCATGCTCAACGTCCATTACACGCTTGTTGACCAAATCAACGAGCAGTGCTGATGGATAAAAAAGGAAAATAATATTTCCTCTACTTTTCTCCACTTTCCAGCGCTTTTATACGCTCTCTGCACTCACTCTCTGCCTCAGTCTGAAGCGTAGCATTGACTAACGTTTGTTGACAAATAAAAGCATAAATCGCGCGTAATAATTGGCCAAAAAGCACATTTAATGGCTTATATACCACACGAGGAACGTGTGACCGAGTGACTCTGCTGTTGTTGCTTTCCCTTTGCTGTTGCAGGTCGTTAAGAGCTTTAGTTTCTGGTAGCAATACATTTCTTTTGCAGTTGGGTTGGGGCACGACTTACTGTCGTATGTTGCCATATTATTGAATAAAGTATTGACATTTGATTGCAGCAGCTACAGTTTGGCTGGGACTTGATATAGACTTTGGCTTCTTTCTTTTTTGTCGCCTGCACAAGAGCATATCCTTTCGTTCATCACTTCCAATTACCGTTTATTTATTGCTTCATTTTCATTGACAGTGGAGGAGGGGGTAGAACTAGGGACAAAAGTTCTGCTCGAGGCTAACAAATTGATTTGTTCGTGTGCGTGTCTAAGGATTTGCTGCTCTGCTGACTGAACCCCATCCTGTGGCTCTTAATCTTGCCCAGCAGCGGCAACTAAACTTGGGAACAACAGCAACTTCTGTATTGATTGCGTTTAATTACTCAAACCTAAAAGAAAACTCAAACAACGTACATGGATTTTTTCCAATTACAAAACACCAAAAGGGTGTTTTTTTTTCATGTTGTTACAGGACGTGTGACACGTACAAACAATTTGCGCCAAGAGCAATATTTCTGTGCTCCAAAAAAGTGCAAATTTGTAATTGCTGAAATTAAGTCTGAGGTTTGGGTCTTTGATTTTTATTTTGTTTCTATTGTTTGGTCGCCAAAACCCATAATTACTCATGCCACATGTGGCTAGAAATACAATTGAAAAGGGAGTAAAGCAAATGCAGTTAGAGAGAGTGATTCATCTATCACAGGGAGAAACCTTAAACTCTGCTTGACAGCTGCTAATTGAAAACGTCTGGAATGTGTGAATAATTTGCGTTAAATCAACAGTAAAATAATTGAATCAATACAAGAGTAGTGTGTGGCAATTTAATTAAAATTCATGTTGTTTTTGAGCAGAGGAATAAGTATGTACTTGAATATTTCAAATACTTCTATATTGAAGAGCTGCTTGAAATGTTATCATAAATATACGAGATGGTATAAAGAGAATGTAGAAAATTAGATCAGTTGAATAAATTCAAATTAAACAGTGAATGGAGTGGGTAAAGTAAGAAGAGAAAGCGGAGTAAGGATATCAAATAACAACTCAACATTTATTGGCAAGTTTTTAAGCTGAATCAATTCTGAATTCGTCAATGCTAAATTGTAGAAAAACAAATGAATATTAAGAGTTATTTGATTTCCTTGTTAGAAGTATTTACTTGACTTAAACTTGAGTCAAGGAATGAGGAATGATGAAGTTGACTTTAAGATGAGAAAATGTGATTCAAATAAACTTTAAATGTGATAGCAGTGGTGTAGTGAAAAAGGGAGTATAGAAGTTTATGGAAAATATACAAATACAGAGCCAGAGTCACAGGAATTACTTATTCCTTTTTGTTTTATGTGACTTATATTTAAATAAATTAAATTAAATTTATTTAACACACTGCCAACTCAACAAGTTTGTCTAAGCTTCTCTTCTTCATTTGCTTTTAATATAAAATTCAATCAAAGCTTCTGGAGTGCATGCCAACATCTTGGGCAGTGTTGAAGCATTAACGGCTTAAAGCTTCGACAACAGCGCACACTTTGATGTTTTCGTTTTCTAATTAACTTGCAACAGTGGCAGCAGCAGCAATCGTAAATCCTTCAAGTATCAGGCATACACAGCCACACAGGCACCACATCCTCTGACGAGACAAGCTGGCAAACACGAACCGGAAGCGAATGAACGGAATGAACGGAGCCAAGTAAAAGATATTACTTAACAAATTACATAAAATTACTTTTCTTGTAGACAAACAAAAGCCAAAAACAAGCTGGGCAGGAGCAGAGGGAAAGGGGAGCAATCGCTTAGCGATTACCAAGTGTGCAAACAGAGTTCAGCTAAGACTGACAGCAGGACAGACGCATTACTCATACTCATGTCAAAAAATGTTTACCACTGAAGGGGTAGGCTGAAGGATTGACTGAATGGAGCGAGGGGGGCTCGTTGGATGGTTTCGACATGCTGTTGGCAATGCACAAACAAAACAAAAGCCAAACAATTGGCGGCATCACTCAACACGAAGCAAACATATGACAGCATATTTTCTACTGTATAAAGTTGTGTGTGTGTGTGTGTGTGTGTGTGGATAGACATTTAAATTGGCACAACAAAACGATATGACGTTGATGCTAATTAAAAGCGTTGTCTGCTACATAAACAGGAGCAGGAGACGTTGGTATATCAAATGACGCCACACCAAGCAATGGATACAGCAAAAAGTTGACGGAACGCACCGAGAGCTTCCGGTTACATTTAATGAAATGCCAAAAAGTAAATTGAGAGAGAGCACAAAGGACAATAACTGGTAACTGAATTCAAAGTGTGGGCAAACAAAATGCAATTACTAACGTTAAATTAGTGCTGGAGCCATTGTGCATAAAACTTGACTGCACACATGGCGTATGCTTAATTTCCGACTGCGCTTTTACCAGCACTGCTTATTATACACCACACACACCCGCATATTCCTACTGAGTGTGTGTGTTAAAGTGTGCGCAAATTATGCTCATCATTGTGACACAATTAGCGCTGGCCAGGATGCAGGACTTAACCCTAATGGATGCATGCCCAGCACCATCAGCAACTACACGACCATTGCACTACGTTTTACACTCTAATTTTTTTTATTTTTATTATGCTTCCACTATGAAAGTCATTTCATGCATGCGAAATTAGTTTATGTGCGCAATTTCAAAAGAAGTGTTGAAGAGTGCGGGAGGAGAGTGTGGAGGGGGGGGTGGTAGACAGGTTGAGTTGCACAGCGCAGTCAAAAGCACGAAAAACCGCAGAAAATTTCACACTAAACGTTGCCATTATGCAACATTGTTGCGGGTGTGGCACAACTCCGCTACGTTGCACAACCCAGCAATAACAGTTGCAACAACTCAGCTCGGGCATACAAAGGAAGCAACGCCTTGACTCTTCACTTAGAACTAGGACAGCGTATAGAAAATGTATGACATAGAGCATACAGGGAGTGAAAAGAGTTTTGTATCTGTATGGAAATAATTAGGATTTAGTATATAGTATAATGTATGCATGAGTTATAAGTAAACTGTATTTGAATAAAATACAAGATAAAGCAAAAAATATCTTTAGTTTTCCATTAGGTAGTTTCTAATTTCCTTTTATACAAGTTTTGGGAGAGTAAGGGAAAAAGTCTCTTTTTAAATCCTGTACTTTCTAAAGCTTAAGATGAATTGAATGTATGGTGGGATTTGCAGCCCAATCGGATAATAAACAACGGAGATATGAGATATCAATTTTGTATACAAGGCATTGGGCACTGGGACGTATGCGTGATTTTTTGCGGGTATGTATTAAAGAGGTGTAATGTATATTGCACATCTCTTGATTTTGTCCAAGGTTTCCAAATTAGTAGAAAAGTAAATCTATTTTTTCTTAAACTATGAAATAATTTCTACTGACGGTTTGCTAGAAGTTGCAGAGAAAGAGTAAAGAATTTATTTTCCTCCACTACTTATTTTATTTTTCGTCTTCAACTTATCATTATCTTTAACTTCACTTTTACTTTTATTATTTAATTTTAATTTAATGAAACTTAAATTCGAATTTCATTAAAATAACATTAAATAAAGAACTAAGTAAAATTCTTTTATTGCCATAAATCTTCATATTTTCGACACTCTTTCTGCTGTGACCTGCTTGAATCTACGACGCACATTTTCCGCTTCTCTCACAACTACTTTTATAATAACGTAATTTCACTTATAATTGTTCATTCCACGTGAAGTTATCCTTAGCTTAGGCTTAGGTCTACCAACTACCATCTGTCAAAGTTATAAATCATGTTGTATAATGACACTAATAGAACCTTTGCCCAGAGAGAGCTTGATTAAATTTCTGCTGCTCAGCTTGACATTTACTTAGTTATGGGCAGCAATTTTTCGCCAGAGAAAATCTTTCCAACAATCAATCTCAGTTGCAATTTGTCGTTGATTATTTGTGGAACGAAACGGAAATTGCACAATGGCCGCAAAATGAATTGATTTCTAATACGAATTGTTAGAGCAAAAGTTGCACTCATACTACAAAAGCAGTGAGCCAATATATGTAATATAATATTATGGCAATCCACAGAGATAGCTTTTATCAGAGCCATGGCCAATGCAATTCAATTTACTTGCCACACGTTGCAGCTGCATACACTCCCAGCCAGCCAGAAGTAACAATAATAATACAGAATAAAAACCTCCGTGTAAGCGATATTATTCTTATGCCATCGAGCGTTGCGTTAAAGATTTATCCATAATATTTTTACAACTGCTCATAAAAAACGGCTGCTTTAAGTAATTGAAAAACGGTTCGCATTTTTTAATTAACTTGAAAAGGTTTCCACACTGCGGGCTATGCACTCGTTTATTGCCCCCTGATTTGTGGCGTATAAAGCTCCTGGGCGTGGCAGCACATTTGCAGCAGCCACTGTAACAGTTACTGCTGCAAAATATCATCATCAATCTGTTGAAAAAAACAACCAAAGCTGCACGTTTGCCGTCAAGCTTTCGTCATAAAAGCAATCGAATGGTCAACATGCGGATTGTTTCGCCCAAGGCACACACAGACGTATCAATTGATGGGGGAAAGGGGGAGAGGGGCACATGCGGGTTAGACGCGTATACAGTGAAACAAAAGGCACGTAGACAATTTCAGCACAACAGCTACGGCTACAAATGGCAATAGAATGCCTGCAGGGACATCAATGAACACCAGGAGCAGCAGCAGCACTGCACACGCACTCAACAGAGACATTTGCTTGGTCAATAGACTGACAATGCGAAATGGCATCCACAGTGCTGCACAGTGGCACAAATTGCAGCATTTGTTAGCCGAAATAGCCAATATCAATCAGAGCAGGAAATATTATTTCGTGGTAAAGGAATAAAAGGTACCGTGAGTGACCTAAAAATATTAGAAACCTTGTAGAAGCATTGATATCAGCAGTTGGTTGATAAGGCAAGAGCTACAGCAGGTATTGATAGGAAACTTAGATACTTTCTAGCAAATAATCAGGAGACAATATATGTATATTAACATAGATAGTTTTATATTAATTATTTCAATTATTATTGCTATTGCAATTAAATCAACTTAGCGTGACGTCTGTACGTGGGAGAGCATCGACTGTGCGTGTGAAAGCAGCGCCGCAAAGCAAAACGCACATGTGATAGGCACTAAGATTAATTGATAGGAAATATGATTATTTTGGGAACCACTGATTTAGAGGCAACTTAGCTGTTAATGTTAGAAAGTCAATTTTCAATGACTGAATTAATAATGAATTCAATAATATATTGCAAATTGACTTAACTTACAATATGTCTACGAATAAGTTGAAGTTTTATTAGGCACTCCCAAAATTATGTTAAATTGCTTCACAAATCAGTTCTTCGTCTTTCATCCATCAATTAAAACTACACCAAATATATTAACAGTTCGAACAATTGATAGGTAAGTAATATAATAAAAATGCCTCAATATTTATTAATACTTTTTACAAATATGTTAGCCTTATACAAGTACATCTAGTAAATAGTATCTACCTTTGTAGATACTTTAATCAACTCCAACAATTTCAGCCAGTAAACCATTCAAGTATCTGCCACAAAATTTAATGTTGTCCACTGCGTATATCACCTTAAAATGTCCGACTGATTAATACCTGATTGGCAAAAACGATTGCGCCATATATCTCTGCGCTACCTAAGCACATGTCCATGAGCCTCTTGAAAGTCCAATCAGGCGTCCAAGTGATGTAGAGGACGAGAGGCCACAGTGCTTTGTGCTCATATGTAAACGACAATCAACTTGAAAAGCAGAGCACCCAAAATCGTAATGGGAATAATTTGCAGCAATTTCATTCAAAAAGGCCTCTAACAAACACACACACTCACACACACACGCATACACACACACATGCATAGATACGTCCAGTCACGTAAATGACAATCAAAATTTGAAGTAGTCTTCTGTAGGAAGGAAGCCAAAGCCTACGCTGTGCCCCTTGCAATGTGTCGAACTGACCAAATCAAATGCGTGCGCCTCTGCTGCCACTTGCCACATGCCGCACATGCCCCTTAGGCTGTCAGAGTCAACACATATAATGGGGCGTTATCTGCAGTGGCAGGCAGGCAGACAGCGAGCGGCACATGGGATGCAAGGGAAAAGCCAGTGCCACAGTATCTCCCTGTAGACCAATACACAAATACACAGAGACAACCGCAGCGGAAGCTGCTTATAATCTAAGCACAGCCACAGCTACACGTGTATACGTGTGTGTGTGTGTGTGTGAGGAATGTGTTACACCCATACACACACAGCATTAGTTACATGGCCCAACCGCCACTTTGTCATATTATGAATCCTAATTCCGTTGGAGGCCGTGACCTGAGGCTCAGCTCTCCTGCCACACGACTCCCCTCGTGTGGCATGCTACATATATGAGCTCCTGATGACGTTATGGATACTTCAGCTGTCACTCAAAATGTATTCGAGCTGCGCGTTGATTGCAGACTGAAGCCCCCACACCTTCACCTAAGTGGAGAACTTAAAGATATTTCGCTTTAAGCTATTTTTATAATACCCTCCCTGAGGCTAAGGTTTGGGCTGGGGTTCGGGGTCTTTCGAGGAATTTATAATATACAGCGTGAATTTTCATATTGCGTTTAGCTAGACAGTTGGGTGGGCGTGGCACTGCTCCTGCTGCTGCCCAGGGGCATTGTTAGCCTTGTCGCGTCAAATTGTCTAGGGTTTGTGGGCAGCCAGCGTTGCCAGACTATTAAAAAGTTTACCATCTCCCCGCCAATAGCCAACGAGTTGTTGTACGTCTTTTGTACGTTTCGGACATAATGAGCTTAGTATGCAAAGGAAAAAAGGCAAGCGAATTGTCAAAAAGATTTCATTTTGTAAAATTTTCACAGTTTTCACAATTTCCACAGCATTTGCAGCATTTTCTAGGGGTGCGTTATAATGTTCGGACAATGCACAGTAAATTGGCTGCAAGTTTAAAATTTGTGGGGCGTGGTGGGAGGAAGGGAGTTAGTTGGGCGGGAGTTTCTGCTAGAACTTTTGCTTAGTTTCGAAAAGTTTTCAAAGAAAAATTGATTACATTAGCCGGGAGGGGGGGTGGTGGTGTGAAGAAAACTGTGGGAAAATGATCTGATTATGCTGCAAGTGCTGAAAACATACATTCTATAAGTATTATGAGCTGCGCTTGTCATAGTTATTGGCGCCCTTTTGCTGACTCCTTTCATGCAAACACTGAAAATCGATAGTAAACAAATTACATGCTTGTAATTCGAGTAGTTTGCTGGAGTTGAAGTTGAAGAAGTGGAAGCTATCAATATCAATAGAGCGGGTCTTTAGTTAGAGTACATTTTAGTTGTGAAATTTAAAAAAAAAGACAGGAAAGCTACAGTCGGATGCAACCGACAGTAAAAATCCTGTACTTTACTTTGCAGCAGCATATGCATACACATATACATATACATACAACGCATACATACGGGAGATATAAAAATCTAACACAAACTTTTCTCTAGCTCTTACAGTTTTCAAGATCTAGGTAATCATACGGACGGATAGACAGACGGACAAGGCTATATCGACTCAGCTGATCGTCTTGATCAAGAATGTATATACTTTCTGGGGTCTGTCACGCCTTCTTCTGCTTGTAACATACATTTCTCGGTTGCACAAACTTAATAAACCATTTTGAACCTTTTCAAAGTACACGCTCCAAAGATCACTCTTCAATAAAAACTACCCCAGGCCAACACTCGACATTTCTACAGCCAATTAGCCAAGTTTTCGACCTTTGCTGCAGCACTTGAAATATCTTTATGCAAATGCTGCGCGATAAGCGTAAAAACAGCCAAAACAAACCCAAAAAAATGTGCATAGATAAAAGTAGACCGCAAATTTTCCATGTCAATGCATAAGTCGCTTCATTAGCCGAAAGAAAATAAACCAAACTGTCTCTAACATCAAACAAAAATCTATACAAAAAAGCCCCCGAGAAGCGAGCCAGAGCAAAACACTTGCCTCCAACGAAATCATTAAAAATGCGACACACAAAACTTAAGAAGTAAGCAAGAAAAGCAGCTAAAGAAAGGGGAAGCGAAGCAGTGAAAACTCTGCAAAACAAATACAGCGAAGGCGACATGTTTTTTGGCTTCGTTAATAAACTGCAACGAATTTGACAGCGTTTCCGGGTGTTGTAAACCACAAGAACGGGCTGTCTAACCGCAAGGCGACACAGAAGGCACCAGAACTCTCGCCTAATGGTGGAAAAAAGCGAAAAAACTGTCAAAGGGTTTACGCAAACAGATAGACATACGACAGTGTCAGCCACCCCCTATATATGTATAGACAAAAACCCAAACAAAAGGAAAACAAGCAAAAAATCACTTAAAGTATTTTGCCAATAAATTTAAATCACAGCAGCCAAGCCAGCGAGTGGCAAGGGAGCAAACGAAGCGTTTTCACAAAAAGAAAAACAATAGACAACGCGCCAAAAGCGAAGGAAGACGACAGTGGGAAACCTTTGTGCGTAGGCTGATAAAATAAAAACAAACGACCTGCTGAGCTCTAAAGTTGAAGAGGGGAAACACAGCGCATAATGATGCTGCCAGAAGTTGGAATACTCTATAGAAAGATAAGAGTGGTCATAAGATAGGAGAAATAAAAGACAAACATCTTTTGAATCTGTCAGTGGCAGACTAAGTATATATAAAAATCAAAATGATATAAATATCACTAAACTATTTTTAGCCTATCTAACAATGGAAGATAAAAGGTGAATCATAAATACTATACTGCCAACCATCATATTTATTTAAAGAAACTATCTTAAATAACTTATACGAATAATTATAATTTTTTTATAATATTATATAATATGTGCATTATTATTTTTGATTTTCTTTCTATTAAAGTATATAATAAGTAAATTTTTTAAAGTTTGATGAATGCAGAACGATTTTGTCATATTTAGTGAATGGAATGCGAGCGAAATTTTGACATTCCCATCTCGTTTGATGTAACGCTGCATTGAAAAAGTGTTCCTGCATGAGGCATTGCGTAGTAAATAATGATAATTATAATAATTAATAATTCAATTTGGGAAAAATGTGATGCATATATAATTATTTGCATAAGGTACAGAGAAGATAATATATATTCAGCTTAGCTTTAGTTATTATATGTACATTTTTCACAGTATTTTCTGAACAATTTTCTAAAAAATATTTGCCATAAATCATTGGCCTAAGACAACCCATTCAATCCATTTACCTCAGCATAACTTCAACTCCTAGACTCTTTAAACATCTATAGCATAAAGTCTAGCTGTCTCCAAGTACAATTTCAAATCGTAATACCCTACAATCCTCTTTTACAAACGTAGGCAAACAATGCGCTTGGGGGCGCAAGAATAAAAAACAAAATACAAAAAAAAAGAAAACGCCAAATAAAGCGCTAAAAGGATTTAGTCGCGCGTGCAAATGAACTTGGGCAAAAGAAGGAACTGAGCTGAGCTGCTTAAGCTAACAAAACAACAAAACCTAAACGAGTCTAACAGGTGAGTTAAAGAGCAGAAGGCACAGAGTGAGTCTGTGTGACATGTGATACTACCCTTAACAGAGCTGATATTTAATACGAATAATTTCATGTATATACAGCCTCTAATTGTGGCAAATGATTTAGTATTTGTGGGCCAATGAATTGCCTGCCAGAGCAGTTTGTCAAATGGCAAATATGTTTTCAGCCGTTTTATACAATTTTTATTTTAGACAACTTTTATAATGGCCTCAATAAAAGGGAGGGTAGCAGCATTGTTAAGGTTTTTGGCAGCGCATAATTTGCGCATATAAACCATAATCTTTGTTGGTAGCGAAGGCTTTCAGAATAAATTGCGCAGAGCTCGGCACAAGGACTACCCCAGTTCGCTCTCTCCACATCCACATCCTCCTCTCTCCATCCACACAGTTTGTGCGCTGTTCTAATAGCAAAACAACGTTGTTGAGTTGAAGATAACTTATAAATCATGTAATCAGAACAGTTACAGCAACAACGAGCGCCAGTCTGTGAAAAACTGAAATTGCTTTTGGCTGGCATAGAGACTAGACTGCGGACGAGTAGGGGGTTGGGGGTTGGCAGTGGGAGGTAGGCAGGCAGCTCTCTCTGAGTGGGTGAATGTGCTTTCAAAGTGTATAATTTATTGTGCGTTACATAACTTTATGATAACTGTACTAGTAGTTGTCAGGGGTAGCTAGAGGAACTTTATTGATCATGGCATAAAATGAAAGAATTAAATTGTGATAGATAAACAGGAGGAGAGCATAGCATAGTAACTCGGAGACTATCAATCAGCTTAAAGGGAGCTTTAATAGAGGCAATATTTCAGTGAAATAGTAGTAGAATATAATTTTAATACTTTATATTTTTATCATGTATATTTTTAAGGCAATTTATCACACTCCACTAAAGATAGCTGCAACTTTTCAATTTTGTAGCCAATATTTTGCATATTTAAATTTGCCATAAAAAGCGTCAAAAACAATTTCAGTTTGCAGCAAAAGTTTGCTTTACACTTGCCAGATAAGGCACGGAAAAAGTTGTGTAGTTAAGCTGCTTATAAAGAAAGCATAGCAACAGCCCTCGCCTCGGCGAATGCAATAAACCAACAACACGCCACCTAGCGTCGAGTGCAAGAAATAAACACAAGTGATGCATGGCATGCATAACTTTTTCAGAGAGAGAGCAGCACAGTCATAACCTTGGCCATGCAATCAGCTCACGTGCAAGACAAAGAGTGTCGATGGGAATGAGAATGAGAATGAGAGAGTGGCGGTGGCAGTGGGAGTGGGAGTGAGTAGAGTAGTGTGAGCAGCAGCAGGAGAGCGGTGCGTGAGGGAGAGGTGGCTATAGGCCAACTGTAAAGTGCAAGACAAAGCTTTGAGTTGAAGCAGACAGAAGATGTATGTATATGTATGTGTATGTGTGTGTATGTGAGTGGCATTGCCATTAAACTATGAATAATTCTGCTTTATGCAGTTGTTGTTGCTGTGGGGCAATGCTGTTGTTATGTTTGTTGTTGTTGCTGCTGCATTTGCTTGTTAATATTTTCATTTCCGTTGCTTTATGAGGCGATGCCGTAACGCCTAGACAGCGCCAGAGACTGCAAATGAACCTGGGACTGAGCTGAGAAAGAGCCGAGTGCCCGAGTTGAGTGCCCCCGTTTGACAAGGACAATAACAAGCGAGCAACAGCTACAAGTACAATTCAACAACAACAACAAATGAGGCTATTACAAGCCCAAGTCCTTATCGAGCTGGGGAGAAATGTCAACGAGTCGGCGAGACTTTGCCATTGTTTGCATAAAATTGCAATTTACAATTATGACAATAAAAAGTACGAAATGAAAGAAGAAGCGTAAGCGCAAACGCATTGAAATTCCAGCGGATTAAACTGATGATATAAAGATGATAAAAACCATTTAAATGTAAACGCTGCTAAATGAGACAAAAATTTGATAAATCACTATGCCAAAAGGAAAAAGTGAAGAAACAGCAGGCACAGCAAAAACAAATAGAGACACGAATAAATCGAGTGTGTGTGTGGGGCAGAATTGCTTATCTATGCCACTGGGGGCTGCGTTGGCCATAATTAGACACGCTCCATATTAGTTGAGATACTCGTACAGGGCCAAAAAGGAAGTCAGCGAATGGGGGCATAAATTACTCAACGTCTTCGGGGAGTCGAAGCGCTTGAAATATCATTAAATTAGTTGGCGAGAGGGGGGGGGGGGGGGTGGGGGAGCGTCTAGCTTAAATGAGAGATTATTGCGTAAAGTGAGGCAATAAATTACGCAAATCTTTATGAATGAGTTTGCTTAAAGTAAATTACATGTGACAGCCCTAAAGTATGCAATGGTCTACAGTTTTTCTTTTTGCTTTTCATTCAACTTACCGCCATATCTGCAATTTGTTTTATCAGCGGGTATATTGCCATTGGGTTCCAGACGATCCAGATATTCCTCGGAATTGTAACCATTATATGGAACTTTATTACCGTGATTATGATGTGCACCACCCCCACGATGATGATTATGATGGTGATGATGATGATGTGTCGAATCGTCGCCATCCTCGCGGGAAATAGCTGCAAGCAAAAGTAAAAGTTTAGTTAGAGACGGAAACTTTAAATTTATGCCAAATCAATTGTGACTAATCAAATTATATACATATATATAGATATACACTTTGTGCTGTGGTCAAGGGATTGGGCCAGTTATGTTTTTGGGGTTTCAAGCCAATCAACACCCAGAAGTTTGTTTGTGGTTTTGCTGCCCAGAAGTCAACTCTTGACGGGCGGACTGCTAATGGCTTCATTTGGTCAACCCAAGTGTCTGGCAGCAGTAGAAGTTAATGTCAATTTTCCCAAAAATTATTTTCTACAAAATGCTAAAAGCTTAAAAGGCTTAAATTCCCCAAAGACATCGGCAAGGACATCCACAGCGGACACACAGCTGGGGCAAACACAAATTTATAGTCACAGCTCGTTTCAGCCGTTCAGGATGTGTCGAATATGCAAATGAGATCAGCGGGAATGTACATATATAAAAGAGCCCAACTCTAACTCTGTACTGCCTAAGCTTTTGTACAAATTTGTATAGCCAACAATCGCAACAACAACAACAACAACAACAACAACAACAAGGAGTAGCAGAAGGCGCGGCTCTAATTTCCCAACCGGAAACACAAAAGGCACGAATAACGCCCCGGGGCTCAGTAGTAGATAAAAAAGAAAACGAAAAAGAGTTGGACATGTTACCTGTGCGAGCAATGGCTATACGGAAATTGGCTGGGTATTAGCTTACAGTACACACACACACACACACACTCACACACGCTTTAGACTAGGCTTTTGCCTTTTGAGCCTGCAATTTGCTAACGATATGCATAGAGGCGCGACAGGACAGCAGTCTTATATGCAAATGCCCCCAAAAAAGAGGGCGAAAAAGACTGCAAGGATTACACACATTCAGTGTAAAAAGAGAACTCAAAGAAGACAGTCAATCAAGTGGGCGCAGTGGGCGTGGTGCTTGCCATGTTAGTTATGCCAGTGAGTAGCGCAAATATGTTTAATTAAAGGCTATAAGAAACCACCCTCTGGGGGGGGGAGGGGGAGTCAAACACAGATGATGTCAGCAGCCGCATTTGCGGAATGAAAACCAAAGCACAAATCACAAAATTACCGCAAATTGTCGCTACAAATAAGCAATTTATTTGCTTATATAACTCATGTATGCACAGACACAACCACACACACACACACACACATTCGCACACACAACCCTCAGTCTGTGGCTTAGCAATGCAATTCCACTAAATGTGTAGTTCATTCGTGCCAGCTGATTTTTTGGGGTTGTACTACTATACTATGCCAGAGCAAAAATCTCATAAACTTGTGCAAAAACTGTGCTGGAGCTGGAGTTAAGGTCTCTCTGGAGTAGTCGAAAATGTAATCAATAAAATATGTTCAGCATGAGCTGAACTCGTATGCTAGCTATAGCAAAACGTTGGTCTAATGGCATCAGGCATGGCTCATGGCTCCCCCTTACAACGCTTATGTAATAAGCATAGCATACTTTTGCGGGTATGTACTCTTGCTCCAATTTAGGCAAATGCCATAAAGACTGCACTTTAACTAAGCTAATAAAGTTGTACATTTTTAAAGTTGTCAGACGAATGACTGACAGTCGGCATTCCCCAACCGTGCCAAAGCCAATTGAACAAAGCTCGCAAATTGGTTGCAGACAATGCCTGGGGAACACAGAGTAGTATAAAACACGAACAATGACAAACAAGCAACAGTAAAAGCAAAATTAAATCAAAGTAAAACCGCACCAAAAAGACAAAAAAAAGCAACACCGAACAAACAAAACAGACACAACAAGCAGAACAAGCAAAACCTAAAAAAAAATGAAAGAGTAGTCATTGAGTCAATGCAATCTGTAGTCGGGTAGCATGAGTGACCAACCCAAAAATGTATCTATATATGTATGTGTTTATACTATACTATAAAAAGGGATTCTGTCGGCAGTTTAATGCGCTTTAGACACAGGCTAAAGTTTGTTTTTTATTGTTCCTCTTTCGTTTCGGGATTTCTCAGCGACTTAACGGGTAGTTAGCCCCAAGACGTCCCAATGTGCCGAAAGGAGAGTGTTTATACGCTGCTTAAATAGATCATGCAGAAATCGTTTAGATTTTGACAATTGGATGGAGATAATGGATTACATTAATGGGTTTTATTAGCTAATATGCATGTGATTGCTGATTACGTTTATTGACTTTAAACTTCGATTTTATCTCTAATCATACATATATCTATATCTATCTATACTATATCCATCAGATTTATATACTGAATGAATAATGGATTATATTAATGGGTTTTATTAGCTAATATCCAAGGGATTGCTGATTACGCTTAGTGACTTTAAATATTCATTTTATATCTATAATTATCTATCTGTATCTATCTATACTTTATCCATTAGATGAGATTTATCTATTGGATGGCTTATGGATTATATTAATGGGTTGTTTTTAGCTAATATACAAGGAATTACTGATTACATTTAGTGACTTAAAATATTGAATTTATATCTATCTTCAACTAGCTATATATATCTATCTAGAATATACCCATTAATTGAATGGATAAAGGATTATCTATTATTATCTAGTGAATGGATAATGGATTATACAAATGGATTTTATTAACTAAAATGAAAGGGATTGCTGATTACGTTTAAATATCGAATTTAATCAACTTTATTTATCTATACAATATCAATCAGTTTAGCTGTATCCTCTGTCAACAATCTCTAGCAAATATTTAACCCAAAGACCAAGCGAGAGCTTAGTTTCAAGCACTTTTAATGCTAGAAAATCTCTTAGGGGAAAAAAATACAACACGTAAGTAAACTAAGTGCAGTAACTACAAAAAAATACTATCTCTAAATCAATTGAAGCATTGATAAGCCGCAGGCGCCATGTTGCAAGTATCGACGGGTTGATGGGTTGATGGAGAGCCACTACTATCGCCATTTGCTCTGCTGGCAGACAAAGCAATTTAATCCAATTGGTTAGGAGGTGGAATGGACACAGGATACAGTGGCTGATGCGGCACTTGAAATGCTGACAAATAAGTCGCATTAACGAACCGAAGCGTTTTGACCAGAGAACCAAGAACACAAAGGGAAATGCAATTTGGCAGAAACGTTGAGCATAGGAGCTACAAAATTAAATGTTAAAACTTGGTAGTTGTTGTTGTTGTTGTCGCTGATGTCATGTGGTTGACATTGTGACGAAAGCGAGAGACAATGAAACACTCTTGCAATTAAGCCATGCAATTTAATCAATTTATCAATTAAGCAGACCAGAGCAGAGCCAGCCAGAGAGGGACCTCCACTTCAAGCACATTTACAGCAAAAAGTCAACAGTGAATTTTAATTTTATTTTATGCTTTATTGGACCACGGTCCTGTTTTTTAAAAGCTACAAAAGGGTCTATTAAGTTTGTGCAACTGAGAAATGTATGCAACAGGCAGAAGGAGGCGTGGCAAACCCCGCAAAGTATATATATTCTTGATCAGGACGACGAGCTGAGTCGATATAGCCATGCCTGTCTGTCTGTCCGTCTGTCAGTCTGTCTGTCAGTCTGTCAGTCTGTCAGTCTGCCTGTCAGTCCGTATTAAGACCTAGATCTCCTAAACTGTAAGAACTACAGACATATTTGGCAGACAGACATATTTGGAAGCAGATGAAGTTTGTGTTAGATTTTTGATACCGGCAAAGGAAAGTACAGGGTATTCTACTGTCGTTTGCATCCGACTGTAGCTTTCCAGCCTTTTTTTAACAGTTTTCCATCATGCCACTTCCGATTCCTGCATAATTTATAGGCAATTTCATTAGCATTTCAAAGTTAAAGCAAAAAACAGGGTCTTCTACTGTCGCTTGCATCCGACTGTAGCTTTCCTGGCTTTATTTTTAACAGTTTTCCATCATGCCACTTCCACTTCCGATTCCTGCCCAATTTAAAGGCAATTTCATTAGCATTTCAAAGTGCCAACCGTTGGTTACTTTGCGCTCTGTCTCCACACCAGAGTCAATAATTCTCTTAATTGCCAGCCAGGGACACAGATATACACACACACATACATACATAGATGGATGGGGGGAGGGGGGCGTGACAGGCGTACAACAATGTTATGCCCGGTGGCAATTAACATTTGTAAATATATGCATAATTGTTGCAAGAGAAATGAACTGCAAACTGATGGACAAGTCGAAACAGACAAGGGGGCGTGGTCGTGTCGGTTATTCGATTGAATCTGTTTGGGATTCGGACGGGCGTTTTAACGTGGTCACTTAATTGTTAAAATTCATTTACATAATTGCAAAAGAAAATGTATGCAATAAAAATACAAATAATACACATTCAGCGCTTGTCAAACTCTGTGACTGTCAAACTGTAGAACAGTTGAAATGACAAGGCTTAAATAAACCACGTAAATATATGCAAATCGTCAATGTGCGATCAAATATTTAAGTCTCTTTTACAGTCTGCATTAAAATTGCATAAGTACAGCTTATGCATGTCAAACTGTGCGTGGTAGAGCTGTAACTAACTAAAGTATTAAAGTTTAAACAATAATGTAAGCACTTTTCAGCTTTACATAAATTATAAGTACATAACAAAAACTCATTTAAGCTCCAAGCCAATAAATACCCACAAATAGCGGGTGCTCGTCAAACTGTAATGCTGTTATAAAGGAATAAACTGGCTGATATACGAATACTTAAGACCCTCTGGCCTACTTTCAAAGTACAACTGTCTCTATTCGACTGAAGTAGCTCTCTTAAATAGCGGGTGCTTGTCAAACTGTAATGCTGTAATGCTGTCAAACTGCAGATATTGACTATGGAAAGAATATATAAAGAATTAAACAGACTGATATACGAATACTTAAGATACTCTTGCCTACTTTCTTTGAACTGTAATGAGTCTCTCCAATATCAAGTGCTTATCAAACTGTAATGCACTTCAAACTGTAGGTATTGGCTATGAGCAGCGGACTAATATGAACCGACTGATATACATAGGCATATTTAAGTTACTCTTGCCCACTTTCAAAGTACAACAGTCTTATTTCAACTGTAATGAGTCTCTCCCATATCACGTGCCTGTCAAACTGTAATGCTGTTCAAACTGCAGATATTGTCTATGAGCAGTGGACTAATATAAACAGACTGATATACATCAGCAAATTTAAGTTACTCTTGCCCACTTTCAAAGCACAACAGTCTCATTTCAACTGTAATGAGTCTCTCCAATATCACGTGCTTGTCAAACTGTAAGGCAGCTCAAACTGCATATATATGGCTATGAGCAGCGGACTAATATAAACAGACTGATATACATCAGCAAATTTAAGTTACTCTTGCCCACTTTCAAAGCACAACAGTCTCATTTCAACTGTAGCGACTCTCAAACTGTAACGAACTGCCGCCTGGCATGATAATTTTTGCATGTTTGCGCATAGTTTTAAGCAAAGTTTCAAAGAACTCACGACAACAACAACTTTGAGAATGGCTGTGAAGTTTTTAATTTAATTAATAGACGCCAACGATGCCGCAGCAACGAGTAGACAGAGAGACACACTGACAGAGAGATGGGGCAGAGACAGAGGCAGAGGATGAGGCAAAGCCAATGGCAAAGGCAAAGGCAAAGGCATTGAATTACACAAAGTTCAGAACGGGCGGAACTTGCATGGGTTTCCACATCGAAAATGAGCTGGAGCTGGAGTTGGAGTTGGAGTACTGTGTGTGTGTGTGTGTGTGGCTTCTTCAAACTTATGATTAATTAAAAATAATTCATTTGCCAGCATTGAAAAAGCTTTATTTGATGTTACTGCCGGATTAACAGGGTATTAAAAAGCGTCATACAATGGAAGTGTAACACAATTGAGCCAGTGTAACCGCACAACTGCGACACGTGGCAGCAAATTGTCACATTATACTAGCTCTGTGAGGTGAAAATCACAGTTTGCAGAGCCTCGAGAGATGTGGCCAGATGTGTGTAGGCAACCATTTGGCCATTTTCCTTTTTCTACACAATTTCACAGAGACAATTAACTCAAATGGCGAGAGTTAAAACTGTTTTTATGTGGTAAAAGCGATTCCTCTAGACACAGGTGTCGCCCTCCCACCTGCTTTCCACTTTTCACTTAAGCTGTCTGTCTGTCTTTGACAGAAATTGAAAAGTACAACAATTTCAAGTTGCCAAATGCCACTCTTGCCACTTGCCACTTGCCACACACATAACGCTTAGCCCAAGTGGCATTGCGGCGCCTTGAGCTACGCTATGATTTTCTTCTGCCATACCATTGTTGTTGCCTCAAAAGCAACGCGAAGCGTAAATCAGTTTGGCAGTCGTAGACCGATTTATGCCTTTGTCACTGCAGGCTAAAGGGAGGAGCAACGTTGGACGCAACAAACTTTGACATCCTTCGACATCCTTCGACATTTGACAGCTGTAAATCTTGGCCAAACAAGTTAACACTTCTGCCAACTGCAAAAGGTGATAGCTAGATACAGGTAGACAGCCAAGATAGACAGCTAGTCAGACAGGGTAGTTACTTTAGGGCATGTTTCCTGGGCAGGCAAATCAACTTCAATATAAAATGTACATCGGAAATGTAAATTTCTGTTGTGAAAAAGTCGCAATATTCACTCAGAAGGCTTGAGTCTAAAGTGGATTGACTATCTGACGTCTGTATAAAGTGACTGCTGACGATGAACTAATTGAAAGGCAGCTCAGAGAGTCCACTGATCGACCGCTCTGTGTGTTTGTGTGTTCGCTACGTCAGATAAGTAAAATTTTACTTTACTTTAAACAGGCAATTAGTTCATCGGCAGCTCAGAGAGTCCACTGATCGACCACTCTGTGTGTTTGTGTGCTCGCTGTGATTTCCCTACGTCAGAATAGTAGCATTTTACTTTACTTTAAACAGGCAATTAGTTTATCGGCAGCTCAAAAAGTTCACGGATCGACCACTCTGTGTGTTTGTGTGTTCGCTGTGAGTTCGCTACGTCATATAAGTAGAATTTTACTTTACTTTAAACAGGCAATTAGTTCATCGGCAGCTCAGAGAGTCCATGGATCGACCGCTCTGTGTTTTTGTGTGTTCGCTGTGAGTTCGCTACGACCGAGCAGATAGTAGTAGCATTTTACTTTACTTTAAACACACAACTATATTAAAATAGGTTTTTATTCCGCAAGGAAAGGGTATAAAATATTTAAGGCAATATTGCGACAAGCTCGAATTGATGTGCAATTGGTAAAAGCTGCCTAAACAGCCACTAAAACGTTTTGCAATATTATCAGACCCAAAGCAGGATAAAAAGTACAAAATCTTATCCCTTTTCCTTTGGCAAATAATAGAGGAAGTGGAGAGAACAACCTTTTGCTCCGGCAAAACTGAAAATCGATAAATATTTAACAAGTCACAGACAGTTCAGATTCCGAATTCTTTTTCTTCTTTTTTTTCTCGTTTTTGGGCCTGCCCGACAGTCCTGTCTGAAGGTGGCCAAAATCGCATTTAATTTAAAACTCATAAATACGAAATGCGCTGCCAGATAATCATAATAAAATTTCAGAACACAATTTTGCTTGCCAAACAACAAGCAAATTGCAAATGAGATTTCCACCCAGAGCAACAATGAACATGGGCTCCAAATGGTAAATGGAAAATGTTGAAAATGGAATTGAAATTGCAATTCGAATAATGTCAGTAAAAAAAGCAAAAAACAAACTTTTTTGCTGTAACTTTTTCAGCGTGAAAAAACAATTTGTATAATTGCATATGAAAATATCATTTTAATTGGAATTTCCAACCGTTTCACCAGTTTCAGTATGTCAATGACAGGGCACTGTTTTTGACAATGTTCCAAATGGAATCAAATGGGGAAAATGCAAAATGAAAATTATTGAAAAATTTCAAGTGCAATTGACTGTCAAATGATGGGTTTGCCCCGATCCACAGAAGAGAGAGATGCCAGCCAACTGGAGCGTGTTGAAGTTGTCTTTGTGCCCTGCCAAACTCAAGTGAAATGAAGTGAATATGCTTTTTCAAAGGAAGGGTGGGGAGAGTGGATGGGCGGGTGGTATGGTTGCGTCTTTTGCACAGTTGCCAAAATAATTAAGAAAATGTTTACCATTTATCATTTACATTGCATTTATGGCCATAATGACAATCCAAATGGGAGAGACGACATCGCCCTCAGGCGACGACTTTCAACAACTTTTGCTGACTTTAACAAAAAGACTTTTCGTAGCTGCTGTTAGGATATGCCCTATGTCGAAAGAGAAAGGGGTATATAGTGCTGACGGATATTACTACTCAATATTGAGTATTGAAAAAGCTAAACAGATGCAGATCTATTCGCCAAACTCCCCTTTAGAAATAGCTCTTACACAGTGGAGCCCAAAATTCATCTTTTCTATCATATTTCAGTTTTGCTTTGCAGCGCTGTTTTCACACGCACAGTTGATGCTCTCACACGTACAGGCGTCACGCTTCGTAGATTGTGCTGTTTGATAGTGGGAGTTTGGACACTACTGCTCCTATCATACTCCATATTACAGGGTATTTCTAGGCTTCACCAACCACTTGTCAGACAGAAGTGTAATCGCTTTTTGTGGCCCGTTGACATTTACGAGACATTTCACTGAATAGCAAATTGAAAATTGCACAAAAATGAGCAACAGCACGTAGTGAAGAGAGCTGCAGACAAGTGGATGAGCAATGACAAACTAATTGAGCCTAGGCAGAGCAGACACAATCGGAGACGACACGTGCCTGTTACTGGCAAAACTACTTGAGACACGACTAGTTATGCTACTACTGGGAGCATAATTTCCAATGGGCTGAACAAGCATCTCACTCGAATTAGAATGCGTGATTTATGCAACAATGCGAGAACTTAAAGCTGTCAGCGAAAGTCAAGTACATAAGTAGTGAGACAAGCCCCAAAGTTTTCACTAATTTATGCATATTTTAATGCAATGTTTACGCCAGCTCACTCTCCTTTTGTATTGTTCAAGCATTTAATTTGGCAAAGCGAATTCGGCTGCTCCACTTGCATGCATAATAATGAGCATCATCTCTGCTCTCTGCTCATTATCATTAACCCAAACGCTGCCAACTGAAGTGGCCTCCAGGGTCTCGGCTAATGGCCCGCGGCGCCGGAAGTATTTTTTCCACTAAAAAAACCCCTCAAACCCCTCTCAGAGATCCCGGCGGGCGCATGAGTTTAGCTTATGCTCAGACTTTAGTGCACTTTGCACACAACACAAAGCACCAGGCTCAAGTTTGTAAATATGAAGTTCTGATAACTGGAGAGTGGAGAGAGTAGAGAGTGCTGAGCTCTGCCTAGTCTGGGCTACCAGTTGAACTCTTGACTTGGTCGTCGCGACGTCGCCGAAAAGTTTTCAGGCGTAGTTCTTTATGAGGGCGCTTAACTTTCTATGATATGGGAGTAGCAGTATTTTTTCTTTTCTTTTTTTTTGGTATTTTTTGTTGTACTACTTCTTTTGGGACTAGTCACTGCCTTAGGGATTTACACAGCACAGTGTGACGGAAGCGTGCAAAACCTAAACTAAATGACTGACGGACGAATGAGGCACTGTGCTGGCTGTCTGTTCTGATAAGAAGTTTTGAATCAAAAGCAAACTGAGTTTGTTGTTGGCTAAAGTTAATGTGAGAGCAAAAGTTTAAAACAGAAAGTTTAGACAAGAAAACTGCTTTTACTATGGCTTTAGTTAATAGAATTTAAAACGAGTTTTAGTACCTTTAAAGCACAGTGTTGGAAGGACTTTAGTAAATGAAAAAGTTTAAATTTATTAGAAGGAAAAATTAATGTGAAAAAATTATATAAAATTTAAACATGAAGTAGAAATATTATTTAATATAAATATACATTTACTTTAAAATTTGTCTATTTATGATATATAAATAAATAACAAAATTAATTACCCTATATTTTTTACAATTTCTTTACTATTATAAAATATATTACCTTATATTTTATACTTAAAATTTACAACTTAAAGTTGTTAAATTTTCTCATGCTTGGCTTCCCTTCGCATTGCCCCACTGTGCATAGCCCAAGCACGCACATATTTGGCATGCCACTTGTGCTCGGTGGGTTTCAGTGGTGCAAAAGTTGGTGGTTCATTGTTTATGTTCTACCGAAAAGTGGCAATCGTTGCACGAGTCTGTGGCAAATGTCGTTACGTGCACAAGTTGTGCTTTTAAAATAATTACGAGTGGAAGCCCAAAAAGACACCGAAAATAGACACGAAAAAACTTCATTCCCCAAAGACAACAAACGAAATAGTAAGAAAAAAAATCATTGCATGCTTTTGTGCGCGACGCTTAATGGGTTTGACAGGCACTGGCAGATGTTATAGCGCAGCGCAGCGCCAGCAGCATATTGCCCACAAGTACGTACTTTTACATAGATTTAGGTGTGTGTGTGTGTGTGTGTGTGTGTGTGTATACTATATAATGTCATCAGTTAGTGCCTGATAAAATGCGATAAAAAAAAAGTAGAGTGTCAGCGCTGAAAACGCAGGCAAGTGTGTCTAATGCGCCTTGGAAAACTCTGTTGCTGCTGCTACTGCTGCTGCTGGTGTTGCTGCTGCTGCAGTACTTCAGCGGGATGCTATCACCTACTCCTACTCCTACTCCTACTGCTGCTGCTGTCAATAACTTCATATAGCGTTTGCACGGCGCTAAAAATCTTTGGCCCCCACAAAGCAGCAGCAACAAAATTTATTATGCACAGACGATAAAACATTTTGTGTGTATGAGAGTGAGTGTGTGTGTGTGTGTGTGTGTGTGGCACAACAGACAGCAGAAAAAAAAGCAGCACACACTACTAGCTACAGGAAACAATAGACAACCCTTTTTGCAGGGCGGTGGGGGGCAGTTGCTGGAGGCAGAAGCTGGGCAACATTAAAATGCCGCAGCAAGCTGACACGAATACAGCCAGGAGCTAGCAGGAAAGAAGAAGAGCAGCAGGAATAGCAACTACAACAACAACTAGTACTACTACTATTACTACAACAACTGAACCAACCAGTTTTTGAGCCACGTCATCAGGAAGCAGTTCTGCATCTTCTTTTTTTTCAACTGTGTGTGTGTGTGTGTGCGGGCGTTAATGGGTTAAAAGTGCGCTTAGAGCGTGTATAGATTTTATAATGTGTTTGCTCTCTCTCTGTACCTCTACTTTCCTTCCTTTCCACAGCATGAGTTGCAGTTACCAAGAAAGGCGACACCTGTACGCCATTTTACCAAACCAGTAGTCGACGCTTTCACTTCCGCCTGCTGACTTGGCAACTTTGAAGCGGACACACACACACATTCGCAAGTGTAAATGTGTGTGTGGCTTGATTACAAAATACAGTTTAATGTTGATTACACATGCAGCAGCAGCAAGCCATCAGAGAGGCAGGCAACTTGGCTTATATAACAAAAGAAGTTGGCCCTCTCATTACGCACACAATGTTGACACTAAAGACGCCACATTCTACAGCTGGCAAATATTTGAGGCAATAGTAATAGATTGCTCTGCTTTAAGTATAGTACTACGAGTTTATCAGCAGTGCACAGCAAGCAAAGAGTTGGTAGAAAAAATCGAATTGGATTAGTTTGAAAATCTAGCATGAAATTGTTAAGGACATTTTACTTGATTACTTAGTAGATAGCACTCTTAGCTTTAATATTAATCATTTATGTACATTAATTAATAATAATTCCTTTGATATATTTTGCTAAGAGGTTTCTATGAACAGGAAAGTAAATAAATCTATGATGATACTGAGTTGTGATATTGAGATAGATGAAAGTTCTTTAAGAGATGATTTAGTAAGCTTCCTTTTGATATTAGAACTGTAGATATTGAGCAGGACTCTTTATAAACGTGGTTTTTCTTATGTCATTCTTAAAGTTTGTTTAACTACAGAGAAGGGTAATACATTACATATTTCAAAATTCATTTATATTAGTGGGCTACCTTTTAAAATAATACTTCGAATTTAACACATTACTAATTCATTTAACATTATTTTTGTAAAACCTCGTTAGCCAGTTATTCCATGTGTAAATATTATATATTAATAAATATAAACACAGTACATTAAAAAATATAAATATATGTAAGTCAGTTGGCTATTTGGTTCTCTCAATAGCTGTAAGCTATCAGCTAGGCATCTTCACCTCGATCTATATTCCTAACCAAGCTTATGCATATCTAGTATATCTATTTAAAGTACATCTTTAAATAGCATATATACCTCAAATACAGAAAAAAACGCCAGAGATAAACTTCATATCAATGCAAATGCACATAAATCAACTCGAACACAATTAATATCAAATTGATATTATCAATATGCCTTAGGCTTTAGAGCACCTCTTACAGTTCTGTTGCCACTTAAAAGACATCCGCCCTCTATTTCACATTTACATTTCACCTACACTCACTCACATTCACACATGCTCGTCATTCACTTTGATTCATCAAATATACAAATTTGTTTAACCAACATTCATTATGCCATTAGCATTTGTAATAATAAACCCAATTCGTGCAAGTTACCACCATTTGCACGCCTCTCAAACTGTAAGGCAATCGTGCAATCAACTCAAATTTGCATATTTAATACAAAGTAATTTAATAACAAATAATACTTGCTTTACCCTGTTGGTGTGTGTGTGAGTGTGTGTTAATCATTTGACGACAGCGTGCACAATTTATTTCTCTGTTTGTGTTTTATTGTTTTATCTTTATTTTACAGCTCGTTTGGTTTTCATTTAATTTACGTCAAAATAAATGTATAGAATTGTTTTGCTGAAATTTCTGCCACAAATTTGATTTACAACGAAGCGACAATTGTCGTGACAACGTTGCAGAAGTGCTGCCTGCTACGTGCTAAAGTATTCAAAGTGGCAGCAAAAACAATCATGATAATTATAATGCTGCAGTTTGTTGTTGAGTCAAATGTGTTAATAGCTGAAATTATATTAAGTATCGTGATCACGTGATCACTACATTTAGCACTAACTGAAAAAAGTGAATGTCTCACATCTTTGGCCAAGAATGCGATCAGCGGCAACCTGAAACTGTAGCAACCCACATCAAGTATACGACACATTGTACTTGACAAAGGTGTCAAACTGGTAATTTGAGATCAACTGTAATCAAATGCGTAGTGCTGTGAATGGCAAAAAGTTTTGTAATGATATATAAAAACCTGACTATTGTTTTACAGTTGAGGGAAAACCTTAGAAGGTGTTGGAGTTGAAGTACTTTCTAAATGATAGAGTCTAACATACTTCAGTCTCTTCCCCATTTTGGTTGTACTCTATATCAACTGGAAGGTCTAAAGATATTATAAAAAATATAATAAATATATATATGTAATATTGAATGAAAGCATGAGTATTGCTTTACAGTTGAGGAAAAACCTTAGACGGTGTTGGAGTTGAAGTACTTTCTAAATGTATATAGAGTCTAAGTCCAACCGGTGTACTTCAGGTGCAGCTATAGATACTCTTTGCAGTTGTCGAATAGACATACATATAATATTATAACAAATATTATAATAGTGTATATTAATGTGTACTTATTCTCTCAATTCTCCAACATTATTTCTCTGTTTCAACAACTTCCTCTTACAGTGTTTTATCTTACATTTCATACTGACTGTCTTCAGCTCTTACTCATTATCTTTTCTCTAAATAATTTTCTCTGCTCTTCTCTCTATTTTCCTCTTCTCTCTCAGTGACACACTTTAAAGTCTTCACTCGATTTTATTTCGCCTCTCTAAAGTTGTTTGCAGCTTTAGCTCATTGGCTGCCTCTCACGCATCGCTGACTGCACTTCAAGTGCAGTAGGTAACCAAAAAAAAAAAAGAAGAATAAAAGAATAGCAGAGAAAGAGCATAAAAAAAGTGAAGAGCGAAATGGCAACCCTATAACAAACACGCTAACCTCTGTGGGGCCTCAGGTGAATAATGCTGAAAGGAGCGTAGCACTAATACCAATACAGCGAGTGTAGTAAGAGTTGCCACTGCGAGAGATTTGGCAAGAGGGTTGTTGCTCTTCTTCTGTTGCCGCTGGCTAATGGAGTTGCCCGCTGCTTCGTTTACGTTCAAAGTGCAGACACGTGGCATACAACAAGCACAGTACAGTGATGGCACAAAATATGTTGCACGCTTGCCTGTCGTCGCTTTTGGATGGGGGGAGTCATACGCGCGGTTCAATGCACGACAACGCACCGTGCCAAATTTGCATGGCAAGGCAGCAGCAACCCCAGCAGCACCCAAACCACCCTCGACAGTTGGGGGTTGGGGTGTTGGGCCCATGATACATCATACGTATGTACAAAATATATGCAGAAAACCACCCATTTGTGTTGTGTTGTGTTCTGGACGCTATCACAAGCTGCCACACGTTGGCATTGCAACATTTTGTAGCCATGTTATAGCTAGATGTTATTACTGTTGTTCTGCTCCTTGTTGCTTATCAGCCCAACGTGTAGCAGCAGCAGCAGCAGCAGCTCCTTCTTTGGGGGTTGTTTAGCATTTTTTAGGGGATGACCTCCTGCAATCGATATGCGTCACACAGCGCGCTCTATACTCCCGTGCTTTGCGGTAGGCACTGACCAACCGGACCCACACACAACTCGACTAAGCCTCCACAGATCCCTATGCCCTAAGCCTGCGCCAAGTGCAGCGCTTAAGTTACCCCCGAAGTTAAGTACTTGATAAGCGCGCTTTTTTTTACATTTTTATTTTTATGTATATAATTTTTTTCTGCATGAAATGTTGGTTGCCCTTGGCAGCCCTTGATGGGTTCTTGTCGCTGTTTGTTTTTTTCAGGACTATGGAAAATATTTACCTGCCGTATTTTGTTTCACACTTTTCGCCAGAACTTTCGCCCAAAAACTCGAGCTCAAGTTCCATTTGCATTTGTTTATTGAAGGCTCAGGCACACCCTCAACATTTTCTAATTTTAAACCAATTAAAGTTGTCAAAGTTGCAACTTCCTGACGAGCTAATCCCTCCCTCCCTCCCTCCCCCTTTGTTTCTGCTGCGATACTCCCTCCGTTTGGCCCTACACACATTCATATTTATTTTCATTAAAGCTGCCAAAGTTTTAAATTTCATTTGCGCCAAAATTTGCGTGTTTACATTTGAAATTCAATTTTGCTCCTCGACCCCCCATGAAGTGGCCTGATTGATGGGCAAAACTCTCTCTGCGTGAGGAGTTTGTGTAGAAAATAAGTTGGAACAAGCTGGATTTGTCAGCTAATTTGGCGATTGTAAGTAGAAGTAGGAGTTAAAACTCAGTTGGGAGTTTTACGTCTCTACTGAATAGCCAAAATATCTATTAAGGACTAATAGATAAAATTTAAATAAATAATAAACACTGAATGTTTCTAAGCTAAACTTCAATTTGAATTAGGGTATATATATATATCTATTTTTATATATTTTTTATTATACTCCAGGACTAATAAAAAAAGTTAAAATAAATAATAAATACTGATTTTTTAAGCTAAATTTTAATTTGAATTATTGTATTATTCCTAAGATTTCAGTTTGGGATTTAAAACGCTTCAGAGGCCACCTGAAGAACTGATTATCACTATTATTATTAGGTATTATCTGCAGCGATATTTGTAGGTTCAGTGAAGAGACTTCTAGACATATGCTAACAGAATGAAAAGCTTTAGCTCGCAGGAGACACCTGACGGTTAAGGAGGTAGTATAGCTCAGCTCTGGCAGGGTATTGAAGTTAAGGTACTCTAGGTTCAGTATACGCTACAAAAGGTCTTTTTAAGTCGCGCTACTTAAACTCCAATCTAATAATAATACTTGTATAATATATATTTAAAAATTTTCATATTTACATTATATTTATTCAACTTGTTCTACTTGGCAACTTTCGCTAACTTTTCAGTGTTTTCTTAGCTTGGCTTTAGCTGCTGTTAAGTGGGTTAAAAGTACTTTTGATTTGCCTAATCTATTTTTATATATTTTTCATTATACTCCAGGATTAATACAAATATTTGAATGTTTAATATACATTGATTTCTCTAAGCTAAATTTCCATTCTGTTTATTGTATTTGCAGTAAAGCTCAGCTCTGGCAGGGTATTGGAGTTAAGGTACTCTAGGTTCAGTATACGCTACAAAAGGTATTTTTAAGTCGCGCTACTTAAACTCCAATCTAATAATACTTGCATAATATATATTTAAAATTTTTCATATTTATTTTATATTTATTCAACTTGTTCTACTTGGCAACTTTCGCTAACTTTTCAGTGTTTTCTTAGCTTGGCTTTAGCTGCTGTTAAGTTGGTTAAAAGTACTTTTAATTTGTGCTTTATTCTGTCTCAAGTTTTTCCTTAAGCAGCTTTAACTTTTGCCACTGTCTTAGGCTTAACCCCAGAGTATCGGCTTCCATTTGCCTTAACTTTCAGCTTGACATTTACAGCACGCTATCTGTCTATACACTCTCTACATACATATACTGTATGTATGTTTGCTATTAATCTATGCTGTGTGTGGTATGATTTCTCAGCTGGCACGTATCACGCTGTGCCTCATTATTTTTTATAGTCCTGCCATTATTTCCATTACATATGCATGATGCTGCAGTTGCTCTCAAACTGTAAAGTGGCATTTAACGCACATTCAAATTGGCAATACGCTGACATTTACCAGCACTGCTAAGCTCCCTCCCCGCTCCACCCTCTCTCTTAGAGTACTGCTTGCAATTTCAGCCACACTCTCTCCTGCTGTTCTAGCGACTCTCTCCTCTCTCAACAGATTTACATGAGATTTGCATAAATTGAGTGCTTCCTTTGAGGCTGTCGCTGTCACTGTTCCTGTTACTGTTGCTGTTGCTTTAGAGTCGCTCATGTCCCTTGTTTCCTGTGCTTCCTTTCAGAGTGCCCCGCGGGCCACTTCCTCCTCCACAAGGCCTCCAAATGAATTTAAATCTTTTATGCAACAAAAATTGCTGCCGTTTTTCAACAGTTAATGTTTCAATTAGACAAGGGTCTGCTCTGCCATAAGAAAGTGGCAAAAATGCTACAGGGGTGACGGGGCATGCCAGGCTGACGAGGGCTGGGGCTGAGACTGAGGCTGAGCTACAGTCTTCACTCAGTCACTGAGGCATGACTCTGGCAATTAGTTAAGGCAGGCAAATAAAGTAAGCAAAAAAAAAAAAGAAGAAATTCGCATTTCACATTCGCCTTTTACATTTCCCTTTTCTCCACACACATTTCACATTCGCATTCGCATTTCTTTTGCTACTCCACTGGGAGCTGTTGTCGCGAGCGACTTTTTGAGTTTGATTCGTTGCGATTTGGCTTAGGGGGCCACTGAAGGGTTAACAGCATTTCGCACAGCTCAGCGCTTTGCCACTGAGTTTGATTTCGATGGACAGACAGACGAAACGGAACTGCGACAGGCAGCATTTTATTTGACATAATTGGCGCAAAGTCAACCGGAAGCGATTACTTCCAGCACGGCGTGTGTGGTTGAGTGGGTGTATGGGTGCATGTGTGTGTGTCTGTGTGTTGGTGTTTGCGTGCTTTCAAAAGCAATTCAGTTTGTGTAGCATACTTTTTTGGACACTGGTCAGCCAAAGCAAAGGTTGGTGGCGTTATTTCCAAAAACTAAAACTGTCGCATTGCGTCAGCTTAACGCTGCCACGTGCCACGTGCCACATGCCACTTTAGAGTGCCTCACACACACCACACACTCCACACTCAAGTACGTGTAACACCCACTAGTTTAGTTTTAGAGCATTAAAAAATGCAAAAACAGAAAACTAAACAAATTTTTACCCCCGCCCCCAGCAATGTCTTTGGCAAAAGTTTTTCGCATTTTCCTGTTTCAAGTTGCGTTTGACAGCAGGAAGGCTGAGGCTAAAGCTTTTCAGAAAAACTTTCTGGCCCGCTGACAGTTACATGCGGGCTCACACGCAGAGATGGTCAAAGGATTACGCGAGCAGAGAGCAAAAACTGCATACAACGAGCAAAACTTTTCCCTTACATGACAATCAATCGATACGAAATGCAGTTCATAGTTCTATCTATAACAATTCCATAACCTTCACATGGTTCAAGTCAATTACAGAGCGTACAGCTTGCACTTCCCACGCAAAAGACGAACATCTAGTGCACACTACTATTAAATTACCAAGGCCAAGAAAAACATTCTGATGATGGAAAAAATGTCTATGAAAATAGATGGAAAAAATACTGTCAAAAATCTACAGACATTTCTGACGTTGACATTGTTTGGCTTAATATACATACAACTGAAACAGTCACACACTCCTACACACACACACAGGCAAATGCTATTGGGTCAGAGGTTAAGTGCTTCAGGGGAAGGGGAGTGTGAGTGTACTTCTGCATATTTGCTTAGCTCGAAACAAATCAAGTTGTTGCATAACGAGCACAAAAAATGAGCTGCATAGTAGTTTGTGTGCATTGCGAAAATAACTCTAGTATAAAAATGGGAAAATGAGAGGAAAATGCATACATAAAATGACATTTCGATGTACTCTACTACAAAAATGTTCAAGAATTTTAGAGTACATAAAAGTACATTTTTAATGTGATGAGCAACTGCTTGAAATACCAGAAAAATATTTGAAATATTCTTTAAAATGTATAATGATCTAGTGGAATAATATATTGCAGTTGGAAATATACAATAGAATTTTAAAAGAATTTTTTTTATAACAAACACATTTGGTAAAAATATTTAAATAATATTAATATTAAAGAAACAAATGATTATATAATTTATACATTTTATTATGATAGGCAACCATCTTTCAAAAAAATGTTTTAAATAGAAAATAGTTGTTAAAATATATCAATAATATTGTAGAATTATTCGAAATTTTATAAACATAATTTAAATACCTTTTTTTAATATAATAAATAGTTGTAAAAAGTATTTAAAACTTTGTTGAATATTTTAGAACATTTTATTCTTCAAATTCAAATTGAGAAAAAATGATTGTAAACTTTATACATTTTTTAATGATAGACAAATATTTTTAAATATTTTTTTCAAATAGAAAATAGTTGTTAAAATATATTAACATTATTATAGAACTACTAGAAATTTTACAAAAATAATATTAAAAGCATTTTTGAATATACATATTAAATATACATATTAAATATATTATTAAATATATTATTAAATATATTATTAAATATATTATTAAATATATTATTAAGTATTTTAGAAATATTCATATCCAAATTTTAACAGCAAAATTGTCACATTAACTCTATTCACCCTGTTAGCCGTTATACCCTACAATTAACCATCTAGCAGTGCCGCACAACAATGCAACAGACGAGCACTAATGCTGCACATGCAGCCAGGCGATGCAACATGATGAACATCATCATCAACTGTTGAGTTTTGGAGTTGTGTTGCATATGCCACACACTTATGACTGCATGCTTTTACGCAAATTGTCAACTACTACTACTACTACTAGTTGCAAGCATTCGGTGGCATGCAACAAACTGTAAAGTTCAACTGAGCGTATGTGTAATGTTTGCAAATGACAATTTACGGTTACAAAACAGTTGCACCATTATTTCTGGTCTCCTCCACTACTATATGGAACTCTAGAACTTCCAGAACTGTCTCTAATTTACCCTTTGGGGCTGCAGACGACGCACCTTGTTGTTCCCTTTGTTTTCTGTGTAGCTATTTTTAAATGATATTGCCACTTTGCCCAGAAGTTGACTACATTTTTCGTTATTCTTGAACGTTTGCTTTACATTATTAATGGCTTAGCAAACGTTCTGCCATGAGTCATATGCTAATTTGGAGGCCACAGACAACCGCAGAGAGTAGCGAGGAACATGTAGCACGTTGTCAGGCACAACCGTAACCACATCAAACCACACACACACCTGACTTATTTCTCAGCCGTTGGCATTGAATGAACGATACGATACGATACTATATACGATACGACGCCTTCTAAATACGACAGACAACAGCTGTCAAAAGATGTAGCCCCTCCCCCAAATTGTCCTCTTTCCAGTGTCTGCTCCTATTCCCATTGCGGCTAGTTTGATTGATGGTTGCCCAGTTTGGTTGTGTTTCTAACAGTATTTGTCTTTTTTTCCACCTCAAGGACGCTCGCGGTTTTTATTTCTACTGCTTTGTTATTCTTTACTTATTTCTCTTCTTTTTTTTTGCAAATTACTCGAAGGAAAACAACGGAAAGCACTCAGGCAAATGAGTTGCAAAAGCCTCAGCGCGCTACCTACATGAGGTGCAACACATTCGAGTCGCTCGCAAAGTGACAATCAGTGTTCTAATGATAAAAGTGCCCATAAAATATGTATAGATTAGATGATAAGCTATTGCTTTCTGCTTTTAAAGGAAAATGTAAGAAAAGTGGCTCAAATATAAGCAGTCATAATTGGGGCAGATATCTAATACATTAAATATCAAGTTTAATATTGAATCCCTATAAATAATTCACTTTAAATTCAGTCAATAAAATAAACTTTGTTTAAAAATATATTTCCCTCTATTTCTTGAATTATTTTCCGTCTAATTTCCGTCATGCTTCAACCTAATTTCACACTCATTACAAGCTGTTTTTTCAAGTTCTCAAAAACTTCCAAATTTGCCTAATCCACAACAGATCGATAAGCCTCAAGTTGCGCAGTGAGTCAAGAGAGTCTTATGCCAAATAGGAACGCACTTCTAATGAGCTCATTGCAAACTTGAAAATACGTTGAAACTTGCCGAAACTTTTCAGTTTGAGTAATTCAGAATTTATGACTTCATTTCGGAAACAAAAAAGGCTCAAATCATGCAACTGCCGCCGCAAAAGCCACACAAAAAAATAAATAAAGAACGAAACAAGAAAAAAGTCTGGAGAGTACAAATAAAATAAAGACACTAAATAAAAGAATAGAGTAGAGTGGAGAGCAGAGAAAAAAAGCAGCGCAATAAGCTAAGGAAACGTAGGTAAAGTAAAGAGCAAAAACTTGTTTATGACTTGCAAATTTCTGTAGATACTACAAGCAGTAGTAGGGCACAAGCTGCTGAGCTTGAAACTTGTCGAAACAGTCAGAGTCAGAGTCAGAGTCTGTGCAAAAATGAAGAAACAAATCAACAGAGATAAGGCCAGAGAAGAGGAGAGGGTGAACTAGAAGAATTGAGTGGGGAATATTCACCTGAAGCACAGCAAGGAGTCGTCGGCTGAGGCTGTTGACAAACGAACTAGAAATCCCGCACTTGAGTAAATAACACTGGCGGAAGTCTAACCACTGGATGAGTCAGATGATAGGTAGACCGAGCTGGGGGCGGGGGCGGGGGCGGTGGCGTGGTAAGTAAATGAACTTTAAAATGGATATACCCGACGGTCACAAGGAGCAGACGATGATGCTGCCAACTAATGTAATCAAATCAAATCACAACGACCCAACAGGCAAAATGCAGAGCAACTAACCAAAGTCAAACTGAAACTCAAAACTACAAAAAAGAGAATAGGCCACAGTAATGGGAATGGGAATGGCAACGGCAATGGACAAGTAGAGGACTCAGAGCAATGTACTAGGCAACTTTGCTTAAGTGTACCGTGTACCGTGTCCGGGAAATATTGTCATTGAAATGCAACGCCCGCGTCCTGGGATTCTTCACAGACCCAGACCACAGCTCCTTACCTGAGACAGAGACTATGCAAATTGAGTGGTAGGGAGCGGCAATAATAATAAAAAATAAGAATGAGAATAAGAATAATAATAATAATAATTCGCAACAAAAGTCAGTCAAGTGGTTAGCGGTCGGGTAGTTTCCTCTGTTGTTGTCTGTGTGTCAACATTTGCCAGCGAAACCCTCATCATGCCTTCCTCTGCCTTCAACTCTTGACAAACTCATCGATATGCATCAGAGCAATCTACGCTCCGAAATTGTACTGCAGAAATATGAAATGGGAGGGGGGGCCAATGGTGTGTAACTGCAATCTCTTGGCCACAATCTGAATTACTCATTTGCATTTGCACATTCATCCAATCAGTTGTTTATTCGGCCACAATATAAACCTCATCTACAGAGAAACAATCATGAAACTTGAGAACATCAAGTGAAATTTATTGAGACAAATTACTGACTGATTCACAAGTTTGATGAATCGACGGTTGAGTGAAGTTATTGCAGCTCAATTGAGCACTAGAACATCAAGTTACTGCAATATAAAATAGCAATTTCAGAACAGTTTCTGACAGTTTACATGTTACTAAACCAAGTTGGGGAAACTTGGAAAAGAACTTGTTAAAGAAAATTTTGGAAAATGTATATAAAATATACAAATTTAAACAGAATACTTTAAACTTTAGCTCTAGTTTTTAAACTGCTTTAAAATAGTATTATAAAATATATATAAAATAGTATTTAAAATATATATAAAATAGTATTTAAAATATATATAAAATAGTATTTAAAATATATATAAAATAGTATTTAAAATATATATAAAATAGTATTTAAAATATACAAATAGATAAACCAAAACAGTTAGATTATTTCAAATGTTTTCAAATATCAAATATCTTTAAAAATTATTTTAAACTAATAAAAGATTTTAAGGCTATAATAGTTGCTTTTCTTCTGCAAATTTATTTCATGAATTTACATTAATTTTATTAATATTAATATTTTCTTAAATTCATTTTAAACTTTAGTACTTTTACTACTTAAGATACAGACAAATTCCACTATAGTCATTATTTCACATTATTTCCAAGTCTCTACTCAATTCTACAACCTTTCAGCATTAATACTTTAAAATAAATATAAATTATAATATTTATTATATTATTATGCATAAGAACCCAAGAATAAAGGTCGCTTCGCTTTAAATGTTTATTTCGAACATTTCTTTCGCTCATATTGACCAAACGAGCCGTAAACCCATTCGAAATAATGGCCAATCTAAATTCTTATAAACATTATTTCCAACTTCCTGTTGCAGGTAAAACATTTCCTTAGAACATGTTCCCTGCCATTTTCATAATTTGAAACTGACCCAAAAGAGATATAGAACGTACACACACACAGTTCGACTATTGCCAACAAAACTAAATGGAAAATAATTTTCAATTTGCAGCTGAAAGAATAACCCAACCCAATCCCCCTCCCAATCGACTCCCTCCCAACTTGACCTGGGTGGAAAGCAACCGCTTCCGACTACAAGTAGCTTTATTTCTTTTTTATTTCATGTGTATTTTTTGTTCTTGATTTTTGTTTATATTTTTATTTTGTATATATATATTGTTTTTTGTACATATACATTTATTTTCTTGTTTGTTTTGCTGTTGTCTGAGGCGAACAACCTCAGGTTCCTCGCAGTCTCCCTGAACAACGGTAATTGTAGACGCTTGGTATGCGCGTCTTGTGGTTTATTATTGCCCAGCCAGACTGGCTTGTGGGCGTGGCACACACACACACACACACTCTGCTCTTCTTAAGCAGCTGCAGAAGCAGCGAAGCAAACATTTTGCAGTAGTAGTGCAGGAAGCGCCAACAATACAACAGACAACACAGAACACACACAGAGAGCAAAACTACAATACAGCAAACATAATAACACACGAGTGCTGGAGACAATTGAGAGTATAAGACTAATAGATACCCTAGAGCAGTGTTGCCTAAACTCATACTTTCAAACAGTGTGCTGTTGTGCGTAGCAGCCTGTACGTGGGAGAGCAGCGCTGCAAAGCAGAACGCACAGGTGATAGGAATTATGTACATATTTTGGGCACCACTGCCCTAGATACTAGACTAGTAAACATTTGATACAGAATATAATTAAAAGGTAGCTTAAATTGATTGATTAAAACTAACGATTGTGAGATAATTTTAAGAACTAATTTAGCCAAAGGAACTTTAAGTATTTCAACTCAGGCTTGGCTTAATTTCCTACAGTTATACATAGTACATATTAAATAATACGAAATTAAAAATTAAATTAAATTTTATAAAACTATATTTAAAGAACTAACCTACCCCCTCTGTAAAGTTCCGATTTACAGTAAGTATAGTACAATAAAATGCCTGGGCTTGTGCTCTGACTCTGGTTCTAACAAGCGAGACAATAGCCACAGGCTGTAAATTGTGGAAAAGGCTAAAGAAAAGTAGCCACCACACAGAGAGCAATGTGAAATGTGAAGCTCAACAACAACAACAGGCAGCAATAACAATGGCCTTAGTGCCCAGTGCTGGCCAAACTGTAATTAAAACTGTGCTGCTCAAACTGTGTGTGAGAGTTGGGCGACTGCAAAAAAAAAGGCAGCCCACCCAAGTGAAGAGTGTCAAGTGCATAGACATATGTGCAAAAGAGAAATTTTTAGGGAGAAATGCAACAAAACATAAGGAGCTAGAGAGAGGGGGAGTGGGGTGGGGGGGGGGGGCGTCAGCGTATGACGGAAATCATTTTACGCCATGACAGACAATAAGCGAGGCGAACACATGCTAAACGAGAGTACGGAAGCCATTAACAGGACAGCAGCGACAGCAAGATGTGGGTGTCGAGGAGAGGGTGGGGGAGGCGACACTCACTTATTTTGTGCTACAAAGTCAACAGCAACACCTTGAACCATTTAAGCAGCCAAGAAGGGGACCGAGAGAGACAAAGAGGCCTAAGAAAGAGCAGAGGCAGCAGCAGAAGAATTCATCATAGCAGCAACTCAAAATAATGAAGTGCCCAAGGGGTGGCAGGGAAGGGGAGTGGGCGCAGGTGGAGCAACAGCAGCAGCAGCAGGCCAAGCAAAAGTCATTAGCGGAAGACGCCTTGCATGGCACTTTACACACACACAGCGAGACACACACACTCTCTGCCTCTCTGCCAGGAAATGCAGCAGACTTTTTCGCCTTGGGCAAACTAAAGAGGAAAATTTTAGAGACGTCGCGTCGTCAGCCCATGCTCATGTCAAATATTTAACACTTGGTTTAATTTGCATTTGTTTTGCATTCTGCTGCCACATGGAAACGAAATGTTTACGCCTTTTGTGGCAGCAAGTGGGCGAACACACGCACACACAAAGAAAACTGCAGTAAATCTGAAGAAAATCCTCAACAAAAAGAAAAGAAACCAGAAATTGAGAAAAGCCACAAATTGTGAATGCAATCAGCATTTATTCAAGCGCTGCAGCAAATCACGTAGCATAATATTTTGTTATTTCAGCATTGACACAAGACCGACCCGCAGCCTCAGGAAAACCTCACAAGAAAATGCCAAGGAAACTCGACCAAGATATTTGTCGGACTGTCTGTGTGTCTGCAAAGGATTTTCAAAGTCACGCGCGTAACTCGAAATAGACAATCGATGACAATGGATAGAAGATATTACAGATATTACAAAGGAATCAAAAAGTAAAACGCTAAAAGCAACCAGATGAAAGATGCTGTCAAGTGAATGGGATATTGGATATACTCTCTGATTGAAATTTGATGCCAATAGTGTGTAGAGAGCGCAACTAAATAAAGAAAATATTTTCATGTATACAAAAAGATACAATTTTCAGCAGAATAATAATCATAATAAGCAAGTTGTTTAGCTATAAACTTTATACACTGTATACACTTGCTAGAAGACTTTATGAAAGTATGTTAGAAATTTCAGAAGTATTACTTAATAAGCAACTAAGATATTTAATTTTATTTAAGCTACTACTGTATGTATTTTTCTATATTTTTCTTTTTTTATAATTTTATCTATTTTTTTTTTCCTAATTAATATATTTTCTTCTGTATTTTTCTATATTTTTTGTATTTAACTATCTTTTTCTATTTTATTCTGTATTTTTCAATATTTTTCCTGGATTTTACTATATTTTTTTTTTTTCCTTTTTTTATTGTTTATTTTTTATAATCCGTATTTTTCTATTTTATTTTCGTATGGTTTTCCATATTTTTCTCACTGTCATATCTAGTGTTGAATATTTTCTCATATTTAAAAGAATAAATTAAGCATAATAAGGCGCAAACCATAAATAAATCTATGTCATATCTTTCACATTACTCGTGCATATTTAGACCCTGTACTTTAAAAAAGTACAAAAGGGTCTATTAAGTTTGTGCAAATGACATTTGTGTGTAACAGGCAGAAGGAGGCGTGGCAGACCCCACAAAGTATATATATTCTTGATCAGGACGACGAGCTGAGTCGATCTAGCCATGTCCGTCTGTCCGTCTGTCTGTCTGTCCGTCTGTCCGTCCGTCTGTATGAACACCGAGATCTCGGAAACTATAAGAGCTAGAGACGTAATTTTTTTTTTGTTTGGTTCGTGTATTACATAGGCAGGCCAAGTTTATGTTTTTAATTTGATATCTCATCCCCCTCCCCCTCAAATTTGAAAAATGTCCTTAGTATATACAGTTTTAGAGTCACTGGATTCATTTTTTGCAGGATGAAAGTTTTAGATGCTTTGCATGTTTGGTGCAAGTTGCAGCCCAATCGGATAATAAACACCGGAGATATTGAACAAACAATTTTCAGTACTAGGCATTTGGCTTGGGGAGGGGGAAGCCGCAGCAGTATGCGGCCACTAGGGCGTATACGTGATTTTTGATTGTGAGTATGAATTTCTGTATGAGTATTGGTTATTGTTTGTATTTGCGTGTATATTTGTTGTATAAGTGTATGTGTGTATGGATAAGTACATGTGTATGTGTATGTGAGTATGTTCATATATGCTGCTGCTATTATCGACGCCCAGGGCAAACCAAAGTACAGGGTCTCCTACTGTCGGTTGCGTCCGACTGTAGCTTTGCGTCCGACTGTAGCTTTCCCTACTTTTTATTTGCTGCCTTTGTGAGTCGTTCATCAATGCAAATTGAGCCATACTTTGGCAGTACTTTATCTCTGCATAGAGTATGACAATAGCAGCAGCAGCACAACAGACAGATCGTGGGGAGGAAGGAGGAGGCAGAGAGACAAGACGAATCACATTTCTATTAAAATGCGAAAAGCCTTTTGCGGTTGTCGCTGTTTACACACGCTTTTGTTTGGCTCTTTCTTCTCTTCTCTCCTGTTCTCGCTCTGTCTGCCTCCTCCATGCCTTCTCTCCGTCTCTCCACCCCACTAATACTCCATATCCGCCTGTGCCTTGTTTATGCTCTGTTCGTCTGTCCGTCTCTCTGTCTGTTTATCGTATTGCTGCGCTGCTGCTGCTGCTGCTGCTGCTGCTGTTGGCACTGCACTTTGCATGCAAAAAACATAATAATCAAGCAGAGTGAGAGATTGTCTGGCCGATCGTTGACGGCGCATAAGCCGCCGAAAATAAACAATACAAATGCAAAGAGACATAGATAAACAATAAGTAAACACACAGGCAAAAAGCAATCGAAAACTGCAGCAGCAAACGGAGCAGAGAGAGCGCAAGAACAGTAAGAGAGTGAGTCAAAGAAGTCGGCACTCGAGTGCACGGTTGCCACAAAAGTGTGCCAAAAGTGGTGTTTTTTTTTTAATTAATGAAAATTAATTGGAATAGAAATATTGAAGAATTTTGACACTTAATAAGTTGGTTCTATTTCTACAGAAATTGGTTCTTTTTTATACATTTCTACTATTCTTTAATTTCAAGTGGCAACCCTGCTTCAATCGTAATACACTGAAACAGAGCAGCGCCGTGTCATTGAACGTGCGAGTGAGTTAGACTGCAGTCAGCAGAGGCAGAGAGAAAGAGTAAGAGGAATAGTGCTAGAGCTAGAACACTGCCAAAAGCCAAAATGCGAGACAGACTGGCGACCGACTGCAGCAGTCGCTGAACATCTCGGTGAATTCTAACTGCGTGTGCTCCACAAACTAATTGTAAAATTGCTCTCAAACTGTGCGAAGGCGTTAAGTGCTCTGAGTGCAACGTGGCACGATAAGGAGGAGGAGGCGTGTGGGTAAAGCGAGTGACTGTGGGAGAGATGGATAACTGTCTGCGCCTAACTAATTCAATTCTGTACGCGTTCCACTGCGGATTTGTTTTGAAATGGGTTTGTAAGTAGTTTTTCTTTGCTTTTTTTTTGTTTTTGCTGCAATAAAACACAAGAAATATCGCCGACAAACCGACAAGAGCAGAGTGCAAAGCCAAAGCGCAAACAGATAAAAGTATGTAGTGTGCAACAGTAGGGAGTGCACGACTAAGCAGCGACAGTTTCACTCGTTGTTGAATAACTTTTTTATTTTCCAAGTGAATTTGTTCAAATTTGCAGCAGTTAGAGGCAGTATTGAGCTGGTATAGTGTAGATAATTTCAGCTGAATAACTTTTGATTTTCTAGAGAAAACTAATTTTGAAAATCTTTTTCTTGAAATTTTCAGTTAGATAATTTTTAAATAAATTATTATTTATTTCTATTACATTATATTTGACTTTTAGTTTAATTCACTGCTTTAAACTTGTTCACTTGTAGGGTATACGACAGAAAGTCAAATAGCAGAGCGAAAAAACAAAAGTTGAAAAACATTGAAAACAGAATTTTACGATTTACGTTTGAGGCAGTGAATTTCACTTAAAACGCTTTTATTATGTTGGGCTGCCAACCAGTAAATACACACTCATATACAAATACAAAGTGTGTGTGCGAGTGTGTGTGTGTGTGTGTGTATTGGTCTATAGACACTGCTCGCATTCAGAGCACGTTCCAAGCAAACGTTGACGCTTGGCTTGCCAAATGGGCGCGAGGCAGAAGAAAAACTTTACTTTTTACTCCACACACACATGTGAGTGTGTGTGTGTGTATACCTGTAATGGTTACCCGTTCGACAGCTACAACAACCACCTCAATGAGATGCACATGCCGTTTAAAAACAAATTATCGAACATGCACACAACGTCACAGCCTGTCAATGACAACAGCAGCTCTTACTATTAGCAGAAGAAATAGAGATGAAGATGGAGTTGGAGTTGGAGTGAGAAACAGACAAAGATACATACTCGTATATGTAGCCATCGATAGGCGGTAAAATGTTTATAGACTCTCGATGATAGTAGGGAATTTACTGGCATCTGCTGTGGCAAATACAAAGCGATAAATGCCTGCAAAATTCCAAAAGACATAAAAGACCTCCACACGTAACAAAAGTTTTCTCATCAGCAGCAAACACACAAACTGCAGCAGCATGTGAGCTACGAATAATAGAGCCCTAGCATATGGCTCAAATATAGCTAAAAGGCTACAAGAAAACAAGCTAAATACAGTTGGTGTATAACCAAACACAAAATGACTGCAAGTAGTAGTAGAAGTTGAAAATTGGTTAATGTTCAAGTATAGATAGTTTGGAGTGACTAAGGTAGTTTCCTCTCTAAACCCTAAACCCTTCTTCTTCCTCCTGAAATAATGCCCAGCTTGCATGTTGTCGATTTCATTCTTAAATTTATCATCTACTCAGGGTATTGGCAGAAGTTTGCTTTCACCCACAACTCACTCCTGGCCTTCAGCTACGAGCAGCTGCTTAATGCCTAGTCATAAACAGATAAATACACTCACCCGCACGCACACTCGCACACTCAAGTTCGCACAGTAAATTACTCAAATTTGTTATAAAAACATCTCTAGCACCTCAAAAATGTATATTTATATCGGGGCAGCACAGCGTGAATCGAGTAAAAAGAAGCAATAAAACTCTTGCGTTTTATGATTATATTTTTTGCGTTGTCTGTGCTAAACATTAAGGTTTAATGATATCTGCGATTAAACGAATGTGCAAGTACAAGGTTTTCTCTTCGCTTTATGGTGTATACTGGTGTATACAAAAATTGAAACACGCGAAAGGTCATGTGCGTGTGATTACTCATACGCCGTGTGTGCCGACAAAGTAGCAGATAAAAGAGAAGAACTTGGCTTTCAATAGCTCAAGAGAGGCTGGCACAGTCAGCTATCAATGGCATGGCATATTAAAGCGGATTTCGCTATATAACTTTCAATGGACACAGAGAGTGTAGGGGGTGTATAGTGATGGTATTTCAGCTGCTTCGCTTTTTTCTCTTTCACAAATCAGAGAGCAAATACAATGGAGTCAACACATGTGATGCGATGCGCGATGTGGCGATATGTGAGCTGATAGTGGAGTGGAGTGACTGGGTTGTATTACTTCAATGGACCACTCACTACTCTCGGACACTCATGCTCACAGATGCGGGCAGTTTGTTTGCAGTCATTGAGCAGAGATAGTAAAAAGAGGACTGGTGGAGTGTAAGGAAGCAAAGCAGACCATTAGCTGCTTATCGCGCAAATAGTGTAGGGAGTGCAGGGAGTGTAGGCAGGAGGAGGCCTCTAAAGACTCGACTCAAGTGTAAAGTTATCAAGTGTGCTCTGCCTGGGACAGCAGGCTGTCAAGGGTTAAAGCCATAGACAACGTCGAGTGTTTGGCTATGGCTTGTGACATAAAATGTTATCAAAAAGGATTATGACAAGCGCACAGAGCACAACCAGAGACAGACAAGTGTATCAGTGGCACAAAGCGGTGTCTAGCACTACGATATCTTTTTTTGCTGATGATATCGTTGAACAAAGAAAATAGCAACACAAGCCAATGCAATATTTATACAACTTCAACTAAGGACGTCGACTTGCCGTCGTCTTACCAGGTTTATACCAGGTTTACTACTACTACAATTACTTCTTTTTCTAGCTAACAGCATAACAATTACAACAACACTTTCGCTGTGGAATGTGCCGGGTATCGTAAAGTGAAATATACATAGCAGAGAACTGCAACGGGTGAGCGAAAAACATTCGTACGCGCTCAACAGCCGAATAATCACACTGTTCGGCTCAGCCGCTCACACTTGCATGTGCTCACATTTTCGTTGTTGACTTTGAATTCACTCGGGTGCGTGCGATTTTTTGTTTCACTCCTAGGTTGTTCGGCTCGTGTTCAATATTATGACTTCGGGCGCTTGCTCATTCGGCTCACCAGTCATTTTTTTGAGCAAGACCAAAACTCAACTCACAAAAATGAACACGTATGATTTTTACTCATCGCGCACCAATATTGATTAGGAACTTTGCAATGTTCCTAAATCCATTGCCATTGATTGCTGAAAAGGGTTGCAAGTCCTGTGTCACCCATTCCACACATGCGGCAATAGCATCTTTTTTTTCTTCAGGTTTTGCAGTAGTCAACAATGTTGTCTCTTTAAGCAACTTGCAGCATTTATGTCGGCTTAAATTTGAAGAGTTTTTCGAAGAATATTTCACAAGATTATGACAGGACCGGCAGTACAAAAATCCATCTAGAGCAACGCCATCCTCTTTCACAATTTCTGTCAATATGTTCCAAATATTGCTTTTTCCCTTACGTCGGGCAGCCAATTGGTATTCATTTGCGCGAATTTTTTCAATGATACCCTCCATATCGATCAAATAACAAATTGCAACTAAATATGAACTACAAAAATGTAATACGAGAATGAAGATTTTGACTAAGAATAACGAAAACAAAAACAAGCTACAACAACAAGCTACAGTTTGTGCAACGCAAGAGGCTCGCATAGAAATTATAACTGTACATGTAGTCGTAACGCTCACAATGTGAGCGACGATGCGAGCCTCACATCGTGTCGTCTTGTCGCTAATCGTTTACTCAGAAACGATCAACTCAAAATGAACCGAATGATGCGTGTGTCTACACAGGCTCATTTTATTGAATGGTGACTTTTGCTCAGTGCGTTAAATTGACTAAGAAATTTTGAACGCTAGACTCAAGGTACTCGGAATGATGTGTTCAGAAAAATGAGTTGATTCTTACTCATCGCTGTGTTTTTCGTCAGTGAGTTGAGTTGAGCGAAAAAGTGCGCGTATGAGTAAATCAACGAAAATAGTGAGTTTTGCAGTTCTCTGATACATAGCCATAAGTCAAGAACCAGAAACCACCGACAGGCACCAGTATTCTGGTTCTGCTGGACTAGTGGAAAAACACTTGAAGTGTTCGTCAAGTGGATGGTGATTAGTGGAGTGAGGGGAGGGGGGTAAAAGGGAGACCAGAGTGTGGCAACTTCACTCTTTTCATTCTCTTTCACTGGCACATTCGGCTTATTACTTCATAACTTTTATTGCCGACGAATGAAGCAGTTGAGCTTGTCGAGCATGTACATAATTGGAAAGAAAACCCGGTTGAAATTAAAACAGCAGCAACTTGCAACAGCAACAGCAACGTGCAACAACAACAACAACGAACAGCAATTAACGATAGTTAGGCAACAACAACTCATCCACTACCAGCAGTTAGCACTGGCTTCTGCAATAGCCTTGACAACGACAGCTAAAGATAGAGATACAGAGATACACAGAGCAAATGTAATGTAAGTTTAGCTGCAACTTATGTGACATTCTTTGCTTTGCTTTGCTTTATCCGTTGGAAGTGGCAGCATCTGCAGCAGCAGCATCTGCTCAATAATGCAACATTTAAGTTGCAACAACTTTGCCAACTGCCACTGCATTTCGCCCCCATTCATACTTCAAAATAAATAGTCGTTTCTCAATTGCAAAATTTATGAGCTGCATTCACTGGCAAAATCGTGTGGAAACTAACAATGAAAATTGCCAGAAAAATGTCTAAGAGAAGCTCAAGAAAGAAAAACTCTTGGAGTTGTCATGCAGTCAGCGGGTTTTCAGCGCAAGAAATTCCAATTTTCGTATATTGTTTGCTAAAAAAAATGTATATAAACTTTTGCTTAGCATTTGGGATAAAAAAAAACTGTTAAACTTTAACTTAAACGCTGACAGACTTTTATAAAGTTTCTACTACAAAAAGCGAAACAATTTTGCATATTTATATCTGCTTAAATATGTGTAGAAAATGCATGTTTAGTTTTTCGTCTATTTTTTGAGCTATGTTATTTATTTTCTTACGCACAAGTTAGCTGGAAATTTTCATAGCTATTAAAAACATGATTTATTGCTTATGCATGAAAAATCTTTTAATTTTTCTTTTTGTTTGTCTAACGTGTTTCAAACTGCAAATGGAACCGGTTAACCGTTAAGAGTTACATAAGCGGAAGAAATGAAGCGGTTGCTGGGGGCGTATTAAACGTAGAATTTCTAGGAAATATTTCAACAGCATGTTATTGATCAAAGAAAAAGATAAAACTTGCTGCTATTGCATCGATTGATGACAGAGTAGGTCTGGGAAGGATAGGATAAAAACCTAAGAGGAAATAGTAAATATGTCACAGTTTTTAGAATTTGATTTAAAATTTATAGAAACTGTAGAATTATTAGTAAAACATTTTTCTTTTTTTTTTCAATATTTGTGGAATTTAGTTCTGTTTTTGGCGACCTTTACATTGTGTTTAACATAGCTACCTATTTTGAATTTTAGAAATATATTTATAGAACTTTTAAAAAAAGTTTTAGAGTTTTGTAGAATTTTAAAAAATATTTGTAGAATTTTAAAAAATATTTGTAGAACTTTAAAAAATATTTGTAGAATTTTTAAAAATATTTGTAGAATTTTTAAAAATATTTGTAGAAGTTTTAAAAATATTTGTAGAATTTTTAAAAATATTTGTAGAATTTTTAAAAATTTTTGTAGAATTTTTAAAAATATTTGTAGAATTTTTAAAAATTTTTGTAGAATTTTTAAAAATATTTGTAGAATTTTAAAAAATATTTGTAGAATTTTTAAAAATATTTGTAGAATTTTTAAAAATTTTTGTAGAATTTTTAAAAATATTTGTAGAATTTTTTACAGATATTTGTAGAACTTTTAAAAATATTTGTGCAATTTTGAAAACAATTTGTAGAATTCTAGGAAATAATTTTAAAATTTGTTCAATTAACTAAGGAATTTTAAAGAATTTTTAGTAATTTCTAGGCAGAGAAATGCTTCCGTATTAACATTGTTAAAGTAACATCGCCATAATACATAATCGAAACATAACCCCAAGTCTACTTTCCTTAGCTAACTAACAACTAACTGCCTTTATGTTAAAAACAATCAAGTATTTGGCTCATGGTCACATTTGGGCAATCAATATTTATAATTCCGCAGAAATATGCACGATTCGTGGCCAAATATGGTCACACTGAAACTAAATTACTGCGCCCAATCGCTGCTCTTTCTGCCATATCGAACCCAATGATCTGTCTCCACTATCTGTTGCCTTATACAGTCACATGGAACAGCTGTTGTTCAGCTCGCACAATAATAAACTAACTATATACTTGAGGAGACAAATGCAAACTCGTTTCAACCTGAGAGTTATGCTGAAAACAATAACAACAACAACAACAACACGGAGATAATGATTGTGGGCGTTGAGACACAGCAATTAGTCGCATGCCGCAAAAGCCGCAAGAGAAACAAAACGAAATGAAATGAAACGAAACGAGTTTGGTGAGTCAACAGCGCGCTGGCTGGCGTCATCTAGCGGCCGCTGCATGCAACTACAAGCATATTAAACTATCACAGAGCGTGAAATGCAAAATATGTGAGCAATCGAGGTGGGAGGAAGGCGTATTAGCAAGCGCATATTTTGAATTATTTTTCATTTATTTCATCTTCCGTTTGTTGTCAGCTCAATCGTCTGTCTGTTCGTCTGTCTGTCCGTCTGTCTGTCCATCTTTTTCGACTGTCAGTTACAGTCAGTTTCAGCTGCTGCATTCAATTACCATGGACAGCTGGCAGGCAGGCAACTGCTGGCTGGGAATTGTTGTGTGTAGTGTGTGTGTGTGTGTGTGTGTGTTGAGCTGCTCCCAAATGTTTGACCATTAAATGCTTTTGCCAAATGACTCAACATTGACAGTTTTCTGTCTGTCATTCTGTCCGTCTGTCGCTCTGTCTATCTTTCATGTCTGCAAACATTTGTTTTTGGCCCCCCATCAATTGCTCTCAAACTGCATGAAACATACTTATTTTTTCTATGCAGTATTTTCGGTTAAAAAATATTGCAACATTTTGACGCTACGTTGGCAGCTTTGACAGTTCACAGTATAAATGAAAAATGAGAGGAATATATTCATACGTACATTTCTCTATTCTGCAGGTGTCCAATATAGATATCTATATATAATGGGGTTTTTTGGCTAAACTTTATTTTAGAGACCCGTCACGTGCGGCAAATGTGTTTTAGTTGGCAGTAGTTTATTTTTGAGGCAGGCTCAAGTTATGCAAGTGGATTTAAATTTCACAGTTAGACAACTTTTGGCATAACTTTGGCTGTGATTTTACGGCTTGTGGTAAAGTTTACTAAATTGCTTTCATATTCTCAACTATCTTGCGTGTTTGTTGGTAAATATTGAAGGCAAATGTGCAAGCTTAAAACATTAAAATATTAGCTAATATTTTTGAAGTAAATTAAATTCTACCTCAGCATAAAATATTGCTAAAATTTGCATTAAATATTTACAAAATTATAGAGAAGAAGTGTTGGTAAAACATATCTATAATATTAAAGGGAAAATACAAGCTTAAAAAATTAAAATATTAGCTAATATTTTTGAAGTGAATTAAACTCTGTAAATCAACTTGAAATATTGTTAAAATTGTCTTTAAATTTTTACCAAATTATAAAGAAGATTAGCTAATATTTTTGAAGTAAGCTAAACTTTGCAAATCAGCTTAAAATACTGATAGAATTTTCATAACATTTTTACAACATTATAAAGATGTGCTGCAAATTGCAGAGCAAAATTTCAATAGAAAATGCAATCAATTCTAAGTAAATGCTCAACGAATCGTTCATCTTAGAGTGAAAAATTTAAGAATAAACACAAAGAAAAACTGAAAATCGATTCAATTAGCTGTATATGAGTAGTTTATGAATAAAGGCAAAGAAATGTAGAGAGACGAATGAAAGAATGAATACTATACTCATTCACACAATGTTAGTTAGTTAAAGCGCAATAACAAATTCATTCAAATCAGTTCAAAGGAATAACTCAAGCCTTTAATTTCAATGATAAATACTTAAAGCAATTCAATGAAATAGTATAAGAAGAAATGCAAATACAGACAGACACTTGAGAGCTTACTCAGGCGGAATTACACTTGTAGAGCTCATCATAACTAGTTTTAAAACAAAAGCTCATAGAATTTGATTGTCAATAATTATTACATTGGAAAATATTCAAGTCATTTCCCCTGGCAGACCTTACTCAATGCTTTTAGACCATTATAACCTTCTAGTTAATCTTTGCATCTCCCGTCTATTAGCATTTCATCAAGAGTACACTTGGCAAGTTTTACAACTTCAACTTTGGACTATTACAATACTGACTACTGAGTGATGATTCATTCATGACATTTTCCCATTGTTCAATGCAACGCCCAATAGAGGCTAGACACTAGCTGGCTTTATGGCCACAGCCATTGTGTAAGTGTATATTTTATTTTATATAGAAATCCATATAGTACTGCACCCACACACAGAGAACCGACTCTTGGCTTCTGTTGTCAGCTATTTTGAGTTTACTTTTCGTTTCGTTCGATTTTTATTTCATTTTTGTAGCCCATTTATGGTTTTGGCTTTTGTTAGCCGATTTATTGTAGTTTTGCCATTGTTTAGAGCATTTTATTGTTGTAGAAACAACAGAGTGGGGGCCAAAAGTTGAAGTTTAAAGTGTCCCTTGGTCAAATGGCACAAAGTTATATAGTACTATATATATAGTTGTTATATAGAGTTTATCGATTGCAGTTTAGTACTCACTTAATCTGCCAAAACTGTGCGATAGCCTCTTCTTGAGCTTCTGCAGGGCGCCGCCTTTCTTCTCCCGCATTGTGACGCCTGGAAGGAAACGAAAGATGGAAAAGTTGTAATCAATAAAAACCGATAATAAATGCATTTAGTTAATTAATCGTTTATGCCTGCTAGAAGCCTCTTTGGACTATTTATTTATGTTATAATTCTCTACTCCCACGCAACAACAACGACAACAATTATAAACAGCCAGAAATTAACATAAATCAGTGGAGCGTGATGCGTGGTGTGCCATATAATAATAAATACACAATACACAAGTAGGGACACAACTAGGGACTGACTGACTGACTGACCCTATAGATAGGCCACCAAAGACAACGACAACAACACGCACATTTTCCCCAAATGAAAAGCCAATTTCGAAATGAAAAACTAGTCGAAAATAGAAAATGCATTTCGATTCATTTAAGAGGGGCGAGGGGGCGAAGTGAGGGAGCCTCGTCACACTCTCTAAAGTCTTCGCTCCACTCCATAAATCGATGTGCTCGTAATTGAGTTGTATAATATTTTTGTTGCCTTTTGCCATTGTTGTTATGGCATGTGGTATAATAACATTTAACTAAAGTTATTTCAGTTTCCATTCAGCCATGCAAATTACACACATAACACACTCCGCATTCTTTATAGGGTTAAATAGCAGTTGTTGTATCAGCTGGTTTTTTGAGGGCTCGATTGGCATAATGATTGTACTACTATAGCTAAAATGTGTGTTTAAATAGCTGTATGATATGTGTGTGTGAGTGTGTAATCACAAGCTGTTTGGTATTCATGCTGCTGCTGCTCTATCTACATATGTATCTTTGGCATGTCTTTGGCATTTCTAGTTTGCTTTTGGCATTTTCTAATGGCAATTAGTCAGGTTTTACGTTTCTTAAGACATCTTTGCCGTCATTCTTGTATTTAAATATCAAATTTCTGCTTTTAATAGTTGGCATTTTCCATACGACTCTCTATTCACATTACCAAGCATCTTTTACTAGTAATTATTAGCTAAATTAACCTTAATTTACAGCTCATCAAGAACAGGTATCGTGGCTTGTTTCAACTGTTGCTCATGAGCACAAGATTATGCTTGGAAAACCAAGCACATATACCAGCATTTTTATCATCTTCGAATTGCCATAAATCTGTTGTAAGTTGCAGCATTTGGTTAAAGTTTATTAAAAAATAAACAAAAACAAACTAAAACAAAAAAACTTAAAAAAAAGAAAAAAAAAACTAAAAAAGAAAAAAACTAAAAAAAAAATGTTTTATATGTAATCTTATTTCGTAAATATATAATTAAAAAAAATATATATTTATAATTACCTAAAATAAATAAATATTAACATTTAATAAATAAATGATTATTAATAGTTAACTTATACAAAATATTTATAATTAATGAATAGATAAATATTAATAAATAACAAAAAATAATAAATATTAATAATTACTAAATAAATAATTATTTATAATTAATAAAAAACACAATTGTTTTTATTTAAACTTAATACTAAAATAGACAAAATGAGAAGAAAAATCATTTGCCAATTAAAAATCAAAAATCAATGAAATTGTGAATCTTTTTCTTTTCGGTTGTTTCTTTGTATAGAAATTTCACATTTCAATTTCGAAAAATCTGACCTTACCAACATGAAAGTGACCTACTGTAACTCTGAAGGTCTTTCGCATAGGTCGCTTTCTTTCTATTTTATATGAATCTAAAGCAACCCAGCATCGAAAAGTCTCTCCCGAACAATATGAGTGCAACCTACACTAAGCGTAAATTTCTTGATTGGTTTTCAGTGCTCTGACCACACTGATAAGCCCAACTATTGTATGATTGTGTACTCAGGCATAGCTGTGCTGTGCTCAGTCAGATATAGGATTATTATCAAGTGTACAAGCATTTTGCAGACAAGCTCAAAATGCCGTTACATTATGTGACTTGTTGTTGTTGTTGTGGTTAGTAGTGTTTAGCTTATGATTTTGAATTGCAGTTTCCAAGTCAACAACAGCAACTACTACAACTACCCCAGAGTGTGGGTCTGTAATTGAGCTAAAGTGTTGGGATTTAATGCATTCATACGCCATATAGTATACACACACACACACTCATAATATACATATTTGTGCCATAAATTGTTGTCTGCATTGTTGTTAAGCCAAATTGCTTTTTCAAACAACAATGACTACAACTACAACTACAATGGCAACAACACAGTTGAGTTATGCCGAGACACTAGAGAGACACTTATCATATGATTTAGTGCTGACAAAAATGTAAAATAAAATAAAATAAAAAAAAGTAGGGAAAGCGACAGTCGGACGCAAAGCTACAGTCGGACGCAACCGACAGTAGGTGACCCTGTACTTTGATTTGCCCTGGGAGTCCATAATAGTCCAAAATAGTCCGTAGAGTCCATAATAGCAGCAGCATATATGTATGTACATACTCACATACACATACACATGCACTTCTACACACACACATACACTTATTCATACAAATATTCACTAAAATACAAATAATAACCAATACTAATACAGAAATTCACACTCACAATCAAAAATCACGCATACGCCCTAGTAGCCGCGTACAGTGTGGCTTCCCCCCTCCCCTACCCAAATGCCTAGTACTGAAAATTGTTTGTCGAATATCTCCGGTGTTTCTTATCCGATTGGGCTGCAACTTGCACCAAACATGCAAAGCATCTAAAGCTTTAATCCTGCGAAAAATGAATCCAGTGACTCTACAACTGTATATACTAAGAACATTTTTGTAAATTTGAGGGGGAGGGGGATGACTTTTCAAACATTTGAAACAAACTTGACCTGCCTATGTAATACACGAACCTAACAAAAAAAAAATTAAGTCTCTAGCTGTTATAGTTTCCGAGATCTAGGTGTTCATACAGACAGACGGACAGACGGACAGACGGACAGACAGACGGACAGACAGACAGGGCTATATCGACTCAGCTCGTCGTCCTGATCAAGAATATATATACTTTATGGGGTCTGCCACGCCTCCTTCTGCCTGTTACACACAAATGTCATTTGCACAAACTTAATAGACCCTTTTGTACTTTTTTAAAGTACAGGGTCTAAATATATATATGTACATACTCTTTATAATATTATTTTACATATAATTGTTAGGGGGTTTAATAAAAGATTAGCAGCACATCACAGTCATTGCAAGAGACTTTGATAAATGACGTTTGCAAGTGTCGATTTCCTACTTGACTTGTTGAATTTTGTATGCAAATGAAGTTGGTAAAGGCATTTGCATAGCTTTTAGGATTCACAGAGAGATATTGATGATACATGCTGCAGAAATTTATTGATATTGCAATGAGCAAATGAGTAAGCAGAGGAAATTTCAGTGGAAGTAGTATGAGAATGAAGCGACAACAGCAAGTGACTAAACCGTGTGCAGCGCTGCTTTCTCACGCACAGTCGATGCTCTCACACGTACGTATGTAACTATAAACGCAGGTACGTAAACTATACCCTTGAATAAAATACACTTTCCTTAATCAACTTTAACTGAATTTAGTTGATTTTAAATATTCTACAAATATTTTCAGTTAGTTTCTTTAAATGTTTCTTCTTAGAAAACTTCTGGCAGTCAAAGCTAATCAACTAAAGCGTATCCCAGTCATAGCTGCCATTTGCTAAATTAATTTTTTTACAACTTCAATTCCATTTAGCAGTTTTTATTTTATTTTTTGCATAACATAAATTTGGCATTTTGTGTGTGCAAACACAACTTAACTGCTAAATTGTGCATTTATGCATTGTAATCGACGCTGACAACGCAACGACCGATGGCATACAAATTGCAGTCGGTGTAATGTTGTTGCACCAAACAGAAATTGGCGTCTCAAAATGCAATATGCAAATGCACACAACGGCGCCAACAGCTAATAGTTTGTGCAACTGACAAATTGTTTTAAAGTCAACAGAAAAACACACTGACAGAGGGACTGAGGGATGGTAAAAATGTACAACAATTGCATTTACATTACTGAATGAGACTGCCGAAATACCAAGTTGATGTTACAGTTGCTGCTGCTGTTGTTGTTGTTGTTGTTGTTGTTTAAAAGCCCATTAAAGTTGTTTGCAAATACAGGCACAAAGTTGTTGGCAAATGAAAGGCAAACTGGCGAAATGAGTTGCAACTTGTCGTCGTTGCAAGTGGAAGCTGAAAAACTTATTTAATTAAGACTGCAAAAGGCACTGCGAAAACTTTTCTGTCAGCTCTCGCAGCACTCGCTTTCTGCTTGTTGCATACTACACATAATGAGATGCACACGCTCAAAACTCAAAATCAAAAGTATTTTTCTGTTTTTCTTTCGCTATCGGTATCAATGTCAAAGGCAGACAAATTGCAATCATTTCGCATCTCTCGCGGCTGCTGACAGGTGACAGACGCGAGTTCAATAACCCCAGCCCATCATACGAGGCGTGGCCAGTGAGGCGTGCAATGCTTTAAAAATAGTAGCAGACAGGCACACACATACACACTGACTCACACACATGACTACACCCGTGCACAGTGAGCTATGGCATAGTTCGTCTAGCTTTTGACACCCAATTAACGTTGTACAAAAAGTCTCAATTGCACATTATGAAAAATGCATTGTAATTATAAGCATTTGACACATAATTTACTCACAAGTCAACAGCATTCGTAAACCAGTTTAGCAAAAACAACAAAGGCAATTACTATAATCAAAACTAGTATAATTAATATGTTATGCTAGTACTTCATACGACGGCAGCTCATTAAAGTATTTATAGGGTAATTTGTATTGCTAAACTTTTTTGTAGGTTTTGATTAAGATGTATTGAACTTTAGATGTATTTAAAAAATATTGTCATATTTTACGCTATAGATATCACCCAAGATTCCATCATCATACTACCACTACATACTGCTATACTATATTTTTTTAAAAATATTTTTAAAAATATCCTGTAAGAATGTATCCAATATACATATCTTTTTAGTTATACCCTACAATAAGCCAATTGTTAATATACAATGGCAGTTCTAGGAAATTTTATAAAACGCTAAAATTTATTTTAATTGGTATTTAGATACTATATCTAGACTTCTAGTCTTTTCTACAATGTGTTAAACAATGTATTAAACTTAACTCCATTCAAACTCTGTTAACATTTTAATGGAAACATTCTTCCACTTCTGCTATTAATACTTGAAAATTTTTTAAGATAAGCAAAATGTAAATGAAAAATATCATATATAAATAGCTTAAGATACTTTACTAACATAAATGTATGTATTTATTTATTTATAGTTACTTTAGATGCTTTACACATATAGAAGATACATATTTACATACCTGCAATTATATACTGCTATCAAAGTACAAAGATAGATTCATAGTTGATTTCTATGCCTATTTTTCATCTATTTAAAGCACAAACCAAACTTCCTTAAACAAAGCCAACTACTTCTAAACATTGCTACAAATATATTTCCCAATTACTGCCTATAATTCACATATATATATTTATATAGTATTGTCATACACATAGAAGCACACCTAAAAAGACTTACACTTCTGCTACTACCTGACAATGAGTCAAGAGTGATAAAACTAAACAAATTTCCCCAATGTGAATGAAACATACAAATGACTAAGGCAGAACAGCACATATTAAGCCAAATGACAGTCTTATTTAATACACATTTAATACACATTATTCACCATTTGATGTGCATTATGTCAAACGACATGGCACGCCCCCTGCAGAGGCATAAAGAAATCACATAGAACACACATAGAAGTGCAAAATGATTTGATGTGTGGCACTTTTCAAATTTCTTGTTAATGACGTAATTACTAGAACTATGCCGGGTAGGGGGAGGGGCAGTTGCACGGAAGGGGAGACTGACATGCGAGAGGCGGCGAAGCGAGTGAGCGAAACATGTTGCTATATGCCATGCCACACGACGTATACGTGACATTTTGGCCATGCCACTGCCGCTGCTGCTGCTGCCTCATTGCTCATGCAACAGCCCTCTTCTATGCCTCTACTGCCCCGCCCCCCACCTAAACACAGCTCTTCATCAACACCACGTCGTTGCGTCTGTCATTTGCGGGCGCATGGCCAAGTGAGTAGAAAAAGCCGCAGCATCATGAGAAAATAGATTTTATGTTGCAAAAGAAAACAAAAAAGATCGAATTCGTACATGTTTCATGCGAAATATTTTGACACTTGGCGACAGCAGCTGACTAATTGCGAGAGCCTGGAGAGTAGTGCCATAGCCACTGCCTCTCTCTCTCTCTCTCTCTCTCTCTCTCTCAAATAGTTGGCCAAAAATAGCTAAATTGGCCAAGGGTTTAAAGTGCAGGGCGCACAGGGAGACAGCTGACGGAACCGATGATTAAACTGCTTATAAATGACGTGCATCATTTTCGCACAAATGCAACAATAAAACATTTGCAAAAATAGTTCATTTACACTTGACAACAAAATGTAGTGCCACTAAGTGCGGGTTTCCACTGGTGTAAGGCTAAGAGAAGAGCGGCCAAAAGTATAATAAATGATTGGAGGAAATTATAAAGCAGCAAAAATTATACTTTCTATATGACATTTGATTTCTGAGTAAATGTGTTTCATAATTTATCAATCTGTTTAATTTTGGAATATTTATTAAAATTTATATTCATTTTATATTCATTTTTAATAACAATATTTCTCTGTAGAAATTTTATTAAATATTTAGATTTCGTGATATTAATTTTACATTTATTATGTATTTATTTCATATTAATTTTTATATATTTAAATGGTCTTTGTATATTAGGTTTTCATAATTTATAATTTTATAATTTTTTATGCAGAATAAATGAAAAAATATAAAGAATCACCATGAAATATACTATATAAAATGTAATATAAAATTTTATATAAAATACAGAGTGAAGTCTCTTTGACCGCACACCCTTCCAAACGGGAAGCTCCATTTTTTCTCCAACGTTCCTGTATTTATTTGAAAAATTTTACTCTTTTTTTGAGAACACCCCTGTTCAGCGGACAAAAGTTGATTGTGAATGTGCGCTGTAGAGAGTTTTCGCTATACTGCAATTTAGCAAAGTGCACATTCAATTCCATATTTATTTTATGTTTCAACTGTCATTAGTTTCATACTAACCCACAGTTAATTTGATTATACTTTCTATGCCTCTGTTTATTTTCCGCTGTGTTCAATTGTTTAAATCATAATATTGTTTTTTTGCAATTTAGCTTTAATTAGTTTTTGCGTTTAATCAAAATGGCCAAAAACAACCGCAGGCACAGCGAGACAAAAGGGGTTTATCGATGCTAAGCTCGATACGGAAAAGGATTATGCAAATTATTTCGGTGAATTTAGCATTAATTATTCTCCATTCAATGGCAAAATAACATCATTATTGTTGTGCGTGTGTGTGTGTATATTAAATTACAGTTATCAATCGTATGTATATTGTGGTCAGAGGGCCACAGGTCACAGTTCAAGTAGGTTTATCAATGTGCGTACATTGACATACAACAGACAGTTCACTGAGCCTCTTGGCAACTTCATAGAATATACCCTGTAGTGCCGGAGTGAATAGGGTATAACAAGCCCAGCTAAGACATTATAAATAAATTTGATATACATTTTTATGGTCAATATTGACAAAGTGTTTTCAACAGCAGATAAATATTAATCTAATCCAAAATAAATGCTAGAGTGGGGAGGCGTGCCTCAAGGCCTAGTTATGTCTTACATGCTTTCGAATAGTTTTTCTATTGTTTTACCACATAAAGCCATAAAATTAGTTTTAGTTTTCCACAAGAAAATCGTATCAATCAGCGCTAGCAGCATTTACACACACACAAATTTATCAGTCGGGCTATAAAATTAAAAAAGCAACAACGAAAAAAATTATACAAAAATAAAACCATGGCGCATAGACATATGTATATATGGAGGCATATATATATATATATACATACAGCGAATGAACACTAAAAAGCTCTGCAGGAGGGTATTGCCATGCCCCAGCCGCATTTTCTTCCCCCATTTAGCATATTTCTCGAATGAGAAACACATTCTAAGACCTCAAGTAGTACAAGTTTTATTACCATATAGAACTATTTTTTATCGCCAACAAGAAATCGCATCAAATTATGAAAAATGCCAGTCAAAATCGAAAGGCAGTGGCAGGGGGGAAGGAGTTATATAGTATGAGGTCTTAGTCAACCAGTTGCACACACACACTCCCCAGCCACAGCCAAAGCCCAGCCCAGCCCAGTTTTTCCATATTGCCCACCTGTTTTAATAGTTTTTCCACACGAACAACAAACGGCTGTGTTTTGGCCAAGTTAGCGTGCCAAGCGACAGTTTATCACATAGCCGAATCACCTTATAAAGTCAGTTAGAAATGAGACTTGATTAAAATTTACAAAAATATACAACAATAACAAGCGTAACTTGCAAATCTTTAGTTAATTACTTTAAGCCCAAAACAAACTTTCTAATTGATTTAGCCATCAGAGTACAGACAGAAGCTAACTCTATATTTGTTTTGTTTGCCTGTAGCTAGGCAATGTCTAAGCTAATTACATCAAGTCGAAATGTAATTAAAGCCAAACAATAAATCAAACTGAGGAGAGGAGCAAATAAACTATTTCAATCGAATTCGAGAGAATTTATAGATGGATTTAGAATTGCAATTATGGTAAAAACAATAACTAGTAGCAAAACGCTTTCACCTGTAGTTAAGTAGATTATATTTTCAATTAATATTTTATTACTAAATATGTAATAAATATATTCTGTTTTATTTATATTCAATTAATATTTTAAGCACTACTCGTTACTACTAAATATGTATGTAATAAATATATATTATTTTATATATCTCATTTTATATATTTTTATTTTATATATTTTATTTTATGTATTTTATTTTATATATTTTATTTTATATATTTGATTTCATATATTTATTTCATATATTTTATTTTATATATTTTATTTCATAGTTTTTTATTTTATTTTATATATTTTATTTCATATTTTTTATTTTATTTATCTTATTTTATATATTTTATTTGATATATTTTATTTGATATATTTTATTCTATATATTTTATTTTATGTATTTTATATTTTATTTTATATATTTTATATTTTATTTTATATATTTTATATTTTATTTTATATATTTTCAATTATTATTTTAAGCGCTACTCATTGAGCTACCCTCGCTGCCGCAGCGTTCAATGTGCTGTACATTGTAATGAGTTTTGATTACGATGTTTGCTGTCTGGTCTGATAACGGAAGTGTATAGAGTTTTATGCTGTGTGTGCGTGTGTTATCATTCGCATATAAAGCTGATTAAACAAGTGATTTAACAGCTGATTAGAGCAAGCATCTGACTGCTGTTGTTGCCCTTGTGGCACTGGCCAAAATGCTGCCTTGAGCAGCGACATCATCAACAACTGGCGGCCGGGGTCAATGCTCTAATAAAAAGTTCAATTCAACTTGAATTAATTTCAATTGCACATACAACAACAGCAACAAAAAGAACAAGATGAATAACAAACAGAGCAAACATTAAAAATTGAGTGTCGATTCCAAGTCTTCCGCCTGCTGCTTTAAGCCGGTTTTATGGCAGAACATCAAACGGACTGAGTTGAGGTGAACTCAACTCGTAGAGAAGAGGAGTTCGGGGGGAGTTGGAGTTGGCATCGATATGGAATGCTCATTGGGCCGCAGGCTTATGGGCAATTCATGTATAAATTATATAAAAAATGGATGTATGTATACATGTATATTCATAAAATATTTCAAGTGTAATGCGCAGCCGTTTTTTTTAAACCAATTCAATGCAAGTTGTGATTCGTTGTTTAAAATAGTTTTTGTAGCTTTAGAAAAAGGCTAAAAATGCTATGTTAACTAAGTGAGATAGGCAGCAGCAGATATCAACAGCTATCAACAGTTGTAGTAGTATATTGTTGACTATATACCAACGCAGATCAAGTCAAAGTCATATTTAGAATACTGCTTTGATAAAACCCCGATAAAAAATGCTATTTTTAAAACAGACATATCATAGTTGACCCATAAACACTTAAGAACTCTAACCAACTAGGCTGATAATTTCAGCAAGATTATCAAATAAACAAGCTAGATATCTAATTTGCAAGATTAGTTCATTTCAGCAGCATACGTACTTTACTGTCGCATACGTCCGACTGTTCCGTTTTTATTTTCCACACAACTGCATGTAAAAATATTTGTGCTTTATTTAAAACTGATGCTTGTTTCACAGCATTTTCATTTATTTATTTTTTCTATATTTATTTTTCAACTTCGAAGCTGTCTCCCTGCATTTAATGTTTGGACGGCATTTAAAATTGGTTTTTTCGCATATTAAAATAAAAATTAATATTTATTTTTTGCCAGTCTGCATGCAATTGGCTTTTGTGTTTGTTTTTCATCTCATGTTGCATTGGCAAATTGAAAAATGCAGAAATAAATTAAATGCCATTAGAGCACTTAAAAGATATAATATAATAATTTCAACATTGCAGCACATAAGCTGCTTTTGATTTTGTTATAATAAATTACATTACAAATATAATTCTATTCCACACACTTCTGAAGCAAAAACTTTTCCATTAAACAAGCATGGAAAACCCTTCACATACTCTTGAGCTCAAAGCAAACAAAACTTTGTTTATATTAAGCATTAGATATTTTCCAAAAATAACACAAAATATAAAGTTCAACAATAAAGCCAACAAAATTATAAATATAAATATCGAATTACATTTAATGCTTGTTAAAAACAATTTTCACTGCGTGGGCGAGCATTGAGTTTAATGATTGTTTATGTTTATTCTGAGCATTCTTTACATTCTTCCTCTTTGTCACTCACTCACTCTCCCTCTCTATTGTTTTCGCGCCGATTTGGCTGTAAATCAAGCGTTAGTACATTTAGGAAAATAAACAAAAGAAAAAGTAAAGCGAATTCTTTAATCACTTGAGGATGATTTTCAATTTAAGTCACAAATTCCAGAGGAATTATTTAAAATATTAAAAAATAGCGTAAAGTATTTATAAAATATACATGAAATATGAACTACACATATAAAACAAATTTAAAATATTTGAAAATATATGCAAAAATATATAAAATATATTAGAAAATATATGTAACATATAAGAAAATATATAAAAAAAAAATATATGTATAGGTATAATAAATAAATATTGAAAAATATGCAAAAATAAACTATTGAAAAATATACAAAAATAAAATATTAGAAAATCTTAGAAGAAATATTTCAAAGTTACTTAATGTTCAGATACTTTTATAAAGTATTTAAAATGCATTTCATGAATATTAAAAAAATGTTTTAAATATTATTTTTATTTTATTTCCCATTTACTATATTTTAATAATATATTAATAATAATACGCACCGCTGCCAAAATTGTTGTTGTTCAGCTTTGTGGGTTGATTAATTAATTCGGCAATTTTGAGGCCGTTTTTAATGCCGAAGCACTACACTGCACAAAAGTTGCTTTAGTTCTAGTTCGCAAATGCAATTGCGGCGATAAAATGCTTCTTTTGTTTGCTTAGAGTATGCTTTTTACTGAAGGTGTGTGTTTAGCATGCTACACAGTTTATATTTATGGCAAACATTTTGCGCTTCACTCGAGGACACCTTTTTGGTTTGATACACTTTCTATTGAATTTATGCTGTGTTTTATCAGTGGGGAGCAGATAGCAGAGCTCTCTGACAAAGACGAGACGGCAAAGACTTAGACGGAGACGAAGACGACGACGCAGACGACGTAGACGATGCAAACGAGGTCAAATTTTTATCTGTAGACAAGTACAACAATAAATATTGAGCTACGACCACAGACAACACTCAGCAGCAGCAGCAGGCAACCCCAACTACGTCAAAAAGAAAAATATCTTTTTTTATGCTGTATCTTTTTGTTTGGGGTGGTTGTGATTTTTTGTTGTTGTTGCTGATGCTGATGCTGCCGCTGCTAAGGGTGTTTGTAGTCTTTAGCTATGCCTTAGCAGCTCATATCAAATCGATTTGCTTAGCCATAAATCAACACACAACATTTTTGTTTTTGCTTTCATTCATGTTAATGGAATTTAAAAAATAAAATATATATAAAATCACACACACACACACACACAAGTTTAACGAGTTCAACTAAATACGAACATCAAAACAAAAGAAACCCAAACACATTTGACATTTAACTTGAAACTGAGACACTTGAAACACAAAGCTACTATTGCTGATGCCAACAGCGACGCTGACGCTGACGTCGACTGAATAGAATTTCTGCTTCTTTTATTTACGCGAGTTTTTGGTTAAGCACCGTTTTAGTTTAGTCTGTCTGTTTAGCCGGTTACCGCAGCCGCTGCACAACCTAACGCGTTGAGTTTCGCACACGAAATGAGGTCAACGAGATACGCGATAGTACTACGTTCCGTTACGTTACGTTACGCTTTTACGTTTCCAGCCCAAAGCTGCCCAATATGAAAGTAGCGCAAGGGCGCCACCTGCTTTTAGGGGTGAGTGGGCCATCGAGAGAGAGCGAACGTTCGAGAGCGTACGACAGCGAGAGCGAGAGCGTGTATGTTATGCTCTCTCTTACGTTCCACACAAGCCGGCTCTTCGGCTATTGTTGTTAGCACTCTGGTTCGGCATGCACGCCCGGGCAAGCGTGGCATCTTTTGGCGGCTATCAAAATACTTGTCTTGGCTTTATTACGACGTATACGCAATGTTGATTACATGATAGGTGAGAGTAGGTCGTGTAAGTGGCTTTTGTGTGTGGGCCACACATAATGATGCTTTACTGTTCTGGGTCAAAGGCACGTACATACATACATACTATGGCACAAAGCGTAAGTCAATTGATAAACGATAAACAACGCCACTTGTTATTGCTGTGTTGCCCCAACAGTTTGACAGCCACTGGCACTGGCATTTGCGTCACACTTTTTTACTGCTGATGCATGCAAATTGCATTGCGAGAGATAACTCTACTCAGTCAGCTGACAAAAACTTTTCTATTTTCGGCACATGAGATAAGAATAAAGTTGTGAATACATTTTAAATGTAACTAGGTCAAAGCATATTTCTACCTACTTAAACTGTGACACAAGCAAACGAGAAATACGATTTATATAAATCTTTGGAGCTATAAATTATTGTTAATTGCATACTATTATTACAGACGCAGAGCAAAGTTTGATTTTATGATCTTTGCGTTTATTTATTGGCATTAAAAAGCTATATAGAACGGCATTAGCGGTAGCTTGGAGCTGTTGATCTTTGGATTATCAACTTTAGAATGAAGTGCAATACTTTGTATGGAATTTAAGCTGTATAATTACTGATGGCTTTTTAGCTATATGTAATAAAGTAAAAGGTATTCAACATTTTATAAATATTTTTGAATAAATATTTTTAAATGAATTTTAATAGAAAATTTTATGTTCGAATTGAGTTTAAAATATTTTAATAGGATTTAAGAGAGTTGAAAAATCTATATGACTAGATGTATATTATATTCATTAAATAATAACATTTTTTTTATTATTTAATGTTAAATTACTGATGGCTTTTTGGCTATAAATAAAAAATAAAAAAAAAATTTAATATTTAAAAATATTAAAAAAAAAAACATAATAGAAAGTTTTATATTTCATTTGAGTCTAAAATATTTTAATAGGATTTAAGAGCTTTGAAAAACCTATATAACTAGCTATTTATTATATTCCTTAAATAATAAAATTTGTTGTATTATTTAATGTTTAATTACTAATGACTTTTTAGCTATTAATAATAAATAATAAAAATATGTTTGAAAATTTAGGAAAATTTAATACAAAATTGTCTTTTAATTGTATAATATTTTAATTAATTTAAAATATTTTAATAGGATTTGAGTAGAGCTTAGAAAAATCCCTATAAGTACATAGCTAGTTTTTATATTCGTCAAAAAATATTTGTTCTTATTTATTACTATTATTTAATGATTTTTCCATTATTTTTATTTTCAATTTGGTTTTCCGCTAAACATTTAAAATAAATTGAAAGCACATTTAGCTCATTCAAATTGCCTTTAAATATACAAAAAACGAAACTATAAAGATAACGCCGTCAAGACACTTTAAAACACTAATAAAAATAAGAGTAATAGAAATAGTAATAATATATATTTTGCTAGCCTTCAATTTACTGTGTGGGGCGGGAAGTAAATTTGTTTTTGAACGCAATTCGACTTATAAAAAAATCGCGTAAACAATAAAGTAAAAAAATGAGAACGAAACAGCGTAGAGACGTAGAGAGTAGAGGAAAACACTGCTTGGGGAAGCTTATAGGTTTGCAATACAAGTTTTTGGCGTTGCTTCTAATTGGAACCGCTGCTGCTTGGCCGGCTGCACAAATAAACAAACAAACACACAAATATAAGAGCAAACACACAAGTACACACACCACACACACCACACACACACCGAGAGCACAACACGCGAACAACGAACAAATAAATTAAACAAATAAAAAAAAAAACAGAGTAACGAAGCGCACAAAATTATTAAATATGATTGTAGATGCTGTACGTTGTTGTTGTTACTATTGTTGCTGTTGTTGTTGTTGTTATTTAGTGTTGATTTATGATGCTGCGGCAAAAAGCCAACGGAAGCGCTGCGAAAGCACGTAACAATACCATAACAGTATGACGTACACACAGTGACAAACGGCAACGACTACGACACACGCAGGTTTGAGAGTCACTTGTCACGAGAGCCAACCAGCTTACGTCACAGCAGAGAGCGAGCACACACAGAGACAGCGAGAGCGCAACGCGTCAGACACGGCGAACGTTCAATTGTGAACTGAACGCAACTGATGGAACGCAGCAAGAGCAGCAGCAGCAGCAGCAGCAGCAGCAGCAGCAGCAGCAGCAGCAGCAGCAGTAGCAATAGAAGCAGCCGCGACAGCGCAAACGAACAAACAACCGTTGCAGTGCCGCTACGTCAGCAATGCTTGCTTGGCTTGCATTAGCACAGTGGGCTATATAGCGAGTTTTGTGGGGAATAATATTATATTAGTTTATTTAGCTTCAAAATAATGCTTAGGCAGAAATGAGTACCAATTTTACGAGTTAAAAATTATTATTCATTTAATTTTATTTTATATTATTTAAATAAATCACATATTATAGTTAATTTAGGTTTGATATTTCTCTATATTTAAACTCTGAATTTGTTTTATTTGTATGCCAAAAACATTCAACCATTTCGCAGCACTGTGCATTGGTCAGCCGCGCTGCCGCTACTGCTGCTGTGGTGAGTTTTGAACCGTAGTACGAAAAAGCATTTCATTCAGTAAGCGCAGCCGGCAAAGTTTGTTGTTGCTCTCGTTGTTGTTGTTGTTGTTGTGCTGTGTGCTATTTAAACAGCTGCGCAGCTCAGCGCTTACTTACGTCACAGTTGCAGCACAGTCGCTAGCAGCAGCAGATGCTGATGCTGATGCAGCAGCAAATAAAAATTAAGTAAACAAAATAAAACTGAAATGAATTGTATGTACAACAACCAATGAATTAATATATGAGGAAGTGTTGATAAAATAAAATGATTATACAAACAAGCACAACAACAACAACAGCAATAAACACTGCCAATTGACTCTTGTGCTGGCAGCATCAGAAAGCATGAATCATCGCCAGTTGAGCGCAGCATGCGTGGGCGCTGCTGCAGCAGCGGGGAGAGCGGGAGAGAGTCAGTTGTCTGCGAAGGCATCCACAACAGAGTCCAATGCGCGCGTGAGTGTCTGTGTGTGTGTGTGTGTGTGTGTGTTGCTGAAGGAATGCGCTGCGAATGCCAATGCAAAGAGAGAAGAGAGCGTCTGCATGTGAGAGAGAGCGCACTTGGCTTTGGCTCTCTACGTTTCTGTTGGGCGCTTGGCATTGGCATCCACACACACACACACACAGAGCGAAACTCACCACACAGACACGAGCCACTGGGGCAGCGCAGCAGCTGAGCTTGCCCAAAGAGTGCGCATATTTTTATTTTTTGATGTTTCTTTTTGTGCTCTATTTTAAATTATTAATGAGCGGCTTGTTCAGTTATTAAAAGCTTGGGAATAACAACAAAACAGGCGAGAACGTTGCCAAAACGTGGAGCACTATCCCCAGGTGTGTGTGTGTGTGTGTCTGTGTGTGTGTGGGGGGGAGCAGCTGAAACTGTGAACTCAAGTTTGGCCAGCTGCAGGCAGCGAAATTCCTCAAATTTGATTAGGCCAACTCCTGAATTGCGTTCAATTTGTTGTTGCCTTTTCTGTTTGGCATTTGATTGTGTTTGGGCCATAAAAAGATATGACCTCAAGTAGCGTAAACCTTAGGCCAAATATACGATATGCTCATAGGTAAGTTTAGGCTCTACTTTTACTGAGTCGGGTTGCTGTTCAGGCTCACTTGCGGGTTTATTACGTTCGGCTAAGTGCAGCAATAAAATTGCCAAGACAGAAATTTACTCATGTGCTGAAGCAGCGTTTCTATTGTGAACCAGTTCAGAAGAGTCACAGTTTGAGTTTTAGATGTACTCTCTGTGTAGCGGAGTCAGTGACGGCCAGTCTTTGCCTGTGTGTTTGTGTGTATGTTCGCTGCAATTGATTCAGCCGTAGCTCTGACAGCGAACACACAAACACACAGAGCGGCCGCCTCTAAGAGAATAATTGCGCATATGCGTGTGTACGTTCGCTGCAATTGAGTCAACTGAGTTAATACTCAGCCGTAACTCTGACAGCGAACACACAAACACACAGAGCGGCCATCACTAGCAGAGGTAAGGAGAGAGCGGATTGTGCTTAGGCGTGTGTATGTTCGCTGCAATTGAGTCAATACTCAGCCGTAACTCTGACAACGAACACACAAACGCACAGAGCGGCCATCACTAGCAGAGTTAAGGAGAGAGCGGATTGAGCATAGGCGTATGAATGTTCGCTGCAATTGAGTCAAAACTCAGCCGTAACAGTGACAGCGAACACACAAACACACAGAGCGGCCATCACTAGCAGAGTTAAGGAGAGAGCGGATTGTGCATAGGCGTGTGTATGTTCGCTGCAATTGAGTCAATACTTAGCCGTAACTCTGACAGCGAACACATAAATGCACAGAGCGGAGGCCCCTAGCAGAGTTAAGGAGAGGGCGGATAGTGCATAGGCGTGTGTATGTTCGCTGCAATTGAGTCAACTGAGTCAATACTCTACGCTGTAATTCTGACAGCGAACACACAAACACACAGAGCGGATTGTACATAGGTATGTATGTGGTGTATGTTCGATGCAATTAAGTCTTTCCTCGCTCTCAAACCAAAACGCGGCCGATCACTACGATAAATAAGACATTTTATACTGAGGTTCAATTAGCTCATCTTCGGTAGTAACTGGGTGCAGTCGTTGCATGTGAAGTCGGACCAGTGTCTATGTGTTTACGAGTTTGTTTGAATGAATGAGCATAGGTTATCGATTCTAAAGATTTATAACTCCAACAACGCGTAATTGGAACTAGTTTCAGCTCATTCAATCATTCAGTTTCAACTTTAATTCAATTGTTTAACTAAACCAAGTTCATTTACACATCAATGAACAGCTTGAATAAAGCTTTAATTAAAATATGCAATGGCTTGAACATGATTTACCAAGTGTTAAGCCACCACATGCCCCCAAAACCACAGCTACAAGTGCCGCTCCGGGCCTAAACACACACACAGAGAGAGAGAGAAAGACACACGCACGAATCGCTTAAAAGTCATTAATCTTTTCGTCAGCAAACTGAAGCGAACTGAACTGAAGGCTCGACCCGTGACCCCAACCCTAGGACCGACCCCGAGAGCCGTATATGATCAGCACACCCTAATCACAATCAGTGTCTCAAAGTTTTCTTTCAATTATGCAACGGTTGCTTTTCTCTACTTCCACTTTCTTCTCTATTATGCTTTAAAGTCAGCTTCCAGTCTGGGCGCTGTAACGCGCCCCACGGGCCCAAAAATACTAGGTAAACCACAGCCCAGACCCCCAGACCGCACCTGAGTTGGCGTCGGCGTCGGCGGCGGCTTCGGCGTCCCTTTACCTTTACTAAATAAATGTATAGGAGTAGGTAAACAAATAAATTCTTGTAGTCATGCCTCGCCTGTTAAAACAAAGTGTTGCATTTGTTTAGGCTCAGTGTGTGGGGTAGACGCCGCTCGCTGCTTCCAGGTAGCACAACTAGACGCAGAGGCCAGAACCAGAGAACTCGACACGCACTCGACTTGTAGTTGCTCCCGTGTGACCAGAAGAACAACTACAACAAACAGCAAACAGTGAGTAAAAATTGCGTGCGAATTGGTTTTAACTTTTGCTTTTTATCTTCAATGTGCAACAGCACGAAAAAGTGCCAGAGCGGAAATGAGGAAAATATTGCGATGAGGAGTCGGAGTCGAGTCAGTCCTTTGGGCTCAACACGCCGCATTACGCATACGCCACGTGGTGGTCCACACTCTCTGACAGTTGCGTGTGTACACACACACACACACACCCACACATAAGGCGATTTACATATGCATGAATGTGTATGCCACTGCCACAACTTGTGACTCGCCTCAGAGCTCGGGGAGCAAATCTCACGTGAGTTTTGGGTTCAAAAGAAAACACCAAAAAAAGAAAGGAGACGAAGAGCTGGAAAAGTTTTGCTTTCTGCTCGACATTTTTCGTTTATCTGGCAGGCAAATTTAATGGAAAACGACGTGTGTCGAAATCCACACTAGCCACGCCTACCAAAAGGGGCAAACGTGTGGATTTATTATGAGATCTGACTGGGAGATACTCATTGGAATTTGCATTCAGAGGAGAATATAAAAACGTAGGGTATATACAATTTGTGAGATTTACGTCAATAATTATCTAGTATAGTTCAGTGTTGGGCACGCCAATGCTCTCAGAGCAGAGTCGTTCCGTTATTTCTCGAACAAAATTCCGCGGCAAAATGCACGGAACCCTTATTTTTAACGCATTTGTGAGGGAGTCACCTAACGGTATTACTCCCGAATTAGAATGTCGTGCCCACCGCTGCTATAATTTGTTAATATTTATTTAATACTTAAGTTAGTAAGATTTTTAGATAGAATGATTGGACGTTTTGATCGTTTTATCCTTATCTTCTCTTCCTCAGTCTTCTCCATTGTCGCCCTTCTGTCTTAATTCTACTACTTTTCCCTTTATCTCATTCATAAACTCCACTTTCTATCACAGTTTTCAGCTCAAACACATCTTACTATATTTCAAAATGAAAATACCCTGTAAATTCTCCACTTTCTAGGGCATATCAAGTTTCACTTGCAACTCTAATGCCTCTGCATACGAAATGTGAATAAACAAAATGAATTTATTGCAAATCGAAATGGATTAAGGAACCAAAACGAATAACTGAGCACCCCCCAAACCAAGCAGACCCCATTAAGGATCAAAACGTAGCCGTAGATGGTAGGAGGCGAAGGAGACAGAACAAAAAGTAGGCGTGCCACACACACACTCGCATACATACAGTTATTGACACTTGCGGTAGAGGGAGAATACTAGTCGGAGGTTGAATGCCTTTTGGACTGAGTCCAACTTAATTGACTTTTGAAGTGATGCGCCCTCGGACCAAAAAGTTGCCCCAAATTCATAGACACAGACGTATGTATGTGTGTGTGTGTGTGTGTGTGTATGCATATGTGAAGCATACATAGAGAGCAGCATTTAAATAATAAATGCGACAAAAGTTTATTAAGCTGGAAAACCGTAATCAAAGTTGGCTCGCATAATGAAAACATTTACAAAATGTTTGCTCATAAAATCAATAAAGCCCAATAGCTACAAATAACTGGAAATTGGAGCACACACATACACACAGAGCGACATACACACACATGAAGCAGCTGCTGCAATATCATATCGTAATTGACTCTCGCATGGCAGACGACGCTCTTAGCCCCTCCCTATAGACAGGCCATAGAGACACTAATGAAACCTGACTTGCCCGCTGTCTACATACTGTACCCACCCTCCCCCCTCCCCCTACACCACTCTATGGGACGCACCACACCTGGCTGCATTCGCTATTTGCTAATGATGTGGATTAAGTGCGCTCAACTGGCCATTAAAACTTTGTACGTCTGCTTTTAGCCAAATATTTGCCAGGCGTTGCCGTACTCGCCTAACTTTGCGACATGTGGCAACGCCAAAACGCAAAACCAAAATCATAATTCATGTGCTTAAATCAATATACGCTTAATGCATGTTTAACTGCGTTTGGCTGTGTGTGTGTGTGTGTGTGTGTGTGTGTGTATGTATGCGTGTGTCTTTGTGGTTTTTGTGGCCAACAGCAAAGTTTTGGTTTGGTTTGTTTGCAGTGCACAGTTTGACAGGCACTGCATACGCTATGCTTGGGGTAATGAGATTTTCCGCTTGTACAAATTTAAGCTTGTTAAACGAATTATAATTTGAAATTAATATGCGTGTGGATAGGCTTAATTGATATTAGCGATATGCTAAATTAATAGTAGTTGGTATTAAATTTAAATAAAAATTACTATTAATTTCAATTTATATACATTTTTTTACTAATTTATTTTAAAAATTCTCTACATCAGTTCTCAGACTGCTATAAAAATTCTCAAGGAAAACTTTTCTGTGGATAGACTTAATTGATATTAGCGATATACTAAATTAATAGTAGTTGGTATTAAATTTAAATTAATATTTATATAAATTTCAATTTTAATATATTTTTACTAATTTATTTTGAAAGTTCTCAGACTGCTATAAAAATTCTCAACGAAAACTTTTCTGTAGATAGGCTTAATTGATATTAGCGACATACTAAATTAATAGTAGTTGGTGTAAAATTTAAATAAATTTTACTATTAATTACAATTTATATACATTTTTCTACTAATTTATTTTTAAAATTCTCTACATCAGTTCTCAGACTGCTATAAAAATACTCAACGCACTTTTCTGTAGATAGGTCTTATTGATATTAGCAATATACTAAATTAATAGTAGTTGGTGTTAAATTTAAATAAATATTACTATTTATTTCAATTTATATAAATTTTTCTACTAATTTATTTTGAAAGTTCTCAGACGGCTATAAAAATTCCCAACGCACTTTTCTCACAGCTCTCAAGCCCCGAGTTCCTCTTATAATGAGTCAAAAAGGCCAGTTCACCGCAACTTAATCAAGTTTTGTATAAAAATTCTATATTCAAATGGCATCCATAAGCCTTCATATAGTGATTTCATATAGCTTTTGCTCTGAAACAACTTCATTAATCAAACAAGAGGAGGCAAAAGGCAAGAAATTCTAGGAAATTCTTTGGAATACAATCAAATTTTAATGGTGCAACACCACTTCCCGTTTAAAAGCTGACTGAACTGAGAGCGCTAGATAACTAACAGCAACAATATGAGTCACAACAACAACAGCAACAACAACAACAACAACAAAGTCTTCAACAACAACAAATAACATTTGCAGCTAATAAATTTCATAACTCGAAACTGTGAGATATTTATTTTGCTTGTACATTGTGTGGCAAAAAGAACAACGAGAGCGTTGAGTTGACTTTGCTGAACGTTGCAGATACTCTGTAGTTATTGTAGAAGATGTACAGATGAATAAAATTAAAAAATAAACTAATAGAATAAATAAATAATAGAATAAATTGATGAATACAATAGATGAATAGAATATATATAGATAAATAGAGCATATTCATATATGAATAGAATTTATGGATGAATATGCCTAATGAGAGTTTATCAAGGAAATTTAAAATCTAAAGAAAACAATTAAACACAGATTTTTATTATTATTTTGCAAAAAATTCTTTTGTATATTAGACCCTCCTATGTATGTCTCTTTGATTTCATTTCTACTCATTATATCAACCATTTTAAAGGGAATTTCAACAATCTACGATAGTTAGAGCACATATGTATTTTCATCTATTTTCTTTCCTTCTATATATATACTTTCCTATACTTTCCTCATTAATACTTTATAACCTGGAAAAATTTCTTTCATTTATTACTCCTATGCTTACCATTTCTTCATTCCACTCACATCTCGTCTACACATTTTGTTGCTGTCTTTACAGGGTATTTCATCAACATACTATAGGTATAGTAAATGTATTCATCTATTTCTATCCTATAGCTTCTTTTCATAACTTTTTCACTTGTCTTTTCACTAACTTCTTTTCATATTTCTTTTCTCTTTGACATCTCACCATGTATTCTATTTTAAGGAGTATTTGTTTGTTTCAATTTTAATCTTCTTCACTTCACATCTACTCACTTTCTTGCTTAGTTTACAGGGTAATATCTTCTTCCTCTTTATATTTGTTTCTTCCCCTCAGTTGTACACATTTTAGAGGGTATTTTCTTCTGGTCTCACACTCCTTATCTACTCACTTTTTCGCTAATTTTACAGGGTATTTCCCTCTGTTCTCTCACTTCTTATCTACTCACTTTCTTGTTCATTTTAATTCCCTACTTTCCACTCAGTTCTCTTCTACTACTACTCTCTACTTTCACACTCTTTATCACTTTTTCGCTCATTTTACAGGGTATTTGCACAAACTACAAAAGCCATAGTAAAGTAAAGTTATATCCTCGGTTACTAAAAACATTTTCACCCCAAAGATGCACAAAAAGATTTGTGGTCTGGTTACAGAGAGAGTGGTATCTGCTACAAGATGTGGGGAGAGGGTTAGGAGGAATGGAAGGATGCATTTTTATGAGCTGCAAAGTTGCAGCCAAGAGTAAAATAAACAAATAAGTGGAGTAGAGATATACAGTAGAGATAGTCGAGTGTGGTAAAGTATAGAGGGATGAAGAAGAGGAAGAAGTCATGGAGTACCACCGACATCAAAGTTCATTTATCAACAGCTGAATTTGGCTTTAGGTTTTGGCCAGGCTAATTGTCTAATTATGCAAAAATCTTGGCTGAAAAGTTTTACACTTGCCCCATGATTGAATTTGCGTAAAAGCCAAACAAGTTAAGGACAAAAGCGAAATGAGTTTTTGGGGAACTTTGAGGGGGGGGAAGAGGAAGAGGCACTGGGAACAGGAACTACATAAACTATGCTCATTCTGGGCAATTAAAACACTTGAGACGTTTTGTCAAACAGCAGCGGAAGCTGCCACTGACCGGTTTCAGAGTTCCCCTCCCTTTTACTCTCCCCCCACCCCTTGTCATTCTGTATGCAAATGATTTCCGTTTTTTCGCTCTTTATGCAAATTGAAATGGAAATACAAATTCAGTGTGTGTGCTCCCCCACATTGAATGAATCTCACACATGTTGAAGCGACGACTATACTGTGCCTCCTCCCCCTCCCCTTGCCACACACACAACCTCGGGGCATACCCCATTAAACAGTTGTGCGTGTTATTTGTCTCGTTTCGAAATTGCACTATTTCTTCTTTTTATAACTTACTCTAAATTCTGTTCATTGGGTTGTACGTTCTCACGCTGCTCTGTCACTGTTTTTGATGACTCAAAATGTGTTTTATAGTACCCCAGCATTTTGGCATTTAATATGCGTCTCTTCCCCCTCCCCCCAACCAACCACTTGGCAACAGCTTTTGACTTTTCCATTTCCATATAAAATGCAGCAAATTGCATGAAACCAAAACCGGAAGTTTGTGCGGCGGATTCTACAATAAAATCATTATTGCCAGTTCCCACTGACTGTGTGTGTGTGTGGGCGGCCAAGAGGCGTGGCATAGCAGAGAGCAGGCCATTGGGGGAGCATTTAGAACCACAAACTAATAAAACTGAAATAAACAGATTAAGCGCAGCATTTAAGCTCTAGCGAAGCGATCAAATAAAGCGAAAGGATATTAGAGTGGAAAAAGTGATTTAAACAGATTAAACTAATGTTTGTATGCAATGTGTGTGTGTGTACATATGTTCAGGTAAGCTACCTATAAATAAAAAAAATATTTTAATAAATACCACACAATATTTGTATTCTATTGAAAGCTCTTTTAATTACTTACAGTTTGAAATAATATTGCGCAATTATCATTTACATTATAAATTAATAAAATGAAATGTTTGTATTACGTTATCAAAGCTCATCTTATTACTTTCCAATTAATTTATAAATATTGTAATACTTTTGTTAGTTGAGTCAAGCTATTTATAAACCAACATTCAACTTTGCAGTTTTCATTCATATTTTTTAATGCGACTTTTTATTGTAAAGCTGTTAAATGAGCGAAGTTTATGACGGGGCACTGAATGCTCTGATTGCAAGTGCAGTAAATGAATTGAAAGATATAGAAAATAGGATAGATTATAGTACAGAAAATAGGATAGAAAACAATGTAGAAAATAGTACAGAATATAGTATGGAAAATAGTATAGTATGTATAGTATGTATTATATTACAGAAAGTGGTACAGAAAATAAAATAGACTACAACATATTTTCTATATTTGTTATTTAATATTAAAAATAGTAAAGAATATAATATAGAATATAGTATAGTCAATGGTATAGAATATAATGCAGAAAATAGTATAGAATATAAAATTGAATACAATATATTATCAATATTTAATATTTAATATAGAAAATAATAGAAAATAGTGAAGATAATATTATAGAATATAATACAGAAAATAGTATAGAAAATAAAAGAGAATACAATATATTTTCTATATTTAATATTTAATATAGAAAAATAGATAATAGTAGCGATAATAATATAGAAAATAGTACAGAAAATAATGTAGAATATAGTAGTACAGAAAGTAGTATAGAATTTAATGCAGAAAATAGTATAGCAAATAAAAGAGAACACATATGTATATTAAGTTTGTTATCTCCCAAGACAGCAATAATTTGTCTGCGAGATTCCGCAGCAGTTTTTCCTTGTGCGAAATAAAATTTCAAAATTGCCCGAATTTCTGCGTTTGTGAACTCCATTTCAATCAATTGTAATTTTTTAACGTGGAAGCTAACTATATGTCATTTTAAAGGTGTTGCCAATACCTTTCAAACGATATACAGCATTGCCAGATACGATTATATTTGACTTCACAAGCGAAGCGCGAAATTTGAATGTAAAAACCGGTGTCATTACCAAACAACCTAATATATATTATCTACTTTCTATATTAAGTATTGAATTTAATATAATAATAATACTATACAAACTATAAGCAATTTTTAAAGATTATTACAGCCAACATAAAATGAGCTCTCATATAGATTTTTCAGTCGACATATAAGCATGTACTCTCTATAGTAGTATTTGCCATTTCTGCTTTAATTAAATGAAATGCAATACAACACCAGGCATTGTTCCAAGGCGTGTTGCTCTTGTGTAGCTGTTGCCATGGCTGCCTTTCAGCAGTCGTATTACAGTTAGTTCTATATGCTATAGCTACTACACCTCCTGTGGTATACCCCTACCCCTACCTTATCTTTGCCCCTGCCTTGTCTCAGCTGCTTATCAGCGCACCCACACAACGACGCCCATTTGCAGGCTGAAAACCGACACCCATGACATGTGCATGGCAGGCAACTCCAATAGCAACAGCAACAACAATAACCTGTACAACCACAACAACAACAACAACAATCACAACCACCACAACAACCACATCATATATGGCTATAAGGATGCATGTGAAGTGGAAGTTAAGAGCCTGACGCTGCCATTTTCTTGGCTTTACGTTGTCGTCTTAGCGTTCGCTCACACATGAGCTGATTACGAGGAGGCATGTCAGCCAGCCCACCACTCTGCCCCCTGCTATATACTATACATCAACATTATCATCATCATCATCATCAGCATTAACAACATCATCATCATGAACAACAGCAACTTGCGCGGTCGTTTAACTTTCGTGTCGGCGATTAAGCGCTGCGTTCTTGGACTCTGCATTTTCATTTCCATTTTACTCTTGATTTTCCTTCCATTGCCATTGCCTCTTGCTGCTGCTTGTCATGTGTTTAATACACTGTAAAAAATATATGTATATGTATAGCACCACATACCACATTAATTGAATTGTAATTGCTGCGGCATGAAGACGACGTTGCTCAAGTAAAGCGGCAACTGGTTTGAGGACAGAAAGGTTTACATACACTCAATAATACCCTGTAAATTATGCAAGAATTATGAATAAATATAGCTAGAATATGAGCTAAATAAGTGAGATTTATATACTTGGTATTGAAGTCAACTTAGTAGTCATTTAGAGGCTATTCCTCAACTCTAACTCTTGTGTCTCATTAGCTAGTCTCTGTAAGGTATTCATTGATATTCTTATCATCTAGTTTATACAGGGCATATTCCAAACTTGCTTCGCCTTCACACACACTGACAGACATACACAGTCTCAATAATACCCTGTAAATTATGCAAGAATTGTAAATAAATATAGTTATAATATAAGCTCAAAAAGTGAACTATATATACCTCATATTGAAATCTACTTAGTAATCATTTAGAGAGTATTTCATAGCTCTAACTCTTGTGTCTCATTAGCTAGTCTCTGCAGGGTATTCCTCACCTTTTAACTCTTCTCTCTTATCATCTAGTTTATGTAGGGTATCTCCTCGTCACGCTTCGCCTTCTTGCTATTCTGTGTGTGGCAAGTTATTGCGTTGGCTTAAAGGACGTTGAAGGTGAACAACTTGCAACAGCAACTTGAGGTACGATTGGCAACTGCTCCACTGCTGCCACATTGTCTTGCTATTGCCCCCACTCGATATCGAGTTGCTTGCATTCAGCTGATTAGAACGTGTTGCACTTGGACAGCGAATACATAAATCGCGTCACTCATACGTCACGTGGGCCGACTGAGATTTGCGAATTCAAACTGCAAATACTGGGTATTGGATTTGGGAATGGGTTTTTGTTTTGGGAATTCAACTGCATCGATACTGCTGCTAGAGTGGAGCGGAGGAGTTTCTGTGGAGTTTTTCAATTATCTTGCCTTTTGCATTGTGTTTTATTCACGCGCTCTTCGCGCGCTCTTGTTTGCTGTGTGGCACAATCAATTTATTGCCGCAGCGACTGCAGCACGTTCTATCTGCTCCCGTTCTCTGTCGTTACATTACTTACATTTTTTATTGGCCACTTGCCACGCCCACAACGCCACGCCATTCCCCCGCTCCCAGCAGCATATATCGTTTAAGCCATTTAACCCTTTTGTGTATTCTCAATTGCCAATGCCTTTTAATTTTCTTTGCCGACTCCAACGGCAGCCCGAGATGCCACTGGGCCAGACGAGACCTCTACTACTACTGTTCCAGCTCCGATTGCCATGAATGACTCACTCTACAGCTTCTACTCCAGCTTCGATTGCAGTTTGTGCCATTTATGGCTATATGGCTCGGGGCCCAGTAAATTTCTGACATAATTGAGCTGTCGCAATTTACAACATCATGTGGTTCAAATGCCACTTGGTAATCGGAGCAGCCGCAGCAGGCGTGGCAGGGGCAAATTAATGAGTTGGGCATGCCAAAGGGTTAGCTCAATAAACTTGCAGCCCGAAAGGAAACAAAACAAACTTCATGAGTTACAACTCCACTATGGGCATAATAAAAGTCACAACTTCAATTGCACTTCCACTGCGAATGACGTAAAGAAAACTTGGGAAATAGTGTAAATACAGCCAAGGGAGAGATCTTTGAAATTATATATAGTAGTACATACACATTTCTGCACTTAAAAGTGTAGATGAATTATAAAAATGAGCACATTGCTTTGACTTGGGTATAGCAAAGAGTATGAAGCCAAGGTTTGACAGGCACTACATAGTCAAGATTGATGTTGATAAAATTATAAATTATATACAGAAACTTAGATCAAATTTCAAGTATATATTATAAGTATAACTGGAATTGTTGAACGATTAAACCTGTCCTAAAATTTCGTTTCTCTCTTCTTTAAATATATACAAAAATCTTATTAAAATAAGTGTAATATGTATGTATATTTGAATTAAATATGAAATTTATGCAAAATAGTAAGTATACACATGCCGTGATATGTGGCCAAGGCTTGACAGGCATTTTAGAGCTGAATATGATACACAAAATAATTCTGAGAAAATAGAAAGAGACTTGACTCAAAATTCAAGAAAATATTTAGCTAGAATTGTTGAACTCAATGAACTTGTTCTTAGATTTCGTATCTCGCTTTTTTAAATATAAACAAAAATCTAATTAAAATATATGTAATAAGTATATTTAAATTAATTATGAAATTTGTGCAAAATAGTAAATATGCCGTGATATACGGCCAAGGTTTGACAGGCACTGTAGAGCTGAATATAATACACAAAATAATTCTGAGAAAATACAAAGAAACTTGAATCAAAATTCAAGTATATAACTTGTCATAAGATATCGTTTCTCGCTTTTTTAAAGACATATAAAAATGTAATTAAAATATATGTAATTTATACGTAATATGTATATTTAAATTAATTTCGAAATTTATGCAAATTAAATACACACATGCCTTGACATACTTTTGCCGCCTACATTGAAATTCCTAATTAATTCCCATTTGTTTCATTTCCCCCTAATTCCCTTACATCCTTTTCTCACCATTTCCTTCGTTCCCTTGTGACTCGCTCTTTGCCCTTAGCCTGACAGGAACATGTCTAATTAGCTAATAAATCATTTGCTCGTTGAAACAAAAATCTGACAACATAAAACTTTATAATTTGAGCTCAAAGCAAACACAAGAGAGACTCTGAGAGAGCCCACAGTAGAGTGTGAAAAGCAAGAGAGCGAACACCCCCATACACACACACACACACACACATACACACACTGATTGAAAGCATAACTGTAACTGTAACTGTGACTGTACGAAAAGCAGACACAAAGCGCATGTAAACAGAAGCCACAGCGACAGCAGCAACAACAGCAGCAACAACAGCTGTAAAGTTACATAATAAAACTAATAATAATTATCAGTGCCATTGTCAGGGCATCAGGCTTCAAAAAGGAAAAGCAAAGCCAAAAAACCGAAACATTAGAAATAGCAACTAAAACAGAACTGAAAAAAAAACGAGTGTAACGGGACTAGCTGAACGAAGCGAATGAGCAACAACAGCATGCACGATTGCCAATCGAGAGCGTAAAAGTGCACCAAAATATAACATTTAATTCAACTCAATACAAGTACAGTAGAGTCCGGTTATAGCGACTTTCAAGGGACCGACGATTTTACGTCGTTATACCCGGACGACGCATTAACCAAAAGGAGCAAAAAAAAATTTTTTTTTGTTTATTTTAGGGTTGCTATGTTTGCAATAGGTTTTAAAATAAAAGAAATTAATTTTTTAATCAAAACAAAAAATTTAATAAAAATTCAATTCAATAACATAGGTTTTTAGTCGTATACATATGCATTATTCAGAAGCTCACTATGGCGCATTTTGCGCATTAACTCACATTTGGTGAATTTACGCATTAAGTTTTACTTGAAAAAAGCAGAAAAAACTAGAAATATAACGGGACATCTCATGGAATAGGATATGAGGTCTGCACACGCACGCTGTTAACATTTGTGTGACGTCGGTATTGCACTTCGACTCTCTCTCTCTCTTTCTCTCAGCAGCGTTGCTAAGGCGACAACTAAAACTAAGAGAGAGTAAAGTCGCTGCTACACACACAAGCAAGGGTGCCGATCACTGATAGATACATACATTTCTAACAGAGTCGTTTGATGCTTAAATTTGGCATTATTTCGCTGTATTTTTTTTCGGTACGTCGCAATATCCGGTTGAATTGTGAAAAATCCCGTCTGTATAGGCGGTTTGTCGCTAAAAGCGGAAACGTACTAAGCGGAGTCCCTTTCATATAAGTTTGTATGGGGACCAACCAAGCCATCGAGTTTTCGTCACAATAACCGGACGGACGCTTTAAGCAGAGTCGTTATAGCCGGACTCTACTGTAATTAAATTATGTAATAATATTAATAATTATAAGTAAATATAAAGTAATAATAATAATAATAATAATAATACACAAAAATAGTAATCAGAATAAAACAGATACTAAGAAATAAAAATAAAATAATTTTCAAATAAAAACTAAATTGTAAAAGTAAATACAATTAAGTAAAAGAAAATATAATAAAATACTAATAAAAACCAATCAATATAAATAGATCAAATCAAGTAAGTAAATCAAAATAAAACACAATTAATAAATAAATGTTCAATGAATTAAAAAGAGACTATTTCAATTAAAACAAATAAATAAAAACAAAGACCATTTCAGAAAGTCTTAATTAAAAAAACTCAACAATGATGTCCTGCTGATAACTTACAATTTTAAAATAATTTTCTTCAACATTTTTTTTTTTTTTTTTTTTCATTTAAAAATAAATTATTTTATTATCACAATCATAGTATTAGTATCACAATCATAAGAATTTCAGAATCAATATTTAAAAAAAAAAACATTATCAAGAGCAGAAAAAACACCACATTTAGCACAATTATCCTCGCTATGGCAACAGGGTCTCCATGAAGCCTGGCTGAAAAAAAAAACTTTGTCGTTTCTGTTATTGTTTTCTCGCCTTGTTTTGGCTGCTGACATGACTTTGGTTACCATTGTTATTGCTGCTGTTGTTGCTGCTGCCTCACACCCTTTGCCTGTTGCCATAACTGACAGCCGGCACACACACACAGTCAGTCACACACACACACACAGTCACATACACATGCTAGTCATACACGTCGCTGACAGGCAACGGCTGAATGCGCGTTTTGACATTGCGATGCCCGATGCCCGGTGCCAACAAAGCAGCCATTTTCTATCCCATAACAACGACAACAACAAGAGCAACAACAAGCAGCTTATGCAGGCCAAAATGGTCGCCTGGACAATAAAATGCCATAAATGAAAGTTTTACAGGCAGAGTCCGGCCAGTGCTACTGCTGGTGTCTCTGCCAGCATCTGACCCCAACTCCCACACTTCCTCCCTCCCTCCCACTGCACAATCATCATCAGCATCATCATCATCAAGAGCGTTATAAATGGTGTTTAATGGGTTTGTTGACTGGTCGCTGGTTTTTGGCTACGGTTGCGTTATGTGCCTTGTTTATGACTGTTTTCGAGCAGTTTTTCACTCGTTCCCAAAACATTCAGGCATTCATGATATACGCCAGTCTCATGTCCTTGAAAAATGCTGTGACATTTTCAATATGCCAAGGGCTTACCCACAAACAACAGTTATGTCTGGACAGAGCAATAAAGTTGCGCCATTTAAATGGATGTCAAAGTTTTTACTGCGTTTATCACTTACCTAAAAAGAGAGCAGAAAATTAAAAAATATTAGTAAATGGCATAAATAGGTATAATGGGTTCGTAATGTAAACATTAGTACGAGTTTTATATACTATTAAAAAATATATATTTATATGTAAACTTAATTCAAGAAAATTATAGATAATTTTTATGAGATGTATTTAACTAATAAATAGGAAATAATATTTAAGTACAAAAAATATATAATATATAAACCTTAGAGAAATTCCCATATATGTATAAAATATATAAAATATATAAAATATATAAAATATATAAAATATGTAAAATATATAAAATATATAAAATATATAAAATATATAAAATATATAAAATATGTAAAATATATAAAATATATAAAATATATAAAATAAATAAAATATATAAAATAAATAAAATATATAAAATATATAAAATATATAAAATATATAAAATATATAAAATATATAAAATATATAAAATATATAAAATATATAAAATATATAAAATATATAAAATATATAAAATATATAAAATATATAAAATATATAAAATATATAAAATATATAAAATATACTAACTTCTTAAAATATATAAAATTCTTAAAATATATAAAATTCTTAAAATATATAGAATTCTTAAAATATATAAAATTCTTAATACTTATAAAATTCTTAATACATATAAAATTCTTAAACTATATATAAAATATAAGAAAATATGTATGTGAATAAAAAACATGTTACAGACTCTACAGTTTATATTACTTTATTATTTATTAAGTATAGTTAAATACACATTTGTTAAAATTTATCTGATTTATAAACCTTTCTTTTCTACGTCCAATTAGTCAATATTTGCATATAATGTATATGAATGTATATCTATTAATACTATATTGATTTCCTTTTGCTTTTCATACTGCATATTAATGTCAAAATGCACTCGAATCATATAATTGATATCTCAGATATTCGCTCAATAAATAAAAGTCATCGCTGTGGCAGCTCTGTCTCATTTGCCACAGAATTCACAAGTCTGACCAGGCCAACAACTCAGGCAAAGTCATAATAAATTTTTGCACTGCACAATGCAATTTATACGAGTATGTATGCATATGCTATAAATATGTATAGATGTATGTGTGTACACATAGTTTACTGCCAGCAAATTTGCATATCATAATTGTAAATTGTTGGCCCATACAAGAAGCTGCAAGTCCCCCCTCACAGTACCTCTCTCAGGCTCTCTTTACAGTCATTGGCTTTGTGTGCCGCATTCAATCAGCTCGTTGTCTGACGTTGACGTCTCGTGGCACGCCTCTTCTCGCCTCTTTTATTTATCATTGGTATTTTATTTACGTGCCCCCAGCTAAAGATACATCTGCAGCCACAACTACAGCTCAGTGAGTCAGTGAGCCACAGTGCCATCCATATCCATAGGCAGACAGAGTCATTCATTCATTCATTTAGTCCGTCAGTCAGTCAGTCTGTCATTCAGTCGTTTAGACGAGATTTTCCGACAGCTAACTGCTGCTGCTGGTGATGTTGCTGTCATTTGTTGGCTTTGTTTGCCCTGCGGCAAGGCTAATGTCAAGGTTGACTCAGCTGTCGCAGCCTGTCGAGGCCTACGGCATCCGTTTGGATTTGTGTTGCATTCGAAATGCTTTATAATTGAGTTGAGCCGACATTACAATCTAAAACTCTTAACCCACTGTTACCTGCTTGCGTTTGCAGGCGAAACACCTTGAAGCAAGCAGTTAAGATTAGTTCAAGTCAATGGAATACGGGGAAATTCTTTGAAACGATATAATGTTTTTAGTATGAAAATTAAGAGTATATAGAATATATACTTGTATTCATAAAGAAATATTTAAAACTCCAGCTTCAGCTGAAACTAAGACCAAGAAAACTGTGGTATCTGAGGATACACAGATTACAGATCTACTCCAAAATATATTACTAGTTCTATTCGTAAATTTATCTCATAGCAATAGCAATTCAGTAGGATGTTTCCAGATTTACTGCAAAAAGGATCCCATGTTTTATGCTCATATATATGACAAGAGTTATGGTCATATCCATGTCGATCTAGTCAAGGATATATTCCAACATTAATTTCAAGGTCTACCTTAATTTCCATTCTCAGGATACACCAAGACCTAAATTGAGACTACAAATTCTTATAAAAAAAACTTTTAAGAATTAGTTTGGAGCAGTGGTGCCCAAAATCACATGTGCGTTTTGCTTTGCAGCGCTGCTTTCGCTGCACAGTCGATGCTCTCACACGTACAGGCGTCACACTGTTTGATAGTATGAGTTTGGGCACCACCGGTTTAGAGTCTTTGTACATTAAAATAAGATTATATTATATTTCACTACTAATACAGTTTTATGGGATAAATATGCTATTGATAATATTATATATTGTGATAAATTAGTTACAATTAAGCTGACAAGTAGAAAGTATTTATATTGGAATCTATAGTAATATGCTTAGATTATTTTATTTCTATCTATATATTTTCATTCACATTTAAACTCACTTAAGTGCAAATAGCATGAAGCTAAAAGTCTATTCAATTTCCCTTGTCAGCTTGCAATCGAGGGTTAACTGAAATTATCTTGCGGCTTTGACCAAGGTCCAAACCTGCTTTGCAGTTGCTTCAGTTAGCTGGGCTCGTATTTTTTTCCTTTGCTTTTGGAACTGATGGCACTGATATCCATGGCTTGTTAACCCCAATTAGTATGCATTTGTGTTGGCAACTTTTTCGAGTGCCACGCTGATTGAGCGGGGGGTAAAAATGCATGAACTGTGAAACGAAACTCAACTCAACATTTTTTAGTCTTCTTTTCTTACCATGGCATGCCACATGTTAATTAAAACTGAAAAGCTACACACACACGCACACACAATATATAGATCGAGAGCGTGTGGCATTCTTGAAGCTTATCAACGTAAGTCGGAATATCTCTTGCTCTTGCTCTCTGCTCATCTAACGACTGCCTTTTCTTTCACTTCAATTAGTGGTTTCATGTTGTGCATGGCAGAGAGGCGGCAGGCAACTCTTGAGATTTATATCAAGCATATGTGCAGCGAGTGTACCTCCCCCCTTTATTACAGCCCGATAGCCCCCGCCTTGCCCCACCGTGTTGCATGTCTGTCTGGCAGGATTAAATTGTATGCTGTGCTGCCAGGCTGTTGCCAGTCGTTCATCAACGTCTTGGCCTTCTTGTTGCAGTTTGTCTGCGGCTTCAACTTGCAACTTCTTCGGGTGTTGTCTTCGTCTACTTCGTCTTGCTGCTGCCACTGCTGCAACTCTGAGGTTTCAGCAGCCTTGTAGCAGGTGCTACATTTCTGATAGACAAAGTGTCAAATGAGTAATGCAAAACAGTTCGTCGAGCGACGAGGGTAAGACACGGGTATACATGTACGAGTACACTGCGAGAAATAGCTGAGAGTTAAGTATGGCTTCTCTTCTTTAAAGTATTTTCCACAGTTTGCTTGAACTACTATACCCTTTCTATATACTATATCCTCTCTCTAGCTAACATTCCCTGGTTTCATTTCTCCCCTCCATTATTTTCTCTCAGTGTAGTCAGTTGCAAGTTGCAGCAAGTTTACGTATGCTTTACTTTATTATGACACGCAATTTGGATGCTTGTGTTTGGTTTGTTTTATTGCATAAAGGATTTTCGAGCCCAAGGATTCGTCGACTGACTCACTGACTGCCTCTCTGGCTGGCTTCCTGCTTGGTTAGTTAGTAGCTACTGCCAGCTGTCATGCATATGAAAGTAGGTCGTAAATCTTCAGCACGAATTATTTTCATATCACGTTGTTGTTGTTGCATATTTGATGGACAGGCAACTGCAGCTATGATTAATAACTGCAAATTGCTATAATAGATCGAGTGATTTTCATTGACGCATATATACTATATATGTACATATACATATACTAGTTGAATGCTTGTCAGTCATAACTCGCAGCGGAAATTTTAATTTCGTATGCATCTCCAGGGTATCTAATAACATTGACGCCATTGCCCCCCAAGACACACAGTTGCCAGACAACTTTTGATGTGTCAGCTAATGTGGCTCAAAGTATGAATTTACTGCCTAGGTACTCGACTTAATTACATGCATCTGCAATTAGCAGCAGCTGTGAGTTCATATGAATTGCAACTGCAATTACTTGGGAAAATATGCCACAAAAAGACATACTATCATGACAAATGGCAAATACAATTAGCAATAGACTTGAATTTATTACCTCTCTTTAGTCTTAATTTTGACTTAAGTTGGGCACAGAGTAAAATCTTTGTTTAGATCATTTTAAGCCATTTAAATTGCGTTTATTTTAGTCTCTATTTTGACTTAAGTTAAGCACAAATTACGAACTTGGTTTTAGACGCTTTTAGTCATTTCATTTACAGTTTATTTCAGTGTCGATTTTGACTTAAGTTGAGCACAGAGTAAAAACTTATATTGAAATATTGATGTGCTGAAATATTGATGTATTGGTACATTGGTAATGATACATTGATATATTGGATTATTGATATATTGAAATATTGATATATTGAAATATTGATGTATTGATATTGATACATTGATATACTGGATTACTGATATATTTGTAACTTATTATTTTGAACTTATTTGGAGTCATTTTAAGCATAAAATCGTAAAATCAACGAATTATGACGCCTGTACGTGTGAGAGCATCGACTGTGCCTGAGAAAGCAGCGCTGCAAAGCAAAACGCACATGTGATAGAAATTATGAATTTTAGCACCACTACTTTAAGCCATTTCATTTACAGCTTGTTTATGAGTTAGATGTATGCATATTTCAAGTGAGAATTGTACTGAAACTAAGAATGTTAAAATTTAAAAATAAATAATAGAATGGTTATATTTATATTTGAGAACATTTTTGTTTTGAATTAAATTACATTTATATCAGAATAAGTATATTATATATAAAGATATTTTATATAAAAATTGTTCTGAAACTAAGAGTGATTAAAATTAAAAATAAGCGCTACATTTTGTATTTATATTTGATGTTTGTTTCCAGTTTCAGTTCTACTCGTCTTTGAATTTATGTTTTAAATTAAATTAAATGTATAGCACAATTGGAAATATATTATATAATCTTGAAAATACATTATTTGATATATTTAAGTAGAAATTTTTCGTTTATTCAGACTTTTAGCAATAGTATCATTAAATATCAAAATAAATAAAACTAATTAAAAAAGTTTAAAATGACTTTATGCTAATGAGTTTAACTATAAAATCTATTTACTATATCATAGCACGCATTTATTTGTTGACTTTAATTAGGCAGAGTGCTTAGCAATTTAATTTGTTTTTCAAAGGGATACTATTATAACTAGGAGCACTACACACGCTGACTAGTTTCGTTTTCTATTAAAGAAACTTTAATTATCTCAACTTTAAACATGGCATAACCATGTCAGGTCAGTTCAGGCGACCCACACAGGACCTTTTGCTATACCCATTAACCTGGTCATAGTAACTTATGCCCCAAGTCCTGTATTTTTCTTCTTTTTTTCAACTCGTTCTCATGTCAGTCGAAGAGCAGTAGCCTGACCTTTTCATAATTAGTTTCATTTTTGCAGCTGTCGTTGAGTTTGCCTTTTGGGCTACCATTTTACATAAAACGGGGCCCTGTGTCCACAATTTTAATTGAATAAAGTGCACTTTGAGACAGAAGGCAAAAAAAACGAACGAAGAGCTGCCCCGAAGCTCCCTGAACTGTGCCAAACAACTTGTCACACTTTCATTGTGTAATGTCCTGTTCGTAGAAGACAGAGGGGGCGAGGGGGCGAGGGGAGCGCAGCTGTGAAGCGTACAGAATGTTCATAAAATTACGCCAATAACCCAGTGCACTTTATAACCTCAGTAAAGAGGAGGGACACAGAGATAGTGTAAGAAGAGTTATAACATCTTATAGAGGCCTACTCTACTTAAGACACATAAAGAGGCAAGAGCAAGGGGAGGGGAGGGCAGTGGCGGGTACACACTTATGCCACCCTCACTCCTGCATGTTAGCCCCATTCATTTTTGTTAATTTATAGCCAAGACAACAAGCGGAAGAGACAGCGACAAAGAGGGGGAGGGGAGGGGAGGGGGTAGACGAGACCATTGCACGTCGCAAGTGGCAATGCTTAAAACTTTTTGCTACGTGACACGACAAGTGGCATGAGCGGGGGGTGTGTGTGTGGTGGCATGTACTGCTGCTGTGGCTGTTGCCAGCATTTAGCTCAATACGTGGCTCAATATGCGCGCACGCACACACGCACACACCTACGCACACACACACACACACGCACAGCTTGCGTTTAAGGACAGTGCTTCAGACAGTTGTAGTTGAAGCATATTCTCTCTGCTGTCTTTTGGCTGCCTAATTTCCTTTTTCAGTAACCTCCACACACACTCATATATACACACTCACACACACACACACATCTACATAAAAATCAGGTCATGTTCGCTGCTCAAAGTAATGGAATTTGTAATGCGTTTGCCGGCTCAACCTCAACGCTGAGAGTTGCTCAACCCATCCAAAAAGTTCTTTGCCGCGGAATGTCGTTGTGTGTGCGAGTGTGTGTGAGTGTGTGTGTACTCCTGTGTTGCTGTCTTGTCAAAGCTACCCACCTGCCCCCATAGCAGACACTCTGCCTCTGCCTTTATCATTCACTCTACCTCCTCTTATATCTCCTCTTCTATCCCTTTTCTCCTCTCCGCAAATTAACTGCTTCGTGTGCTGCTCTGCTTTGCTTTTTGGACTCCATCCTCCCCCCTATCCGGGCATAACCACTGCTTGCTCTTTCACGCTGCTTCCCCTTCTATGGCTCTGCTCCAGCTGCTGCCTCTGCTCCTGCTGGTTGTCAATGGTACGACTCAAGTGCCCGCATCGAAGACTAAAGTTGCTCAAGTTCCTTCTTCTATACTGACTTCGCATCGTTTCGCTTGTTTGCCATTATTAACAATCTTTGTGTTGGCGCAATGTGTTTCAGTCCCCCAACCCCCACCACACCCTCCCCTCATCAGCCTTTAGCACTCGCCTGCAAATGTATTCAATTAGTTAACTGAGAAAAATTATATCATTAGCTGAAAAACGCGCAGCAGGCGAAGACGCTAGCAAACAGGATGTAAAAGCAATGCTAGGGCAGCTATTGTTGCTAGTTCCCACTTCTCCACTTCTTCTGCTCCTCCTCCTTCTGCCAGTTATGCGTCTGCTTCTTCTTATTCCCCACAGCTTCCATTCAGGTTTATTAAAATTAATAATTGCTTCTTGCCAAGTCGTTTGCCTGGATGGCCAGCTATGTGTGTGTAGGTTGTGCCTCAAGGGATACTTTGATACGCTTGTTGAAGTAGGTTTTGTTACCAGTCGACAAACGGGCAGACGGACGGATAGACGGACGGACAGGTGGTGGGCAGTTGTAATGATGGCACATTGTTAAACGAGCAGTGCAAATTGACAGTTGAGTGTGGGCTGCTGAGGCAGCTCTAAAGTTCAGTCAACTTAATTTGATTTTCAACTTATTAAAATGCAAAGGTATCAAATATTTTAGTACAACTTTATTTAATTAGAATTTCACTTCACTCGATTTTTATTTAACTAGAATTTTATTAATTGGAATTCTATTACATAAATTATAATTATAAGAATTTTTATATGAGTTTTTAAATAATAAGAATTTTTATATAATTTTATAAGAATTATTAATTGGAATTCTCTTACATAAATTAAAATTATAATTAATAAAAATTTTTATATAAAAGTTGTTATTTAATAAGAATATTTATAAAATTGTTATATAATTTTTATATAATTAATATTTTTTTAATCTTTTTTAAGAATATTTAGTTAGATTTTTTGATAAGAAATTAATTCAAAAAGGATTTGATTTAACTAGAGTTTCATTTTATTGAAGCTTCATTTAATTCAAATATTAAATAATTAGAATTTTATTTAATTGAAATTCTATAACATATTTTAAAACTGCAATTTATAAAAATGTATGTAGTTAGATTTTTTTATAATTTTTTTGAGAGATTAGTTAATGATTATTTTGATGAGAAATACACTTATTAATTTTTATTTTTAACTCATTTTGATTTTATTTCTTTGGAATTTTATTTAATTGCAATTTAATGGGGATTCGATTTTTTTTGGGAATTTATTTAATTGCAATTTATTTAAATTGACTTGAATATAATTAGCATTTTATTTATCATCAAACTATCTATAAATATCTATACTTTATTTTATATCATCAGTTTATCAAATTTACTCACAGCCTAATATTTAATTAGAATTTTATTAGATTTAATTTGCGACTAATTTATTCATTTACAGCCCAATTATAACGTAAATTTGCATTTTTTAATGTAATTTATGTACCGAGTGGCTGCTGTATCAATTACCTTTAATTTACTACCAGTGAGCCTCATTTAAAAAGTTGCCAAAAAGTTTTAGCTGTCCATTAAGTAAATGTATTCATCATACTCTATGTATACATTTCTACTTTTATTTTATCGTTCGGCAATTTAATTCAATTTGCGCGACTATTAAAATTGCTGCTGCTGCCGCTCTGTTTGCTTTAATCCGATTAAATTCAATTGAGCGTGCATTTGCCAGCCAAATATATGTAAACGTATACACACATATACGTATATATATATAGGTCATATCAGATGCTCTTACTACCAATAACAAAAAAGAAAACTTTTCAAGTGCCCCGGACTAATGGCGAAACTTCTCTGTCTACAGATTGGCAACAAGGCGGCAAGGCGGCAACAATACGCTCTCATTTGCCCCCCAGCCACGCCCCATTTAATGGCCCACACAAACATCGATATTGCCACCTTTTGCCCCCCGCTGTACACCACTCCACTCCAGAATGGTGCGGTGTTGCCACTTCCCCATTCCATGGGGTATGTTGCTCTATTTTGAGTGCATGCCACAAATTGCAGCTATCAAACTTTAGGTTGAAGCATTTTGCAAAATGTTTAAAAATACAAAGTGCAAAATGCCAATAAACAAAACGAATGAAAACAAACCCGAAAAACAACAACAAGAACAACAAGTGAAGCAACTACGAGAAGTGCGACACATCGCATAGAGAACATGGCACATTCCAATGCTAAGCAAAATTTTCTATTTTCACACACTCGTTGGCCCAAATCCAAGAAATATAGCAAGCAGATATATATCCAACTATCTATATGAATATCCATACCAACACACACATTCACACACACACACACCGATTCCCCACTCAAGTGTGTGCTAAAGAAAAGTTTTTTTGTCGAGCGGGAAATCCGCGGAAATCGCTGGCAAAATAATAGTAGTAATAAAAATAGGAATAAAAAGAATTATTCCATTCGCTCTGTTTGCATGCGAGCAAGTGGCAAAAACCAAACACCAGACAGACAGACAGAAAAAGCGAGCACGACGTCAGTCAGCGTGGACACATGCGGCGTATGAGTAACGCGATTGCAATGTGACCCAAACGGGCAGACACTACGGTATTTCTCGGGCTAAACGAAAGCAAAAGCAAATAGAAGAAAAGAAAAAAAACAGAAATAGCACACATTTTTCCGTTTTTACAATTATTATATTTGCGTGGAAATTATAATTAACTGTAGGCCACAAAGGCCTGATCTAGTGCTCATAATAACAATTACCATTTATGGCACAGTGGATCAAGTTCAAACTGCGAGTGAGTACGCATTAAGCTCGCCAGAGTCGTTAAGGTTAGCTTAGTTAATACACAGCCCAAGTCCAAGTTCAGTTTTAGCTATTAAACTGTAAGGTCTTCAAGCAGTCAAGTACTTTATTGTCATGGCATAATAAACAATTGCGTAAAACGCTCAACTTGATGACAGACGGACTATCAAAATAATAGACAAAATACTTTAAACAGCATTTATACAAAAACTCGGTTAAACTAAGGCGAAATACAGCTATTTATTTGGCTACAATCCTTTGTATAATCTGCATATTTATAAACAATCAGAGACATATAGTAAGTATATAATAACTATAGAAAAGATCTTGGAGAAACGCTATAAAAGTTATAATTAAAATTATTTGTTTTAATTTTAATTTAATAAATATTTTAAAGAGAATTTATTGAATATATACTATATATTCTGTATTTTTTGCTGTATACTTTTAACTCCAAGCCTGATAAAAATTTCCTTGAAATTAATTGTTATATATGTTATTTATACAAATTTTAATAAATATTTTATAGAGAGTACTTAATAGAGTATTTATGTAACATAAAGTAAATATTTTGAATTTTTTGCTGTATACTTTCGAACCTTAAATAATTCATAATTTAAATAAATTGTATAAAATATATAAAAAATTTAATAAACATTTTATAAAGAGTACTTTATAGAAAACTTATTTTATATATAGCTAATATTCTGAATTTACTATATTGCTGTCTACTTTCAACTTTTATAATTAATTTATACTATTTAAAATAAATTGTATAAAATATATACAAAATTTAATAAACATTTTATAGAGAGCACTATATAAAGACTTTATTTAATATATAGTTAAGATTCTGTTTTTTCTGCCGTATTCAACCCTAAGCCCTAAGCCCCATAACATATGTAGAAACTCTAGTAATTCCCTTGAAATCCCAAGAGCTGACTTTACTGCCTTACAATCCAAACAAATTTACAACTTAAACAGTTTAAGTGAAGTACTTTCAACGAATTTGTACATCTCTAAGCAACCGAGTGAAGTGCTGATCCAGACAAAATGCTCAAACATAGGGGATTTGTTTCAGCGTATGGCACTGTTAATTGATTCAACTAGCAACGGGACAGCTGGCTAACAAGGCGTGTGTGTGTGTGTGCACATCAAAGGGATTTGCACAAAACTATTTAATATAAAAATATACAGAAGGACTAGCCAAGCAGCAGACAGGTTACCCTTAGCACGATAACAAAAGGCGCCAAAACTCTGGGCAGGGAGAAGAGCAAAGGAAAGAGAGAAAGTAAAACCCTTTGACTCTTGAACTGGCGACACTCTGGCCAGAATGCGGCGATTTGTAGCATGTGGCATGTAGCAAGCGGACACCGTGGGGTGTCCACATGTTTTGTGTGTGTGTGTGTAAGTGTTGACACTAGAGATGTTGTTGATATATCGAAACATCGTTGGGCGATATAGAACCCCAGGTCACAAGGATATTGATAATGATTCAGTGATGTATTAGATTGTTTATTTATATTGATATCGATATATTCAGTTTTTTATACAAATTGATATTGAAATATTAATATATTGAAAAATTTATGTGTTGAAATATTGATGTATTGATACATTGGTATATTGGATTATTGATATATTGAAATATTGATACATTGATACATTGATATTGATATATTGGATTATTGAAATATTGATATATTGAAATATTAAAATATTGATGTATTGATATATTGAAATATTGATGTATTGATACATTGATATTGAAATATTGATGTGTTGAAATATTGATGTATCAATAATACATACATTGATATATTGGATTATTGAAATATTGATACATTGATATACTGAAACATTGAAATATTGATGTAGTGAGACATTGATATATTGGATTATTAATATATTGAAATATTGATATATTGATGTATTGATACATTGATATTGATACATTAATATATTGGATTATTGATGTGTTGAAATATTGATATATTGAAATATTGATATGTTGAACCATTGAAATATTTATATGGTGATATATTGAAATATTGATATATTGAATTATTGATATGGTGATATATGTATTGATATTCCTTCATTTTAAATTCCTATTCATATTCGTTTTAAATTCATATTGAAATTCATTTTGATATTCATATTCATATTTATTTCATATTTATTTTGATATTCAGATTCATATATGTATAAAGATAAAATTTTTCTCGATTTCACATTTTTTGTTACATTTATCGATATTTTTATCAAATATCATCCCTAGCTGACGCTGATGGACACGTGGAGAAACTTTTCACAGCAAAACAAACAGCGAGTGGTCAGGGCTCGAGAGGGGGAGTAAGGGACAGGGGGACTGCTGTCGTCTACATGTAAGGCTGTCTGTACTGTTTGCATAAAATATGTAATTCAATTTATACTTTTACTGCTGTGTGTGTGTGTGTGTGTGTGTGTGAGTGTGTCTGTGTTGGATGCAAGGTTTTCTCTGTTTTTTTTTGGCTTGTGGCAGGCGACAATTAGAATTTCTGATAAGCCACCGTTAAAGCTGCTGCCTGTCAATCGTCAGACAACTGTCGCAGTGCCTCAACAGCATGGGTGTGTGTGTATGTGTGTGTTAGAGTGTGTGGTCGCCATAAAGCAAACGTAAAGCCATAGCAAAACTTGGAGTTTTGTGTGGAATTAGTGCAAAGAGACGCATAAATAACACACACACACACGCCGTCTAACACCTAAGTTTGAAAGGGGTGTGCCTTGATTTTAGCTCCACACACAAATCTCTGAGTGTATGTGTGTGCGTGTTTTTTTGGCGTCCATGAAGTGGCTTTAAATGCAAATATTTTACATTGATATGCTAAGCAGATGCGTCTGCTGCGAGAGCACTGTCTGGAGCGTTTAGAATGAACCACAAAATTCACTGGCGACTGTCTTGATATTATTGTTGTAGTCGCTGTTGATATTTCCAGCTAGTTGCACACTGCATTTTAAGTACTCCGAAAGAGATCAGTTAATGAATGCAGACAATTTATGATGAAACAAAGAGCTAAACTGGCAAGAAAACTATCCATAATGGAATAGAGTGAACTGAATTCTAGTGTCAATAGTAAATCTGAATAGAAGACAATGATTGAATGAATGAATACTTTATATAATAACTCGTATTAAACTAAAAAACTATCCATAATAGACTAGAGTAAACTGGGTTCTATCCATAATGGAATAGAGTAAACTGAATTCTAGTGTCAATAGTAAATCTAAGTAGAAGACAATGATTGAATGAATGAATACTTTATATAATAACTCATATTAGGTTAAAACTATCCATAATAGAATAGAGTAAACTGGGTTCTATCCATAATGGAATAGAGTAAACTGAATTCTAGTGTAAATAGTAAATCTAAGTAGAACACAATGATTGAATGAATGAATACTTTGTATAATAACTCATATTAAACTAAAAAACTATCCATAATAGACTAGAGTAACCTGGGTTCCAATGTAAACAGTAAAAAGTCTGACTAGAAGACATTCATTGAATGAATAAATACAACTAACACTCGCAACTAAAATAAATAGTTAAGTCTCTAAACAGTAGAACGAATACTTAATACAAAAACTCATGTTAAACTTAGTTTCTAAATAGGAGAACGAATACTTAATACAAAAACTCATATTAAACTAAGTAATACACCCTTTAGACTTCATTACTCTTAGCCTCAATAATACCCAACTTAAAGTCTGTAAATCAATCACTCTATTTCAATAAAAACATTTGCATTCACTCAACTTGCTTAAATTGTAATAATATTTGCAGCTTTTTACTAATAAATCTCTCATGGCAAACCTTAAACTCAACTCAATTCATTTCCCACAACCCACAACGAGTTCATTGACCAAAAGCTGTAGACAATTTATAAATCGTTCAACAAGACTTTCAATCAATAAAAGAATCTCAAATCTCGTTAAACATCTCTTCAGATATGCATAAATTGACGCCTTCTAACCTGTGGCTTATCAAAGTTTTGCCTTTCACCCAAATCTCCCATTGAAATGCATAAATTAAAATCCAAATCAAACATCAAATCATATGAAAAGAATACTGAACACAGCATCCAATCAAAAGGCAACGTGAGTAGCCTGACAACTACGACATTTGAATATGAAATGAAATATGTATATAATTAAATCAAATCAAAAAAAGTAGGGAAAGCTACAGTCGGACGCAAAGCTACAGTCGGACGCAACCGACAGTAGGTGACCCTGTACTTTGGTTTGCCCTGGGCGTCGTTAACAGCAGCAGCATATATGAACGTACTCACATACACATATACATTCACTTAGGCATACACACATACACACAAACACATATACATACAATTATTCGCTCAAATACAAAAAACAATAACCAATACTCATACATACATTCATACTCACAATCAAAAATCAAGCATACGCCCTAGTGGCCGCGTACACTGTGGCTTCCCCCCACCCCTACCCAAATGCCTGGTACTGAAAATTGTTTGTCCAATATCTCCGGTGTTTCGTATCCGATTGGGCTGTAACTCGCACCAAACATCCAAAGCATATAAATCTTTAATCCTACAAGAAAGGAATCCAGTGACTCTAAAACTGTATATACTAAGAACATTTTTGTAAATTTGAGGGGGAGGGGGATGACTTTTCAAACATTTGAAATAAACTTGACCTGCCTATGTAATACACGAACCTAACAAAAAAAAAATCAAGTCTCTAGCTCTTATAGTTTGCGAGATCTAGGTGTTCATACAGACAGACAGACAGACGGACAGACGGACAGACGGACAGACGGACAGACAGACAGGGCTATATCGACTCAGCTCGTCGTCCTGATCAAGAATATATATACTTTATGGGGTCTGCCACGCCTCCTTCTGCCTGTTACACACAAATGTCATTTGCACAAACCTAATAGACCCTTTGTACTTTTTTAAAGTACAGGGTCTAAAAACTAAAAGTAGAAAAGTCAGCAAAATAATGGCACATAATCAAATGAACTAAAGTGAACTCTCAAATGAAATTTGTTGCATATATTTTGCTCAGCTCACAACTAATTCAATTAGCACAATGAAACTGCCACACACAAAGACCAGCAGGCAGGATACCAAGAGGCAGCAACAGCAGCCTTTGATTGCCAAGTTGACTTTCAGCTAGAAACTGTAGACACCAATTCCACACAGGCTAAAGGCTGTGCTAAGAACGGGTCCTTGCACTCCGTCGTAACAAAGCAATTGGGTCCAGGCCAAAAAGGAATCTAATGTAGACCAACGCGTTGAATAAGTAAGCTCAAACTCCAGTCTCTCTCCCACACCCTGGCTCAATGCCTGGCACTGACACTGGACTCCTTGGCAAAAATTTTGTACACGGCACACACGCGTCATGGATGCGCGTGAAGCTATTCGTATGCTGCCCCATACATGTGTGGCATGTGTGGCAAAGAGAGAGCTAGTGCTTTCACAATGCCAGGAAACTTCTGGCAGCCAAGCAGGACGACGACGTCGAGGATGGCAAGCATGACGCTCAAGGCTCAAGTGCACTAAATGCAAGCGGTAACATCCGTTTTATAAACGCAAAGCCAAGCAAATGCACTGGGAGAAACTAATGGATAAATGTAGGAAAAAAGTGAGAATCCTTAAGACATATAGCGTATATTCATATAATACTTATATAGGACTAAGTACCTTATTGACTTATCTATTTCATAACGGTAACATATAAAGTTTTTTATATTTTTATATTTTTCTATATTTCTATATTGAATATATGTAGGAAATAATATATGAAAGTAAGCCAGGACATTTCTTAACATATATTTATAACGTATAGTCATATAATACACTATATAATTAAAAACTTTATTGACTTATCTATTTTATTACGGTATCATACAGTTTTTCATATATTTTTTAAAAATATTTTATATACATTTTTTAAAATTTTTTTTTTTTATTTTACAATTTTTTTATATTTTTAATATATATTTTACATATTTTTTATTTATTTTAAATATATTTTTTTTATATTTTTTTTTATATTTTTTATATTTTTTTTTACATATATTATACATTTTTTATATATATTATACATTTTTTTTATATATTATACATTTTTTATATATATTATACATTTTTTATATATATTATACATTTTTTATATATAGTGTTTATTTATTTTAGATATAGTTTTTATTTATATTTTATATATTTTTTTATATATTTTTTGTATATTTCTTATATTTTTATTATTACAAATTTCTCACAGTGTTGTCAACGGCACCAACTTCTTTCTATTCAGTTTGCAAAACAAACCTGTGCACTCACTGAACTCTGCCATCCTGTGACAATTTCTATGGCAGCTAGCTCCATTCACCCCGCATCCTCCATACTCCCCTCTACCACTACCCTCTTCTATATACTCTGTTGGTTTTTTGTTGAAGCCATTTTACGCTTTTACGCCGCAATTGTTGTGGCACAACTGCATTGAAAGGCGTTGCACATAAACTTGTGGCAAAAAGAAAGAATGACTTTAAAACTAAGCCATACCATTGTGTGTGCGAGTGTGCGGCATTGTGTATGTGCACAGTTTGAGCGGCACTGGGAGTTTGCATTTTTAGGCCGGCGTCAATGCATTGTGCACAGGTCACAGGTCACTGTAATGCCTTTTGGGCCAGCTGCCAAACAAAGTTCATGAACTTTATGAACTCGAAAAAACCAATCAGCAGTGCCTGTCAAACTGTACAAGAGCATTACTCATACATACGTGACAGCGAGTGTGTGTGTGTGTGTGAAAAACTCATTATCAAATTGCCTAAACTCGGCACAGAACATGACAGTCGACAATTTATGTAGCAATTGGCACTGTCAGTCGCTGCTCCCCAAAGACCGCTCCACCTGACCATGACGTAAATGAACTTGGACATCATCAAGTGGTTGGGTCGGTAGGAGTGGTTGCTTGACTGTAAAAGCAAACATAAAGCAAGCAACACACACACAACACTCGCTCGCACTTCATGCTCCACTCAGACATGCTCCACATTTGTCTCATGCCGCATGTCACAAAGTCGCCACGTCACGATGGCGACAAGGATGATGGAGCAATGGCAGGTAACATGTAGCATGCAGCATGTGGCATGTGTGGCAGGCATGGGAGTCAGCTGAGCAGCCATTAATAACTGGGTTATGTAAACGGAAGAATGCGAGACGCACTGTCTGATAAAAGTTTAAGATAAAAGCGAAGCAAGCTCCCTCCTGTCTCTGATAAATAAAATACTAACAAAGAAATGACAAATTTCAATACGATGACATGCCGCAAAAGGCGAGTATATTGTGTTCATACTACAAAGCACATGCGTATAATTCGCATAATACCAACAGTTTAGGGCAAGTAACAATAGCTACACTCAGCAAAAAATAAACTAGGAATTGCAGACTTGAGTTGGCGTTAAAAAATCTACTTAAAGGCAATAATTTATACTAATAAAAAATTCATTTAAATAGGTGCTGAATTGCTCATTAAAAAACTTAAAATTTTTGTATAAATAAACATAAATAAATTATATCAACTTTAATTCAATAGAAAGTAGTTAATTAAATTGAAAGAAATACTAGTTATGCAATTTTATTATTTTTAAATATATATAAATATATATTTTATTTTATTTTAAAAACTTGTTATATATATTGGCTACTTATACAATTTTCAAAATATACATATTTTTTGTATAAATTTTAATAATTTTTTTTATTATTATTTATTTTTACACATTTCTTTTATAAAATGTTCCTTATTTTTTTTATATACATATATGTTTATTTATATATTTTATTTATTTTTATACATTTTTTGTATATATTTTTATATTTTTTTTATTATTATTTATTTTTACACATTTATTTCATAAATTTTCTATATTTTTTTATATACATATGTTTATTCATATCTTTTATATATTTGTATACATTTCTTTAATATATTTTTATAATTTTTTTTTATCATTATTTATTTATACACATTTTTTTCATATATATTTGTACATCTTTTTTTTTATATACATTTATTAATTTCTTTTATATGTTTATTTTTATACATTTCTTTAATATATTTGTATGCATTTTATTCAATTTTTTTCTTCTCTCACTTTTCAGTGTACCAAACCCTATACCCCTTTTAATACATCGCTAAGTTTGTGCTGCATTTTAATGCCGGAAGGAAAGTCTTGTGTAGTGTATTTCTTTTTAGCTTGCTTGCATAATTGTCACACGTTTGAATTGTTTATTTTATTTTATTTTTTCCTTCTTCGTTACATGATTTCAATTTAATTGCTGTGGCATGGCAAGTGTCAACAATTATCAAGTATACGCCACCTGTGCCAGCGGCGCCAGAGACGTGCGTCAATTGGCAGCTGGAAATTAATTGAGCGCACTCATGAGACTGCCAATTAGCGGCAACATAGCAAATTTATAGTCTGTTCAGTCTGTTCAGTTCAGTTGAGTTCAGTTCAGTGGGGTACGAAATAGAAAAAATAGAAATAAAGTATCAAATAAAATGGCACATATTAAGCCAAAGCGTGTGCAGCACATCAAAAAACACGCTATTAAAAAGTAAAGAAGCTGCGATAAAATCTGTGAAAAGTATTTTCCCCCACACGCTAGAGAAAAATGTCAAAAATTAGCAAACGAAAATAAATGAACAGAATGTGGTGGAGAGAAGTAGGAGAAAAGAGCGGGGTAAACTGACAGCAGAATGAGCCAAAAGTTGAGCATAAAAAATAACAACTTTTCCAAGTTTTTTGCTCAACTCTTTGCTTGCTTTCCGCTATCTGCTGTGGCCTGACAAAAGACAGTAACAAACAGCAATAGTAGCAGCCAAATGGTCATCATAATATTGTGCTAAACTTGAAACCACAAAGAGAAAAGAAAACGTTGAAAATTGCCGCTAATTTTGACAGCAAATTGTTGTAATTATCTACTGTCTTTCACTCTCAGATTCCGCTAATTAAAAGCCTCAAAAGCAGGAGGAAAAAATAAGCAAAGTTAAAACTTTTATCAACTCTGATAAAAGCCGCAGCGCACAATTAAACATTTTTTTTTTCGGTTATCTCTCTGTTTGTTTGGAAAACAAAAGATTCTTTCTGAGAGGTTTAAAAATAGCTTAAGCAGATACCAATAATATCAAAAATGTATCTCACAGATACACAGATATGTAGTGCATATTGTACAGACACAAGCGGCAAGTGCTTTTGTTTGTCTTTCGCTCACTTCTTCAGCTCTCGCGTTGTCTCCCCCTCAGTCGCTGTGAGTAAATGGAAATGCTGTAGCTGAAAGCAAAAGTTGCCCACGCATAGATAAACGTTGGCAATGAATGAAGCAAACCAAGAGGAAATCCATAGCAAGAGGCGCAAACAAATTACAGCCCCAGCAAATGACAGCTGAAGACCAGAACAAGAACAATGACAATCCCAAGCACAATAACACTTTTGCCTATCCGACTATAACAAAAGCAATACACAACACACACAACACACACACATAATGCCAACTTAACGCCAACAAACTACGACTAATGTATACCTCGTGTTGATAATAATTCATCAAGTCAACATTATCTGCCGTAATTACAAGTACAAGCTCCAATAATGTACAGCTATAGACTAAAGATTTATGCCATTTAATATTAGTTAGGCCCATATGTAATATGCATGACTAAAGTCTTTGTACACTCAGATTTAGCCTCACAACAGCTGTAGAATATTTTTTTGAAAATATGTTTATTGTCAACATAATTAAAATAAAATTTATTTAAATATATATATTGCCAAAAATAATATTAAGAAATTTTGTTTAATATATATGATCAATTCTATGGCATAATTTCTTTTCTCAGAATATTTTTTCACAATTTTAAATCAAACTTTCAAAATACAATTTTAAGTCAATTTTTAAAATATATTTTAAAATGCTTTTTAATAAATGAGTAAGCAGTATTTTAAAGAACTTTATTTTAATCATTTTATAAATAAATATGAATAGTATAATTTCTGATAACACTATATAATATAATATAATATAATATAATAAATAAATATGAATAGTAAAGTATTAATAAATTTTATGATTCAAAATTATGTTTCATTTTCATGATTCAATTTTATTATTAAATTTAGTTATTCAGACCTGTTCTGAATTTCGATTCCGAGTAAATTGATCGGAATCGTTTTGATTCCAAACGTTTTTTCTGTTCTGACATTTCAATTCCGAGCAAAATCGTTTTGAAAATGAGTGCCTATGAGCAGTCGGAATGAAAAGGATTTGGCAAATTTAACATGTATATGGTTGTTTTAGCGCCCTGCACTATGAAATTTCCCCTTTCAAAACGACTCGTTATTCAGAACAGGTCTGATTATTCCAAATAAAATTCCACAGCAATAAACAAATTGTTAAAATATTTTCCATAATTTATTTTATAATATATAATCAAATTTATGATTCAATTTTATTATTAACATTTGCTATTATTGCAAACCAAATTCCACAGCAATAGCAATAAATAGTCAAACTATTTTCTAACATTTATTTTATAATATTTATAATGCTTTTATAGTTAGTTTTTATTATATGTACTTATGATGATGACATTGGAAATAGGATTTAGTCTTAGTTCTTAGAGGATTATCAACTGGACGCTGAACTTCAATTTAGTCTTGATTTTGATACTGGTTTATTAAATTTTACAACATTTATTTCGACTATTTTTAAATTATGACATATTTTTTTAAAATTATACAAAATGAATTATACAAAATAAATAGAGCTTTTTGTGATGATCAACTTAAGAAGAAGAAATACTTGAATCATTCTATGTTTTCTTAAGACAAAACATTAATCATCGCTATTTGTTAGTTTTGGAATTCTATTCTAGAATTCTATTCTTTTCTTATTCAAATTTTAACTATGTCATCATTAAATTATTGCAAGGAATTATTTCAAATTTTATTTAAGCCTTTTTCTCCTCTCTGCAGCCTCACATTGTCAACTTAATACCAACTGCAAATAAACAGCTTAAGCTGCTGCTACACCTGAACAGCAGCTACAGAACTAAACTGCCACGCCCCAAATTACAGGGTACAACTAACAAAGGCGGCAGAGGCTTAGAAATTTTGGCCATACAAAAGCAAAAGGTTTTTGTGTGTGTTTTTGCATTGGAATTCTAAAAATAAGCTAAACGAAATATGCATAGAGACTGTGGGGGCGGAGGAGGCCGCAATAACAAACACAAAACAGAGCAAATTGTGGGCGGACGTATGTGCTGAGGGCGTGGCAGAGAAGAGCGCAATCAAGCGTAGTTTCCCAAAAAATTCAACTACAAAACGCAAAACTACACGAGCAGCAGAAAATGAAGAAAAAAAGGTAAAAAATCATAAACTGTTTGAGGAAGACAGTGGGGCAAATTGTAACAGACAGCAACAGTAACAACAGCAACAACAGCAACAACAACTGTAATAATAACAACAACAAGAGCAAGGGCAATACTCATAAAAATGTTTACGCACATTGAGCAGAAGCAACGACAGGCGCGTGTGTGCCAAAGGCAACACCACCTGCTCCAAAAAGGGACAACGGGACACAAGGACAACAGTAGGACAGTGGGACAACTGCTGAGCATAATGTATGAGTGTGTGTGAGTGTGTGTGTGTGAGGGGATACGTCGGGCATTGGCAAATTGAAAAGCAAAAGAAGAAAAAACTCAGGCAAATTTAAGTAGTACAATATTTTGCACTCGTGTTGCTGCAACTGGCAGTAAAATAAAATGAAAATTGTTTTTCATACTATATGAATAAAACACGGAAAATATACATACTCGTATATGTATGTACATACTGTAATAGAAATGTAAACGAACTCTATGTAACACACAAATAATTCATTAGACTCAAGTTAGATATAACCAGGTTGAAGGAAAATGTAAGCCAACAATCTGGCAACGCCAAAAGAATTCAATTAAATGTAAATAAAACAATATGGCAACTCCAAAAACGGCAGAGGTAGTAGTAAGTAAGTTTTATTAGTATACTTTTAAATTGCGAAATAATTATAAAATTCAAAATAAAATATATTTAATTAAATCAGATTAGAAAACAACAATAAAATGAACTCTTTACTACATTTAATCTAAGCTTTAGATCAGCGGTGGCCACGCTAATGCTCTGAGGGCAGAGTATGCTCTTTCCGTTATTACTCAAATGCACCAAAATGGATGCAAAAATTAAAAATAAATAAATAAATATTTTTGGGTGTTTATATTGCAGTCAAGTATCTACTATAGTTCAGTGGTGGTCACGCCAATGCTCTCAGAGCAGAGTTTGCTCTTTATGTTATTTCTCGACCAATCCTTATTTTTTGTGCATTTGTGCTAGAGTCACCTAACAGTATTACTTACGAGTTAGAATTTCGTGCCCACCGCTGCTTTAGTTATTACATTAGATTAGATTAGATTCTAAAGAGATTTCAATCGAGCGAACATTTAGACGAAAACTCATTAAGACTCTTCATAAGACTTCTGACGGCACACTGTAGGCTCAGAGGGCAGATTATGAAGTTAAGTATTGCCAAGGGCTATATCTAGAGGTTCTGCAGTGAAGAGGTCGAGGCTTCTATGTTAGGTCGAGGCTTTTAGGTAACTGAAGAACCCAAATATGAGGGAAACTCTATCTCGCAATCAAAGAAGTAAAGCTCAACCCTTGATAGCTAAGGACCTCAAGGTTCAGTAGAGTGTACAATAGATCTGTTTAGGTATCGGTACTTCATCCCCAATAATAATAATAATGCATATGAAAAACTACAATTAAACCGATTGAATTTTCCTCCACAATACACACTAACAGCATTTGCTTAAACAGGCAATGCGAATGCTTGCAGCTTTCGGTGTATAGAGGCATAGACCGAAAACAAACCACCGGCAATTCGCAATTTACATCTGCATTTAATTAATGTACATTAAATATTTACAAATTGCATTAAATTACCACACACCACACACAGTGGGTGAGTGGGGGAGGAGGGGGAGCAGACAGTTGTGCCACATACTACTATTCGGAATTGGATGAGCGTTGCAGTCGCGCGTTGCACTCGATGAGCGTGACGAGCAGCATAATGTGGCTATCCCACTCTAACTATCCCTCTCTCTTGTTCACTCCTTCACTCACTATCTCTATCATCGTGTCCAGCATTGCGTTCTGTGGTAAATTTGACTCAGCGTGCAAATTTGTTTCGATTTGGTGCGTGTTCCCGCTGTGGTTGCCACTTGAACACCCAATCCACTGAATATGCCACATACAGTGTGGCAAGTATGATGGAAAAGTGATTGAATAAAATTTAATAAAATTGGAAATGAAAGTATGAAGAACTATTCATTTCATTTACGCCAAAAAGTAACAAATATATTCGAATACATAACGAATAAATTTAAATGTATAATAATTTTATAAAAAATAATTAAAAAATTATCTTTTGTCTGATAAAGGAGCTTCTATTTTTCAAAGAAATGCCTGAAAAAATTATATTATAATTATAAAAATTCTCTTTAAATTTTCTAATTCAGATTATATTTATTAAATTGATTTTAAATTGAAAAAAATGGTAATGTTGATAATAATACTAATAATACTAATAACGCTTTTAATTTTAATCATTACTTTCAAATCAAAAACTCCAAAATATATATGTAAAAACTAAAAATCAATTACTCTAACTTGGATATTTTTTTAGGTTAATAAACTGATGTACTGAGAATTGAGAAACGATAATAGGGATAACAAATTCTATAGACAGAGCTATATACACATATGCCTATATATCAATAGATTTTTCAGACTACTTAAGGAATTCCTTCTTAATAGGGAGAACGAATTTCACAGCTCCATAGACAGATCTATATACACAAATAAATTAATAGATTTTCTTCAGACTAATTAAGAAATTCCTTCATAATAAGCAGAACGAATTTCACAGTTGCACAGACAGTTCTACAGACATTGATAGTAACAGATTTTTAAGACTACTTTAGAAAATATATATATCAAGCTATAATTGATCAAATCAATAAGCTTTTCGGCTTGAATTTTCTGTTCAATATAGGTCTTAAAATGTACAATAGTTTACACAAAAAATGCCATAAAAAATCGTGCATTAATTAAGACAGCTAATTGTCTTAAAATATGCAGCTGCCTCAACTCCAAATATTACCATTTACCAACACTCGCACCACTGTGCAGGCACTTGCATTTGCAGTGGAAATTTCCGCATGCCTCAAATGCAAGTTTAATTAGTTTGAGATACGTGAATTTTGGCAATTGGCAACTGCTGTGGTTGGCAGCTACATGGGTACATCAGACTGATTAAAGCAATCTCTGAGACGAGCTGATGTCATGACAGGCACAGAGCTTCGCTTTGGGATGCATAACAATCGCTAGAGCCCAGACTGCATATTAAGGCAATGCAATTCAAACCCACTTTGGTCAGACGGTCCAAAATATGCCAAGTGCTAAACTGTATATAGACTGTGTATAGCTGAGTATCTCATAGATGCAATAGCCGCTACAAAACCCATTCAGGCACAACTCAAACAATACCGATAGACCAAAAAGTGATTGCAGGTGCTATAGAGAGAGCATTTGATGACAGTAGTAAAACGAGCGTTGCGTCAATTAAAATTGAAAATAAACAACCGCAGGCAGAAAAAACTGCCCAAAAAACTGTGCAAAAGGAGTAAAAGCTGAAGAGGAGGAAAGGAAAGGAAAAAAGCTGTTAAGCGATTGCAATGCTGATGAATACCGAATCGGTGCGATACGTCACAGAACATTCAATATTATTCACGTGGAAATTGCGCACTAATGAGCACAGCTGAGGTAACAGCAAGACGATCAAGTGGTTGCACCAGCAGAGAGTGCGGACAGCAGGGAAAAATGGAAGAGAGAGTGGAGTATAGACGAAGGGAGTAGAAGAGGGCCGCCGAGTGCTGGTTTGGCTCTCAAGGAGGAGATAGAGAGCTGAAGAGTAGAAGAAGACGCTTGGTCTGGTCCAGGTCTAGGGATGGGTATCGTATAGAGTATCGCAACAGATATTGAATAGAATAAGATTATAAATATATTAATAATAAATTTATCAATCGATATGTAAGAATATATGAACACAGAAATGATAAATTAAAGTCTATTGAAAATGAAGAAAATTTATAATTATGATTTACATAATATATTTGCCAATCAATTTATAAGAATATATGCATAAAAATTTAATAAAACACATTCAAATTAAAATATAGAATACTGTACGACAGCTCTGAATGAAAGCAACTTAATATCTTAGATGGCTATCAAATAGAATATCAGAACAAATTAAAATAAAATATATATAATTGTAATATAGTAATATTATTTCAGCCAATCAATTTAAAAGAATATATGAATAAAAATTTAATAAATGAAATTCTAATTAAAATGTAGAATACAATATGTATATAGTACAGCTCTGAATGAAAGTAACTTAATATCTGCGCAAATTTTAACAAAAAAAACCCTTTTGACTAACCAATTTTGTGAGGCAATAATTTTTCTTAAACAATGAATATAAATAAATATATAATATAAATAAATATATAATATAAATAAATACATAATATAAATAAATACATAAAATAAATATGTACAAGAAACGAAAATGTTTAGTGTACTTATACACGAAGCTAATCTATTTCGAAATAGACCAAATATGAAGCTAATCGAAAACGATGAATTGAAATTTGGAACCCCATTTTTTTCAAAAAAGTAAATCGATTGAACGAATTCGAAAATGGGAACAGGCCTGAATATAAATAAATACATAATATAAATAAGAACATTTAGTATAAAAATTCGTAATTTTACAGCCGAAGATTCCTGTTACCATGGCTCCTAATATAGTAGCTTGCGTTTGTTTAAGCCTAATACTATATACAAACATAAAATAAATAAATATTGATGAAATAATTCTCTTTAATTATATGTCACAATTTTCAATACAGTAAAGCATTAACTTTATAATTTTAATAGAATTATTATACCAATATCTAAATAATATTTATATGATTATTTTGCCAATTTCTCATGGCTAAGCTAACGCATTTTCTGTATCGCCCATCCCTAGTTTCCCACTCAAGGAGCCGCAATTGAGCGAGTTTTGAGATGCGACCACGCGCCATTTGATTTATACCAACAGGAAAATGGCAGGTGAGCCAACAAAACTGGAACCACCACCCACTCCACGCACTTCAGCTGCTTCAACTGCTTCACCTGCGCTTGTGGACATCTTTAGAGATGCAAAAGAGTCGATAGCAGCCATAAATACAAACACACACACACATACACATACATAGTACATTTGTAATCAACTTGCGGCAATAAAAATTGTAATGAAGCGCGCAACATAAAACAGAACGCCAGAGTGGACATTAAAGGCGAAAACTGCTTGGATTCGAGTTGGCTAAATGGAAGGGAGGAGGTAGGTAGGGGAGGGGGACAACATCAGAGTATTTTATGCGCGTAATTAGCAGCAATTACCCAAAAGGGGTCAAAGCGCAGACAGAAAGGTCGACAGGGTGTGAATGACTCACAATGCACTGGAAATAGTTTATCAAAGTCAATTAGTTGGGCTTAAAACAAAAAAGAAACACGAGTTAATTAATTTATACACGACTATAGATACTATGGAATTTGACTAAAGTATGGGGTAGACAATAGATACACACACTTATATTTTATATATATGTAAAATATACTTTTATATACTTTTGTATATACTTTTGCTTGGTCTGAGCTGCATGCAAACTCTTTATACTCTGTTGCAGCCTTAATTAGTTTAAAACTTAATTTCAAATTTATATATATAAAATATATACTTTGTATGTATTATATACACTGAACAACAACACAAATTAGCATGACTTTGAGTCGCTTTCACACGCTTTAAATGACTTTTGCAGAATGCAAATTGCGCTAAGCAAATTAGCACGGAAACGTCAAGACAGGGTGCAGACTAGAGGAAACTGAGGAGGGGGAGAAGTGCAAAAGATAAGCTGCAAGACAAATTGATCTGTTGTTGTGGGTGTGTGTGTGTGTGTGTGTACCTGCAAGTACAGTTAGTGGCTACATTATCAGAAATCTATGAGTAAACGGAAATGATCATAAATCAAATGCAACCTGTGATTAAAAAAGTGATTAAAAAGTAAAAAGTGAGTAATTTTGCTGACAAATTGTACGACTACAGCTCATTTCCTTTTGGTATGACTATCTAGCGATAATTGCGTAATTTTCTTATTAAAAAGAATGCAGTTTAAATCATTTTTAATTCCCCAAAAATGAAGGTCAGTTCTGTATGGAAATTAAACGGATAATCAAAGACATTGAATTAAATCTAAATTGGTTTAAAATTAAAATGAAATTAAAGGCAATTGAATGGGTGAGAGAAATGATAGGTTAGGTAATCCGGTTGGGATCTCCTCGCACACATACATAGACCTATGACTTGACAAAGTTCATTTCCTTAATACCTCCTTAAGTGGGGTAAAATTAGGGTTCCTTAAGTGCTTCATGAGGTATGTCATTAGTGATATTATTTCAGATTAATTTTACTATCTATTGTAGAGCCTGAAACTGCATCAATCTGTCCATACTATAGTGGGATTTGCTAGATGTAAACATACGAGTTTATTGTAATATTAATAAGTTATAGAGACATAATAGATATATAAGCAAAAAGAGTATATAAGCTTATGAAATAAACTCCATATCGCCTTCAGGTTTATGCTTAATCTTATGACATATTAGTGTTTTTATTTCATATTTATTAAACAATTTATTGTAGATACTCAAGCTGCTTCAATACCCATTCTATGACGAAACTTTAGTATCATCTACTAGCTCGAAATTAAAATCATAGATAACTATTAGCGAAATGATTTCAACTACACAGTGTTCTCAGGATCTGCTTATTCTATGAGTACCTGAGAGTATCTTGGTTTAAAAAGTACATAAGCTTTTCATATAAACTCCAAATCGCCGTCAGCTTTTGCTTAATCTTATTATGACATTGCTCGCGCATTAAGCCAGCTTTAATTTGCCTACAACTGCCTTCATAAAAAGTACACATGCAAACAGTAAATCCACTACACTATTGCCTTAAATGCTCAACCTGAGCTGAGCGCTTGAAAAACTGGATGCACTTGAAATACATAACTTAAGTAACTGAAATTTAATTAGCTTATGCCATCAGCTGGCAGCTGTATGTGGATGGACTCCAGGCGACAGAATTTGCAGCCAAGTCACACGGCAAAATCAGCAAAAATTGTTGCAGACGGAAGGCAGACAGGGGGACAGCGGGACGTTGCCACTTGCCACAAATCAAAAGAAACGCAGTCCCCAGTGGCAGAGCACCTGCTTGGCTGCCTGGAATTGGACACAGGGACATGGGCATGACAAACTGCCGCCACTTGAAGGCAAATGGGCATGGCAACATGAAAAATGACGCCCAGCCGGTGAAATGCATTTGCCGAATGAGCTTCAAGCACGTGAAATGGAAACAAAATGCAACACACAAAAAAAAGGAAATAAATTCAATATGCAGCTGAAATATGTATTCCATTACACTCTCTCGCTGTAATCACAGTTATTGGCTCATGCAATATTAATGCCATAAACTAATTGCATATTTTATTATGTAGTTCATGTGTTTAAAATACATTTTCATTTATCAAATATTTCCAAGTATTATTATCTGTCTCTCTGTTTGTTTTTCACTAATTGGAAAGAAGGGTAAAAGCATAAGTAATTATAATTTCGTGCGTTATTTCACTTGTATTTGCGCTGCAGTTGCTGATAAGCACGAAATCACAAACTGATAACAACAGATACAATAAAATAGTGCAAATACATATAGGAGAGTGAGTCTATATGAGAATGAGTCTAGCCCAGGGAATGTTGCCTGATAAACGTAAGAACACAATTAGTCGCTGATAACAAAAAGTGTAAGAAAACAGTGAAAAGAGCTGGAATATATGTACGTATATACTACACTAAGTACACTGAGGAAAATAAACAAGAGTTTTAGTCTGGAATCAAGAATTTACGGACTTAAAGGTTCAATAATCTAATATTGAGAAGAACATTCTTATTTTAAGTCGGAGTTTTCACAGTTTGTGATAAAATCTGTAGTTGTGTATTAGTTTTTATTGAATATCGATATGTTTTGTTATAAGCTAAATAAACTATCTGGCAACGCATTGTAATCTATTATTCTTTGTATGTATATTCTTAGTTCTGTTCGCTGTAAACCTTTCACAATAAATATATTTTATAAATTCTCTGGTGTTTAGTGACCTTTCACCTATCTTAAATATATTTTATATTAAAATAACCCAACAGTTTTAGAATATGTGCAAACATTATATTCTTTCTCAAGAATATATTGGTCTGGATTTTAGAATTTAATTTCAATATTTTCAACTCAAAGCTAAGTTGAATTTGATTATATCTGATTAATTCTCAATTTAAGAATGGTCGAGATCGCATTTACAATATTTTTAGACCTGTTCACCATAATTATATAGCTTCGCTTTTTTCTCTGTGTGTGTTAAAAAATGAAAGGTTGAAAAATGGAAAACTGAAAAGAAAATTCTTATTTTGAGTTCGATTCTTTACAGTTTGAGTCAAAATATGTACATAGTGGTATTTAGTGTATAGTGTAGTATATTTAGTATAGTATAATGCTTAGCACCATGAGTACAAAAGGGAATACAAGCACCGTTTTTTGTTTTCTCAAAAATATATAAAGATAATGTTAGACTTTTTTAACTTGTTTCTAAGTACATTATCGATTCAAAGTTATCACTTAAAGACTGATCAAGACTCGACCTTAAATTTAGAAGTCTGTTCTACTTTTTCCAGTGTAAGCTTAAAATGTCTTTCATAAAACTATAAACTAAAATATTCTCTACAAAAAAAAACTGCCTTTAATATTAGCCAACTTTAATTAACAACTTTATCTGGCGAATCTCTCAGGCTCATCAAAATTTTCCACATTCAACTCAACTCTTCTTCTTCTGCTTCTGCCATAAAAAAAAGACAACAAATAAAAAAGGTAGGTAGGGGCACGTGTCCATCGTAAACATTCAGCGCCCGCACTGTTTATAAATCATCTAATTATTATTTATGTTGCTTTCATTGTTGTACGTAAATAAACGCAACATTAACTAAACATTGACCGAGCATAACAATCGTAAAAAGTGAATGGAAAAAGTACATTACTTTTTAGCAAATGAATCACGTTCTTATCGAACGAACTGCTGATAAAAGTGAAATCAAAAGTAGACTGTCTAAAATAGTATAAGAGTTTAAATTAATTGCCATATATATAATCGTTATCGCCTCAGTGCATCTGCAACTGTAAATTAAGCAAACTAATTAAAGTAATTCATTGATTAGACCAGAGCTCTATAACCGTTCGCATTCGCAGTGATAGCCAAGTTTTTTCATATTTCAAATTGTTAAATATTCCCTCGTTTACCCGCAGAAAAAACAGGTTTCCCATTTGGCCTTTTGGCATAAGCCAATACACATCCAAGTGACCGGCAAAAACCGCACTAAAGCCGCTCTGATGGCCGCAAATAATATGAAAGAGATGCAGGGGTTACGGCATAGTCGACGCAGAGTATACCCTATAGTGAGACAGACATTTGAGCACACTTAACTCTGCCCTATATACCCTGTAAACTTTATTTATATTTTGCTTCCCTTTGAGTGCCCTAAATACCCTTCATGTTTGTGTACAGGGTATGCTTACGTCTGTACACAATTGACCGCAAATAATATGAGAGAAATGCAAAGCTTACGGCATAGTCGACGCAGAGTATACCCTGTAGTGAGACGAACATTTCAGCAGGCTTAACTCTGCCCTATATACCCTGTAAGCTTTACTTATATTTAGCTTGTCTTTGAGTGTCCTAAATACCCTTCATGTTTGTGTACAGGGTATGCTTACGTCTACACACAATTGGCCGCAAATAATATGAAGGAAATGCAGGGGTTACGGCATAGTCGACGCAGAGTATACCCTATAGTCAGACAGACAGTTCAGCAGACTTAACTGTCTGTCATATACCCTGTAATATCCACTAATATGTTGCTTATCTTTGAGTGCCCCAAATACCCTTCATGTTTGTGTACAGGGTATGCATACGTCTGTACACAATTGGCTTTATCTTTTATTTGTATATTCTGCGTGTAAAATCAATAAATTCGAGCGGGTTCAGAGGTGACGACAGCGTCGAAACGCTGCTGACCTTCAGTCAAGCCGTTGAGCGCTTTTTTTTGCGACCTTCTCCTGGCCACGCCTTTCGCACTCTGCCCCCTCCCCTATCTCCCTGCCACACACACAGTTACAGTTTCAGCATAAGGCCAATTGAATGTACTATGCGTGTGTGTGTGTGCGTGTGTGTCTTAACGTATTTCGCTCGCCAAAAATGCTTAATTATTGTTATTGTTGCCATTGTTGCTATTGTTGTGATTGTTGTTGCTTTTCTTTTGCTGCTTTGTGTGCTGCCGGTTTTTGATTTGTGCCTTTGCTACATGCGTGTTTTCGCCTCTTTCTCTCGATCATTAAGTTCTTGGCTAATTTGTTGCTGCTTCGACAAGTTCTTGGAGTCTGGCTACAACATTCGAGTTGTTCGTTTTAATTAATAAACATAACAACATTACGTAAGCCGTGCGTTGGCCTGACTAATTTCTGATTTATGGAATGCGAAAGAATTTGAGAGAAATTCTATACTAAACAGGATTATATCTTATGTCTATCAATTTATTTAATAATCTACTTATTATTAGCAGATATATCTATAATCATTTTAATACTCGTATTTACTCGTATCTAACTTTACTTTTCATATAATAAGCGGTTTAAATCCAGTTTATCTAGTAGCTCTTAATCATTTTTAATATTTTTGAACATATAATTTTATTTTATTAATCAATTATTAATAAACACTCAAAAACCCATGAAACGAAATTTATTATTAAATTATTATTATTTATTATTTATTATTTATTTATTAAAATTTTAATAAAGCTTTGGACGCCGAGCCCGCTAAACTCAATTTTGAATAGCAATGTGACGTCACAACCTTACAATAACAGTAGCTGTCATTGTAAAAACCCCATTAGTAAATTATTTATAGTAAAATTAATATTAATTCAATTTAATTCAATTCATTTAGTTTGATTGACTAAAACTAGCTTTAAAATCATTTTTTATTCCATAATTCTATTGTGAATTAAATTTGTATTTAAAAATTTATTCTATTCTATTATAATTTATTATTTATAATTCTACATAATTTATTATTTATAATTCTATATAATTTATTATTTATAATTCTATTATTTATTTTTTTTTTTTTTCTTTTCATATAACTAATAAATTTTAATCTAATTCAATAAAAGTCAATTTGTAGATATTGAAAAAAATCAAAATATTTAATTACATAAAAATATTATTTTAAGCCAATAAAATTAATTTCATTTTTCATATTTTCAGCTAAAATAAAGCATTAATCAAAACTCGTTATAAAATCATTTGCATTTTTATAACTAATATGTACTATGTACATACAAAAATATTTATTTACTACCTTAAATCAAATTAAATTTATTATGCTTATCTTTAATTAAACAAAATTAACGCTTAACCCATTTTCATTTACATAACTAATAATGATTTATTTAGTTTAATGTATTTCAATTAAAATCGATTTAAATTCCCACAAAATTCCCTTTTTATTGCACTCATTTCACAAGCCCTCGTTCGCCTGCAGTTTGAGAGTCACTGCCACATTTCAAACTGTGACGCAATTGCCTTGAACTTTGGGCGACTGCGGCGTTAGTTTTTTATTTCGCTTTGTGGCCCCCCAATATATTTGTTTTATGGTCGCATAATAAATGAGTGAGTGAGTGAGTGAGAGAGTGAGAGAGAGAGCGAGTGAGTTTAGTGTAAACTGGCTTACCATCTTTAGCATTTGTTGCTGCTGCTGCTGTTGTTGTTGTTGTGGTTGTGGCGGCCATTGTTGGCGTTGTGTTGACGGAGGACGAACTGGCTGCTGCTGCGGTCGCTGCACTGAAGAACGTTGTTGTATCCGCGGCAGCTGAGAGGCTACGCGAGCAGTGCATTAGTTACGTCGTTCTAATTGTTGTTGTTGTTGTCGAAAAACTGTTGCTGTTGCTGCTGGCGGCGGCGGTCGTTACCGTTGTTGCCGTAGCGCCGCTGATAAGGGAGAACGTCGTGGAAACGCTTGACGACGATGGAGGAGGCACATACGCGTACACACATACATATGTATCGATATATATATGCAGTATATATAATGTATATTTCTATGTACAGGAAATAAATGCACGGAACGCAGAAATAATAATAAGCAAACAGATAATGTGATTTCTTTTTCTTGCTCTTTATTTTTACAATTTCTTCTTGATTATTTCAACCGAAACCGAAACCAAAACGAAACGAAAACACAACCTAAATCAAACAAACAACTGCACATCAATTAGGCCAGCACTTGATTCGACTTTCTATGCATTCAATTGATTATTTCGATTTGATTCTTCACTTTTTGGAGCATACTTCGTTTTATACTACAAAATACCAATTCAATTTCAATTTCAACTGCGACCGATCCCGTTCTTCTTCTTCTTCTTGCTACTGTCACACATGCACGCACACAGTCTCACGCGAGCACACTAATACCAATGTATGCACACCAATTCTTCATATTGTTGGCATGCGGTCGTGTGGGAGGGATTCCGCGGGGCGAGGGTGAGCGACAGCAACAGCGCGACAGAGATAGAGTAAGAGAGAGAGAGAGAGAGCAGAGCGTAAGAGCGCCCGCACGTATTTATATATTTTTGTTAACTAATTTTTGTTTTATAAGCGACACACTGCGTTGCCTAATTAAATATTATTATTATTGGCACTTTGTTGCTGCTGGCTTCTCCTCTCACTTCACTTCATTTCATTCGGTCTTGTTGTAGTTGCTGTGGCCGTGGCTGTTGTTGTTGCTTTTACAGCTACTTGTGCTGCTGCTGCTGCTGGTGTGGGCGCTTGCAATTTGTTGGTCCTACTGCTGCGTTGGCTTTGGCTTGCACACATTAACCATGTTGTTGTGCTTCTTCACACGTGGCTTCAGCGCACTTTTCTCTACACATTCCACACGATTTTTACGAATTTTTTGTTTAGTTAACAATATTATTCACACGAACGCGCGGCGCAGCCAACACACAATGTTGTTGGCTACCGATAAAACTGCGAATGGTCACCCTAAATTATCGATAAAACGACATAATACACTTTTTTTTGTCAAAAATCCGGTCACACTGCGGTATTTTGGTATTTGTTCGATGGCGGCACGGTCGGAGTGGTATGGAACGCACGCAACGTCAAACCCCATTAATTTGTTGTTGCTTCTAGCCCGCAAAATGTAAACAAAGCAAGTTGCATCGAGCGTAGAAGCGAATGGTGGTTGCATCAGTGCGCGCGTGTTTTCAAAATAAAATAAATTTTGTTAACAAAAATTGAATTGTTTGTTTTTTAAGTACGCAGAACAATGTAAATGGATGTAAAAAAATGTAGAAGAATAGATGAAGACACAGTTAATAAAATAAACAAATTAATAGAGAGATAAATAGATATATATGCGTACTATATGTATATATACAAACAGATAATATATTCAGATAGACAGATAAAAAAAATGAATGAAATGAGACATAGATAGATAGATAAATACACAGACAGATATAAGTACTATATAGACATAGTATAGTATATTCGAACAGATAGATAAAAATAAGCGGATACAAAAATCTATACATATAAAACATTTTGCCCGAACTGACTTATGTAGTGCTAGATATTTTGACCTAGGAGCATGCCAATCAGTCCAACTCTCGCACTAAATATGAATTTCCAACTAACTTAAATACATATACTATTTACAAACACATAAGCTTATTCTAGCGTGTCATTGATTTCATCCATATCAATATCGTCGTGTTTGATATCATCCATATCGTGTTTCAATTTCTTAGTTCGTTTTGATAAAGATGCAGCCTTATAGAAGCGATTTTTCGCTCTCATAAAGGCTAAACGGACATCTCTTTTATAATCATCAAAGGTGTAGCCCTCCTTTTTCTGGGACTCTATTGAAAAGATGAAACATTTATAAAAGTCTAACGAATTCGAATAAGTAATCTTACCATATAGTGCTGCATTCAAGTTAATATAGTTGCTTAAAGCAGCCTTTTCCTTAACTCCGCCATAGTTCATATCCATTAGAAGTTGTTTGTCGAATATGCGTCCAATATTTTGAATAATACCATTCGGATTCAGAAGATTTTGAAACAGCTCAATCTGTACATTATGAAATATATGCTTAATTCATGTGCTTCACTATTTTAACTGGAATACTTACATATTTAACACGGCTATTTGCAATCTTTATATCGATTGCTTCTAAATCGTCCTTTGCCTTGATGGGGAAGTCATTGACTGGCATATCCACTTTCATATTACCACAGATTTTATCAACGCGTGCCAAAATCTTTGTGTTTACATTGAGCAGGAAATCAACTTTGCGCTCCAGACTGCTCAAACGTTCAGCGAAAAGCTGTTGATCGTTTGGTCCCATCTCCGTATAGAATACACGCTGAACACTTTGCTGCTCCTCGATTAGCTCCTGGCCATCAACAGCACCGAATAGTTCATCATTCTCTACATTCTCTACAGGCGTTGTATCCAGAGGAACTTCATTTTTTACGGTAATGCTATCATCGAAATCAAGCGGATCATCAAATTTCTGTTTCTTTACAGCCGAGCGCCGGGGATTGCCTTTCGCTTCGCTCATAGTGCTTCAGGTAGTAAGTTATTTCAGTGCTGAATATAAATAATAGGTAATATTTACATAAAAGTTATATCAGTGCTCCAAATACTTACCAATAGATACGCCGGCGTCTCAAATGCAATAACCTGTTGCCTTTTTCTAGTAATTGGCCCTACTCTATGCAGTGTAGTATAGCTATAAACATATTAAGATGTATTTGGAATAAGCAATTTGCTCTATTGAATTTGTATTGATAAAAGTTAATGAAATTTGTTTACGGGCAAAATTGTTTACATCGCGTCACAGCTGTGAAACGATAATATTTCGATAAATTATGGCGGTCGGTCGATTGATATATTGGTATATTGAGTCGCTGCTGTCACACTTCAAAATGTCGGCTGCACGTTTATTCTCTACCTGTCGTTTATTTTCAACAAATTTAACTAAAAATGCGGTAAATAAAAATGCGGTGGGCGGCATAAGCCTTGTGGAAAGTGTGGCGGTAACCAAAAATGGCAGAACGATTGTAGCCTGGCATCCAGACACGCCATTCCCCTACGAGCACACCCAGCCGCTGCCGCAGCCCGTTGCAAATCAGAGCTCTGATGTTATTAAGGAATCCGCATTGCAGTCGGCAATGAGTGCATTTAAAAACAAGCATCCAGAAGTTGCACGACAAGAGCTGATGAAGTTAACACATACTACTAAACATCGCTGGTTCCCCCGCGCACGCGACAAGAAGGCCAAAAAGACACCCATGGACCGGCCTTACTTGTAAACATTGTGGATTACATAAGTGCGTATTTGTATGCTATATTTTTAAATATTTCTTCAAGTGAAGTTTTTTTATTACAGTTTCTTTTGGAAAGCCACTAAAGTATGCTGATTGTTTTATAACAGGCAGGATACGATATTCAAAAACTTGTTAATAAGCTAAATAAATAATCAAAACAAAATCAGCTGTTTTATTTTGAATGGAACCACGTCTGCCACACTTAGCGTTTTTGCGCCAAAATTTGCACATTTTTAAGGGGCCATAAGCACTATTTTTGTTAAATTGGCTCTTTGCGTCAATAAGATTTTTTTAAAGTTGAGTTAAGATCAATTTCCAGTATATGTATATACAATAAATATAATTGAATAACACTAATAAAAATTGTTGTTTTTTAAATTAATAATTAGTTCAAATAAAGAAAGTAAAATATCGCCTAATAAATGTGTTGGTTTTTTAATTTCAATTGGTTCTCTTGTGTTCATTGGCGCAACTGGGCTTAAACAAGATGTTCGCATCGCACAGGTTGGAAAGCGTTGCATGGAACACAGAGTAGCAGCTTGAGTCGTTTTCATTCTAGCTATAGCTGTCAAAGGTGGCGGAAGTGCGTCGGAATAATTTATTTTGAAAAAGTGGGAGTAGTGGAGAGAGAGGAAAGAAAGTGTGAATAGAAAATCACAAAAGTGCAGTGCATTTGTGCTGTGTTAGTGTGTGTGTGTGCAAGCAAATTGGAAATATTGACACGGAAAGAAAAGAAAATACAACAAGAAAAAAACAAAAGGCAACTGACAATATGTCCACTGTAGAATCTTCCAGTTCAGCGGTGCAACAGCCACCCTCGTCCACATTGCCCATGCTGGGCGACAACCAGGTGACCACCATGCAGTTGCAGATGCAGGCGTCGACATCATCCGCGGGTGGCAGCAGCAGCATGAGTGTGGGTGTGCCTCTCGATACACAGAGTAGTGGCGAGCCACCAGCGAAAAAGCAAATGCTCGATGCAAACGCAGCTTCCTCCTCTTCGGGGGGTGGGGGCAGTGGTCCAACTGGACCTGGCGCTGGCGCCGGAACCAACGAGAAGCTCGCCTATCGCATCTCAACTGCCCTGTGCTGTGCCGTATGCCTAGATCTGCCCAAAACGGCCATGTATCAGGTGAGTTACTTGCACCGCGCAGACAAGTGAAAAATTATTGCTTATATTGATTTGAAAATAAATAATAAACAACCAAACCAAAGCGAAGTAGTACATACATATATCAGTGCAAAGTTGAGACCCCATTTATGTATGTATACACACACACATACACACACAGACGTTCTCTTTGTGCGTGCGCGTGTGTGTGTGTGTGTGTGTGTGAGACTATAGTCTCTGTATACAAAACAAATCGAGCAAACTCAGCTGTAAGCAGCAGCCCCTCCCTCCCACACCGTGCACTGCACTCAGCTGGCCTCGCCAGAGAGCCGAAAGAGAGAACGAACGGGAGTGTAGTAGTAAAGCAAAACAGCAAAAGGAACACACAAAAAATGGTGTATTTATTTGCTCACTGTCTACTGTTACGTTTTGAGCTGCGTTTGCCTTGAAAATGACAATGCCAGGCACTAGCGGACCCTCCACCCCTCGCCCCCTCTGCTCCAAAGCCATGTTCTACCCTTCGATCGCATTGTAAGTAAATACATGTAGAGCGCACCCGTTCGCACGCACTGTCATTACATATCATCATGGTTGCCACTGCCGAACTGAAAAGTTCACCAAACGTTATTAAAAAAGAACCAATATATTGTAGTAATTCTTCAACATAACAAATATTATAACCTTTGTACCCCAAAGTAATAAAATTATAAACTATATAAATAAACACCACTTTCGGCACACTGTGGCAACCGTGCATATCATGCAGTTCTCGCTGCTGAACTTATTGCGTTTTAGTCGACAGCCAAAGCAACCCTGCTCAATTTCTATGCTCTCACCCCACTGGCCCCCCGCCTACCAACTATTTGCGCAGTTACATTAATGTAACACTCTTCACAGTTAAATTGCCAGCGTTTTTCTCTGTTGCGTCATAAGTTTGGAACTGCGACGTGCATTCCCAACTGGATTTACTTGCATGCAATACATAGAATTGGACTGATGTTTGGGGAAACTACAAGTATATACAGAGAGATGCTTTATTTACATAAATACATATGTATATACGTTTGTATGTATTGTGAAATGGGAGCCGTTATGTATGCTTGTTGTTCGTGGCCTATTTATAGCCGTTCGCCCGTGCGACCTCCGCAGCGGCGCTAGTCGTGCCCCGCCCCCTCCACCAGCCCCTAGTCGCCATCAAAATATAAAAATGCTAACGCAACGTCAGTGTTTGTTTGCTTTTGTTCACACACACACACATACACACACTCTGCCAATTGTCAGTCTGCTGGTCTGTCATTTCCTCTTTCATTCAATTCGCTTCTAAGCCTTGAGCAAACTTACATACATACATACATACAGTGTGTATTTGTATTTGTGTTTGTGTGTTTCTATAACTTTCATTGAGACGCCACTACTTATTTTATTTGTCAATTAAAGCATTTTTTGTGCCAATTTATAAACAATTAACGCTTTACGTAATGTGTGTATGTATGTATGTATGTGTGTGTGTGCAAACAAACATATTTTCATTCTTGTTGCTTTCTGCGTTTGCTTTCTAAACCACTTCGTTCAGTTTGCTTTTCCAATAGTAGTTGCAAGAGAGCGGAGACTGCTCTCTGCTGCTTGCTTTGCTTTTGCTCTCCCTTTGCTGCATGTTAAATCTCTCTTTTATGCCCCTGTCCGTACCAACCCATATTTATGCATACTTATATACAAACAGACAAATTGTAACTGCGTCATCGTTTTGTCTCTGTTAAAATGGCTAAATATTCATTCAGATTAGCTGAATTAGGTTAGAAATCATTATAGTCATACAAATACTACAAAATAATGAAATACATATGTATATAAAAATATATTACATACATACATACATACATATGTTGATATGTTAAAATACAATACTATAATAAAACAATAATTGATTTAAATTAAATATAAATAATATTAAATTCAAATTATAATAACTTCTGCTCAATAAGTATCAATTAAATAAAAGCCAACGGTTAATTTTTACAAGCTCATATTGCTACACACACACACACACGCACACAGGCATACAAATTCTTTTCCACTCTCGTTTGCGCTCTCTGTTATTGTTTTGCTTTTGCTGACTGTTGTTGTTCTGCTCCCTCGCGCAACAGTGCCGTCGCGCTCACACACAGCTAGTGCGTATGGGCCAGCATAGTCAGCTGTTTGCGACCAAATGAAGTACAATTGGAAAAAGACGAAAAAGAAAAATAAGAAAATAGAAAAAAATTATGACGCACTTAAAAAGATTTCCTTCGCATTTAATTGGCAGCGATTGAAATGTTTTCATTAGTATACTAAATGTACACACTGGCAGAGGTATGTGTGTGTGTGTGTGCAAGGGCAGCTCTTTTGAGATTTGTTATGCGCAGGTTGTTATTGTTGTTATTTGCAGCGACCTGTAATCTAAGACAAACTTGTTTTACCTGTTTAGGCCAATATACCTGAAACCTGTAAACTCTAGCCTGAGTGTGTCTTTCCTTTTTACCTATGCTCCGTTGTTGCCACTGTTCTGTTTTTTTTTTTTGCTGCTACGTAGTTGTTGACAGAGCCACTTACACACACACACACACGTTGATTTTTTCATATGTATGCGTGCTCATATCTACCAAAACATCATCAGCTGGGTTTTGTTATGTCTGCCGCGTGAGGAGAGAAAAAACGCAGCAATGTTTTCGTCTTTGGAGAATTTCAACATTTTGGAGAGTTTTGGTTGGAGACAAATGTGACAGCTTGGCTTATTAATATTGTAGGTCGTAAATAGTACTAAAAATGCCAGATATTACGCAGTTCATTCAACTCGAAAGAGCATGAGGAAATGGAAAATGGTAAAGGGATTTTTTGGGTGTATGTGTGGATGTATGTATGGATGTATGTATGTGTGTGTATGCATGTGTGTTTATGAAGCAAACAGCCACGAGAAGCCTGACGACATACAGTGCGTTTCATAATCATAAGACACTTAAATATAACTTATATTTGGTGATTAAACCTTTCTAAAAATCTTGAATTTTTATTGAATTTTTTATATTTAGTATATTTTACTAGACTTTTGAGAACCTCTACCAATCGGTTTGGCAGAATCCTATTAATTTTATTTTAATAAATTCTAAAGTGTCTTATGATTATGAAACGCACTGTATGTACATATGTATGTATGTGTGTATGCAAACGAGACGTGGGCTTATCTTTGGAATTGAGAGATATACACACATGCATAAGCCTGTTTGCGTGTGTGTGTGTGTATGTCTGTGCATTGTATTGTTCCATATCGCACATGTCACTCCGTAAATAGAAATTCAAAAATGCAGGCAGCAGCCAAAATAGAAGTTGCAGCAGAAAACAGAAACCCAAAACGAAGATCTGAGAATAAAAAAAAGTCAAAAATGTGTTTTTATCACGCTTCAGCGACGATAATTAACGATACGTCGCGACGCCCGCATTCTTTGCCAAAACCAAAAAAGAAAAAGAGAAAATGAAAATGAAAAGCGTAATGGAAATAATCAGCGGGACAGCCAGAGACGCGACTTGACCTTTAACTGTCTGCGTGACTTTTGATTTTCCCTACGACTTATCTGACAATTGTTTGGAAATGCGTTATCAACTGTTTCTGAATCATGCATACACTCACTTGAAATTAATGCATTTTATTTACATTGGCTAAAGCAAAAGAGAAACGAAAAGAAAAAGAAAATTATACTTATCTTTTATTTACTCTACACACACACCACAACCCACCCCTAATGCCTTAACATCTCAAACTCAAACTCAAATCTATCTTAACTTTATCTATTTCTCTCTAATGTTTAATATAGTTAAGTCGAATCGATTAAATTACACTATACTACTTAGCTAACGTTTGTAAGCACACACACACACACTGATACACACTCACACACACAGTTTCTAGTAATGTAATTTAATTCCTACTGCTAAGTAATTAAAACAACACACAATCTGAGGCCGTAGACTGTAAACTGTTTAAATATTTATGAATTGTACAAACAGCGAAAAGCAAACAAATAAAAAGAAACCTGAAAAGAAAATGATATCAATAAATTGTTGCATCCAGTGCAAACTGTTTGAATCAAAACTAAATACAAAACGAAGCGTTTTTATTTCATCCAGGAACTCAGCAGCAAATCAAAACAATCATCATTCTCCACTCGCCTCCCACTGCCTTCTCATCCATTTCAGAGAATCTCCGCACTCAGACCCATCGAAGTATCCCCACTCTCCACTCTATCCCCACATTCACATTTCCCCCTCTCTCATTGCAAAAACAAAAGGCGTATATTGACTAATAGCAACTTTTTCTTCTTTTTTCTTTAATTCCAGGTTAATTTGTATTCCACAATTTTTGATTTAGTTTTATAATTAATACAAATCGATTTAGACTGCATATTTAATGCAAACACTAATAAATGGTTCGTTTCCTTTCTGTTCTCTGTACTTGCAGTGCCAAATGGGTCATCTGATGTGCGCCGCCTGCTTCACCCATCTCCTGGCGGACGGACGGTATGAAACACAAAAGCGCAAATTAAAAGACTTGAAAAATTATTTACTGTGATTTGACCAAACATATACTCCACTGTCGATAGTTATAGGCAATTGTTTAACCCCTTTTGTTTGTTATACTTTGTGTAGACTGCGTGATCAGATTGCCACATGCCCCAACTGCCGCGTGGAGATTTCAAAGAGCACAGCCTCCCGCAACCTGGCTGTGGAGAAGGCAGCCTCTGAGCTGCCCAGCGAGTGTCAGGTAGACTAACTGAACTACTCATCTATATAGTGTATAAATATATATCTTCTTTACTAGTACTGCAACAAGGAGTTTCCCTACAAATCACTGGAGCGCCATGAACAGCACGAATGCCAGGAGAGACCCACAAAATGCAAATATCATCGCATTGGCTGCCAGTGGCGTGGACCTCATCATGAGAGTGAGTACCACTACTCTCTTTACTTTTACTTTTATTGAATTATGTGTATTATTTGCAGCTACCGAACATGAGCGCAACTGTCTGCATCCACAGAAATCTGGCTATGAGGTCATGGCCGCCCTAGAGGCGCACGATGTCAAGATCAAGGAGGAGAAGAAAATGTTTAATACATTGATCGATCTGCTTAGCTATGAGAAAATCATCTTTAATGGTGAGTGTAAGTGGCTTACAGATATTGTATATCTACTTATTATATTCTTTGTTGTATAGATCTGCAGATGAAACCGTATCGCACGGATGAGTATGTGCACAAGCTCTTCTACGAGACCGCTCGCTTCTCGGCCTTCAATCAGCAGTGGGTGGTCAAGGCGCGCATCAATAATAGCCAACGTGATCCGCATCAGTCGAACGAGCGCACCATCACCTATCAGCTCATACTGAAGACGAAAACCAGCACACCCATGAGCATACACTTCTTCGCGCTCAAAGGACCCTTCTCTGACATGAAGGTCTCCACGCAGATTTACAAGCACGAGTTTACAGAAACGGTAGCTAAAACTAAACTAAACCCCCTGTTCAATATAAATCTAATAAATTTGTATCTATAACTAGAGCACCGAGAGTGATTACTATGTGCTGCCCTTGCCGGATGGCAATGGCTGCTCCGGCTCCAGCGAGTGCAATCGAATGCTCGCCAACAAGGGCATCAACTTCCGGTGCGTATTAACTGTGTACCATATTAAATGAATGCCATGGCTAAATCTGTATCTCTCTTTGCAGCTTATTGATGTTTCTGTTGAATAAATAAGGAGTTCGTTACGTAGACGTAGTGCTGATTTGCAACTTAGTTTAAGTTTGTTGTTTTAACTCTTAAATGTGCAAAATCTAGACATAGTTAATTTACATACATACATATTTTTTAAATATGAAACAACATAAATTGTACCCCCCTACCCCAAATACAAACAATCCAATCAATAAACACGACAAACAAATGTAACGCGGTAGGTTGTAATTGTAACCTAAGTTTAGTCGATATTTAAGCTTTATATTGCTGACAAAATGATAAAGAATCTTTCAACCTATCCCTCACTTTGCTTGTGAAGACTTTACTGATGCTAAAAACCAGATGCGATATAGTTAATAATAAGGCGGACATTAAGTAAAAGTAATATAGTTGACGAGAAAGCCCTGATTATGTTTAAAACCCCGTAAGCACAGAGCCATACATATTAAACAACTAAATATAATATCGTGTACATCCGAAATGCCATTTGAAGAAACTAATTACATAATTTCAATAATGCTATAACTAAACTATGTTAAACTTTGCTGTTAGCGCAAGTGGAGACTTTAAAACAAAACCAGAGTTATAAATATTTTAATGATCTCACTGAAATAAGCAAATACACACATGCTTCGTTTTCCCACAGGTGAGAAATCGAGCCATAACATTAATGCTAACATAAAAGTTAATATATCTATAGGAATCCGTCGACACAGATGCGAGAGATCTGCGCGAATACACTGTAAGAAAAACAACACCAACCATACTGATCGAAGGCTAACAGAGTTTACAACTCTGTACGGCTATGATAAGTCTAGCTATATTCTGTAGAATCTATAAATAATAGACACGAAACCAATAACAATTCTCCCCAGAAAACACAAAGTTTTTATTACATGTCAAATGTTCTGTTTAATCCCCTTTAACAATTTACATTCTTATTTGTGTAATATTTATATGCATCGTTAAATGATAAAGCTATACATAATGCGAAATACATACACTTATGTATTAATGATATTTCTTAATAAATAAAATCAAAGTGCAAAACGCAGTCTTCCATTCTTTATTGTCTACTCTACGTCTTCCTCCTCCTCCATGGTCTGATACTTGTTGCGCATGAGATTCGACACCGTTTGGCGTGGATTCTCTCGGAATTTCTTGTCCTTGATAAGTTTCTCAAAGGATTTCACTTTCTTTACATACTCCTCGCGTTTCTTCTTAATTTTCTGTTTGGCACTCAATACTTCTGGTTCTGCCACGCTCTGGTTAAAGGCTTCATTTTTCCGGCTCTTCGCAAGAGTGTACAATTCCCCAAGCGTGGGCAGTGCATCACGCAGTTGCTTCAAGTCGCCCACCACATTGGCCTTTTGATTCTTGAGTACATTCTTTTCCTTCAGCTCCTTCTTCATATCCACAAAACGTTTCATCAGCTTCTTGTGCTTCTGTGCGAACTTTTCCTTCTTTGTTATTGTCTTCTTAGGCGTCAGCGTTTTGTGCAATGCCTCATCCTTACGTGCAGCTTTCCTTATTTGTGCTTGCACTTCCTGTGTCTTCTGTTTGACAGCTCCCGCAACGGCTTTGGCCTTTGCTCGCATATTTCGCTTAGCCATTGTTAGAACTTCTTTTATATTTCACTATTTATTTAAACTTCAAGTTTGAACGATGGGAACGCACGTTGTTTTTATTATGCCCAAGCAAACGATAATAGGTTTGTAAACAGGTGATGTTATCGATATACTGGCGGCCGTGAAAAATACCAACTTATCGATAGACTAAAGGTGTTTTGTATTTTTTCAAATTAATAGCTATGTTATAACGGGCATTTTCTGCAATCATATAATATTATTTCTTGGCTTTAATTTTTTTTTAAAAAGCAATCCGTGCGATTCGGTACGCACACGAGGAATGTAGTTGTTGTTGGTCGCCGCAAAAAGGTAAACAAAGCCAGAGAGCGAAGCGAAATTGTTTCACACAGCGCAGCTTAGCCCAGTGCACAACCTAAGTTAGCAAAATTCACAACCTTAGCATATGCCACTACTCCGAAGAGTAGCTACAATACACTACAATAGTTAAATAGCTTTCAAATGGCAAATAAATTTACCTATGAGATCAACGGACGATACTATATTATTTAAATATAGCTTTAAATCGATTTTAACTCAAGTTAAGGCTATCGTAGCCCCGTAAAGGGGGCATTGCGCCAAAACATAAAAAAACGCCAAATTTGGCGCAAAAACGCCAAGGCAGTCGTGCTCATCACTAATAAAATTGCAATTTTGTTGTGTGCGGTTTCTTTTATACTTTTGTAAACACAGCTGGGTGGGTTTGCGTCAGTGGCTGATGCAAAATAATTACACAAAATGGACTACGATTTTAAGATGAAAACACAGATGGAGCGCACCAAGGTGGAGGATCTGTTCAACTACGAGGGCTGCAAAGTGGGCCGAGGCACCTACGGTCACGTATACAAAGCCAAATGGAAGGAGACCAGGTAAGTAGGTGAAGCATGTTTTAGCAAATCAGAATGTATACCATTTATTACATTGCATTCTACAGCGATGGTAAGGAATATGCCCTCAAGCAGATCGACGGCACCGGCCTCTCCATGTCCGCCTGCCGTGAGATTGCCTTGTTGCGTGAGCTAAAACATCAGAATGTCATTACGCTGATTCGAGTGTTTCTATCCCATAACGATCGCAAGGTATTCCTGCTAATTGACTATGCCGAACACGATTTGTGGCACATCATTAAGTTCCATCGCGCGGCCAAGGCCACCAAGAAGCAAGTGGTAGTGCCGCGAGGAATGGTCAAAAGTTTACTCTATCAGATTCTTGACGGGATTCACTATCTACATAGCAACTGGGTACTGCATCGCGATCTCAAACCGGCAAACATTCTGGTTATGGGCGATGGCAATGAGCGAGGTCGTGTTAAAATCGCCGATATGGGATTTGCTCGACTCTTTAATGCACCACTGAAACCTCTGGCTGACTTGGACCCTGTGGTGGTCACCTTTTGGTATCGAGCGCCGGAATTGCTGCTGGGCGCACGTCACTACACCAAGGCCATTGACATTTGGGCCATTGGTTGCATTTTTGCTGAATTGCTAACATCAGAGCCAATCTTTCACTGCCGCCAGGAGGATATTAAGACTAGTAATCCGTACCATCACGATCAGCTGGATCGTATATTCAATGTCATGGGCTTTCCACAAGACAAGGACTGGGAGGATATCAAGAAGATGCCTGAGCATCATACGCTCACCAAGGACTTTAAACGCTCCACATACTCTGCCTGTTCGCTGGGCAAGTACATGGAGCGGCATAAAATCAAGCCCGACAGCAAGGCATTCCATCTGCTGCAAAAGCTACTCCTGATGGATCCCAATAAACGAATCACCTCGGAGCAGGCAATGCAGGATCAGTATTTCCAAGAGGAACCACTGCCGACGCAGGACGTCTTTGCCGGTTGCCCCATACCGTATCCGAAGCGTGAGTTCCTAACAGATGACGACCAAGAGGACAAGTCGGATAATAAACGACAACAGCAACAGCAGCAGCAGCAACAACAGCAGCAACAGCAACAACAACAACAGCAGCAGCAGCAACAACAAATGAATCCCATCGAGCCCAATGCCAAACGCGTGCGTTTATCCGGCCCAGGCAATCAGCAGGATTTCCATCATCAGCAACAACAGCAGCAGCAGCAGCAACAACAGCAGCAACAGCAAATGCTGTTCAATCAGCAGCAAAGTTTCCAGCAACGCTTCAACTGAGACTGACAAGATTGGGATGGGTTAGTTTTTTTTGTACATCGTTCTATTCCATTTCTGATAACGCTTAGCAAATAATTTAACAACTTTCAATATAACTTAATATAGAAAACAAACACCTAATTTAATATCATGTCTTAAGTTTAGTACCAGCCGCTGAAGCGTGCAATGGCCTTGTTCCATTTACGCATGCGGCTGGCTATAATCTCAAATTGCTTTGGTTCTGGTTTAAAAATTCTTTCCACTTTGCGGAAACACTTCAAGTCCTCCAGCGAGCTCCAGATGCCATGATTCACGCCTGCCAAATACGTGGCACCCATGATGCTTGACTCGGAGAACTCGGCGCGCTCCACATCTAAGCCACTGGCATCAGCCAGGAACTGACAGACGAAATCATTGCGCGAGACGCCACCATCCACTCTGTAAACCAGAAATACAATTGGAAATAAATGGAGAAGGAATTGCAATTGGTTTCTCACTTGATGACTTTCAGTTTCTGCCGCGTCTCCTTCTCGGCGCTGTCGATGAGCTGCACCACACGAAAGACTATGCTCTCCAGCAGTGCTCGCACCATGTGTGCTTTTGTCGTGGACGGCGTCATGCCAATGAATCCACTGGCAGCACGATAATCATTTACAGGTGGCTAAAGGAAGAAACATTAATATGCATTTATCTTCTTCCTATGAGTCTACTCACTCCCAATCCGCTGAATGCGGGCATAAAGTAAACATCATTTGTGTCTGGCACGGATTGAGCAATATTTGAGGTATCTGCTGGCTTCTCGAAGAGCTCACACGACTGCGCCCATGTGACCACGGTGCCAAAGTCATGTGCAGCGCCCTCCACACAGTAGACGGTGTCCATGCGTCTATTCTTATGCTGTAACTGCCAAGCCACCAGTGGATACATGCCATTGATCACGGCCTTGCAGTCCAAGCCAGTAATGAGGTTTAGAAACGCACCAGTACCCATGGTCACCTTGACATCGCCCTTGGCAAAGCACTGTGAGCCCCACATGGCCGCCGTCTGATCGCTTACTGAGGCAGCAATTGGTATTTTTGTTTTCTTCCATTCCGGTCCAAAGGCTGCAGGATGTATGTGTCCAAAATTTTTATAGCTATTGTCCACAACTCGAGGAAAAATGTTCATCTGTAGAATTGGTAGAGTTAAAACTAGGATTGGTGCACAAATTCTCCACTTACATCAATGCCAAATACAAAGCGACCAAGCGGCGACCAGCTCAAGGTGAAGGGATCATATAGTCCTGTAGCAGTGCTTGAGGTTATATCGGTGATGTGCTCAACACCCGGATCAACACCATTGCCAGAGCGCAGTTTGTGCAGAATCCATGAATCGAGTAGTTCCAGGCGTGCCTTCTTCTCGAGTAGCGCCTGCTGCAGTCGTTGGTTGTGGGCAATCTCATAGAGCAGACGTGGTGTCACCTGGCCATTCATCAGCTTGATCATGCTGCCTGCCAAAAATCGATCATTTCGCGTCAACAAATACAGCATATAGGATGCCCCCTTCATCGAGCGCAGCGAACAGCTCGAGTTCCATTGGTCCACCAGTTCATCGGCACGCAGGTCCTTCCACGTAATAAAGTTGTGGTAGTACTCCTGAGTCTTGTGATTCCATGTGAGGAACGTGCAGCGTTGCGTTGATATGGACAGGCAGGTTATTTCAGCAGGCGTCAGTTTGGCATCTAATAACGAGTGGAAGATAAGGATTAGTGTTTGTAGTGTGTACGACAAGAAAGATTATGAAATATACCTCGTATCGATTCAGTTATCACCTTGACTATCTTGCGCCACAGGCCCTCGGGTTCAATCTCAAAGTACCCTGGTCGCGGATTTAATAGTTCTACCTACACATTTAATTAATTGAAGTAAAAACAGTTGTTTAGGTTTGCCCAGTAGTTAACTCACTGCATCCGCTGCTAACCCCTTGACCTCGCACTTATCATCCAGTATAAAGCAGCGCAAGCAAGTCGTTCCGACGTCCAATGCCGCTATATGAGATGTCATCGTATCGAGTTAGATGCCGATGGGTGCTGCTGCCGCTCTCAGTTGCTGCCACTTGAACGCCTTGTATATCACTGATATTCGAACGACGACCAACGGCAAACTGAGTTTGCTTTGTTGCTGTTAGTGTAGCGTAGTTTCATGTTGCCGATTAGAATTTAGATTTGGCTCGAATTTCAGATTATAAACAAAGAAACCAGTTGGCGCTACACAAAGTGCAACAACAGAAAAGCTAGCGCAATTAACAGCAGTAGCTGTGGTGGCCACAGCCTGAGTTTAATTATGGTCATTATAATTTAAATGTTTCATAAATAAATACTTTTTAATTACACACTTTACTTAGTATTCTCACACACATTTTCCGAATAAATTACACTGTATTCTGCCTTACGAGCAGCGTTGCCATACCTTGCAAAATATTTCATTGACAGCTGGCAACGCCGTGGAAAGCGGCAAAATTCTAATTTCAGATAATAAACAAAGAAACCAGTTGGCGCTAAACAAAGTGCAACAACAGAAAAGGTAGCGCAATTAACAGCAGTAGCTGTGGTGGCCACAGCCTGAGTTTAATTATGGTCATTATAATTTAAATGTTTCATAAATAAATACTTTTTAATTACACACTTTACTTAGTATTCTCACACACATTTTCCGAATAAATTACACTGTATTCTGCCTTACGAGCAGCGTTGCCATTCCTTGCAAAATATTTCATTGACAGCTGGCAACGCCGTGGAAAGCGGCAAAATTATAAACATTAGAAATGCACGATATCAGCATTTTGTTTATACATTCGACGTTTGTTAGGTAAAGCGAGCTTATCAATTTTGCTTCAGATAAGGATTTCTAAATGTAGCACACAATCGGGGAGTATTGCGGCAATTGCTCATATTTGTTTGTGTTATGAGTGACAGTTAATGCGTTTGGTTTACAACTTTATTTATACATCAATTACTCACACTCACAAAAACTTCATATACTTGTACATATATACTCTTTATATATAATAATACGCATACATAAATATTTATCTAAAATATTTCATCATATGCAATACACAATTACAATAAATTTTACAAACAAACTTGGTTTTTCGCTACAAATTCAAAGACATTCACTTTGTGTATATAATAAATGTGAAGTATAAACTAAGTTAATCTTTTTTGCAGAGGATGCACTCCTTCGCTTAGATATAGTTATAGCTGTTTAGGTACTGGTTTCTAAATAGGTACACATCGTCTCGCGAGTTGAATTATACCTTCACAAGTGCCTCATATGGAGATATGTTGACTGTCTATGACTAAGTGGAACGAAGCGGTGTCAGGTTTACATATCCGTTGGTAGTATATCCGGTATCAAATACTGGCATAGGTCCACTTCATTACTCACAAACTTCACCTTCTTCGAGGTATTTTCGTCGAGTAGTACCCGAATGCCTGGCCAAATGGTCGAGAAGATAACGGGTGCATTGATGATTAAGCATACGCCTAGGCGTTCGGGATAATGTTTGCCCAGTAGCCAGATGAGGTTCTGCACCAGCTGATAGTCCATACAGGAGGTACTAAACTCGGCCAGGTCGAAAACAATGCACAGACGATCTGTGACCTCTTCGAAGCATTTTTTGCAGGCATCATCTAGATTGTGGACTATGAACCGTGTCAGCTCGTCTATATCACGGGCTGTTGAGTGATTCTTGGAAGGAATATAAATTACGGGGCGACCAATGCAGTCACGATGCCGTAATACTCGCGCCTTATTCTTAAAGTGGCTCCAGTCCACGTCTCCCAGTTGGGCAACGCCATACGAATCACGCCACTTGTTCGTCTTGAGTACGGCCTGTATACAGGTGGGTGGTAGATGAATAGAATAAATTCAATGTCAAGATGTGGGTGGAAAATAATAAGCACTCATATCTTATGTATGACTCACTTGGAACGCGGCATCTGTGGTCTTGAAGGCACGCAGATAGCGTCGCAGAGAGAAATCATTATGATACTGTGTCGGATCAGCGTCAACAATGAGTTTCATACGCTCTTTCAGGTCCTTCAAGTGCTGCTCGTTAATTGGCGCCAGCTCCTCCTCCGACATATTGTAACTGTTATTTCACTAACGGCGATTACGGCTGGATATTGCTTGAATCTCTTGGTGCTTATTACTAGCTATGGAACACTCTTAACAGCTTATGTGTAGCAATCAATTTCGTTTATCCGCTGTCCAATCGAATTTCTTTACCACTAAATTATTTTTTCACTCTTTTTTCTTACTGCGTTTTGACACAGTTATCGATAAATTCCGATTTGCCAGGGTTGCTACCTACACTCACAAAAAAAAACAGCTGTTGTGTTTGAAAATTGAGACAATTAAAATATTTTCATTTTCCACTGCTTGTAATTAAAATTTCCAGTTTCTTATTCATATATATATATTTGATTAATAACTGCATTAAATTTAAAAAGTGTTAACAAGAAAATTATAAAATTAGTTGCTACATAACTGTAACAATTTAAAAATTGTACCATACACATATTCGTTTTAATTGCTGATTAGTGACAAACCTATAAACGGAATTGTCTGTAGCTAAATTACAAATGCAGAGATTCTCACAGGAGATTCGTTATTGCTTCACAATCTATGCTCGTTGCTTGAGATTCAACCATCACTTGGGGACCATAATCCGCGAAATGCCAGGCAATATTTCCGCCTGCAGTGGACCAAATTCAATACGTTCTCCATCCACTGTAATGATGCCGTGCTTGTCATGTGGCTCCAGCCTGAATGCACGCACCGGAAGCACCTTGATATACCTATTGTTCTTCTCCGGCAGATGAGTGCCCGTACTCATGTTGTATAGAAAGCTCAGTAGGTGCGGCCGACTGATACCACCACGAATTAAAATTAGATATATTTTGCCATCGTTAAGTTGTGCCTTGGGCGCAAAATGACAATCGATGCCGAGATGTGATTGATAGACAGCATGCATCATGATAAATTCACCCTCCTCCACTTGCCAGCCCGCCGCTTCGGGCAGCGGCTCATCTATTGGTGGCAGGTTACTGTTGGGACCAAAGTTTTGCTGTTCCAGACTAGCAGCAGCTGATGTCTGCTGGAACTCACTCTCATCGGCCAGACTGTGATAGACGCTCTCGTTTATTGAATAGTAACAGCTACGACGAGATCCTCCCGAGAGCCAACTGTCACAGCGCGAACGAAATGATTGATTGAGAGATGTTTCCAGCGAGATGACATCTGCGAATTCCTCAGGTAAATATTCTATTGAACGATGTCGACTAGCATTAGACAGCTTATCGATATGCACATTGTAGCTGCGACTTGAATGCATCTTTCCCAGCTGCTCCTGCTCCGACAGTGCCTCTTCCTCTGCTGACTCTTCGGCCAGCAGGTAACTGATTTTGCCATTGTATGTGCGAAGATTGGCCAGACGATAAAGTGTCCAAATGGTGAAGCGCTGATAGCCAAACATTCGTATGCACTCACTCTCAATGTCCACATCCGAGATGAGGCCCCAGCCCACAGATAGGAACGAATACATCACACGACTCTGCAGTTGCACGCGCACCATGTCCATCGGTGAACTGCGTCCGCTGATGGCAGTCAGTGCCGCACCCAGTACGGGATTACTAAAATACGGTTCGCTGTCAGAGAAAAACATAAACAAAGATAAATATGACGCCGACACTTTGACCTCGAACATCCATAAAAGTGAGCCAGATAGATTACCCAATTTGCATACTTGCTATTACACAATGAGCTATTGCAATTTCTTGACCTGTTGTATGGCTTCCAATTGAATTACTTACTTGTAACCATGTGCTATGGAACGTGCCAGACCATTGCCAGAGCCGCAGGGGATAATGCTCAGGGCAATGTTTGTCATGACTTTTGCCCAATCCTCACGGCGCAAGAGTCCGTTGATAATCTCGTGAAAGAGACCATCTCCACCGACGGCTATGATGGTGCACCAGTCGTCCAGGCGGCGTGTGTTCATAAATTCGAGTGCGTAATTGGAATGTTTGGTCACATGGAGATCGTAGGTCACCTCTGCCTCATTGAGCACAGGCGCCACATGCATGTTAAACACTTCACGTGCATTACCCGAACCGGATTTGGGATTAAGCAGAACCAGCACTCGGCGACGACGTGACTCATCTAACCGTTCCACAAAGATTGCTTCCAAAGTCTGATGCAGCTGCCAGCGCAGTGCACGATACCAACGATCCGCTTCATGCATATTATCCTCGAATGTATCAAAGGAGCGGAAGCGCAGCGTCAACACAGTCCTCTCCCGATGTAGGCTGCTCCGTAAGCTCTTCTTTTTCAGCACATAGGCAAACAGATACAAATAGGCGCTAGCATCACCGCCATTGCAGTATTCATCCTTGCTCGCTGTGCTGCATTTACTAGGAGTGCCTCCCCTGCGTGCGGATGCGCCTGCCGCTGGGGTACCAGGATTGACACAGGCACAACCGGCTAGGCTGCGTGTTGGTTTCTTTAGACGCATGCAGCGTGCGCCCACAATATCACATATTTTAACTGTTTGCTCTTTGACCGTCACGCCATTAGGTGATTCGCGTTGCAATGTGAAACCCGTGCCGTCCAGGCGAACTCGAAAGACGTGGCTTCCCTTGCGCTGACTTGTATAGAAAGTATCGCTCACATTGTGGAGTTCATCGCCAGCCACATGGGGTGTGGAAAGAGTGGAGCTTGTGCTCCTCTCCTGAGATTTGCTCATGTTTGACAGAGAAATCTTTTAAGCACCATTTCTTATTTACTTTTATGGCCACACAAGCAAGCAAGCACGGTTGCCATACCAGGCGTTTTTGAGCTTAAATTGGTGCTTTTTTATTTGTTGGCGCAAAGACACTTTTTAAATTGGTGATTTAAGCGGATTACAATAGCCTTAAACTAAAAAGGGGCTTGAATTTAATTGAACTTCCGGCCATATATGTGGAGAGCGACTATGTCAATAAGTACACGACTATATTTAATTTATTATTTATTATATATTTAAGTATTAATTTACAGGAACATCATTTCTTATGATATGTGAAGTGAAGCGTCGCTCTCTAAGTGAGTCGATTATAATAATCGATTGCGAATATCGCCCTGGGAACTATCGTCTGTTTGCGACGATTGCGAGTTACCAGATCGGGCTGTTGTCGCTGAGGCTGCGTCGCCACATCTACTCCCCCCTCAGTGACTTCGTCGGTAGGAGAAGGGAACGAGATCTGCTCCGGAAGCTGCACAGGTGTGAGTGGTGAAGAGATCGGCTGTGATGCTTCCTGAACTGGTGATGGACACGCAGGCTCGTCGTTGTTGGTGGACGTATCAATATTGGCCAGAAATGCGGGCTTGAGAAGATCGACTGAGATTGCCTTTTCTTCGCCGTTAATGTTTATTACATAAACCTTATCGTCGACGCGACGTACAATCTCATATGGCCCGGTGTATGGCTGCTCCAAGGGTTTTTTAACGGATGCCACAAGCTTAAAAACGTGTGTACATGTTTTCAAATCTTTAGCGCGAAACATCTGTGGCTTGCAATGGTGAGCTGCTTGTGAAGCCTTAATTGAGCGAATGTGCTGGCGAAGCCTCTCCGTAAACCGCTGCTCAATGATATCGGCTGATCCTGACGAGCTGAAGAATTCATGTGGCAAGCGTAAAGCTGTACCGAAAAGGAGCTCTGCAGGTGAAGACTTCAAATCGTCCTTGTATGCTGTGCGAAGTCCCAAAAGGACGGTCGGTAACAGTTCTGGCCAAGGAATGTGTGAGTTACACATAAGGGCTGCCTTGAGTGTGCGATGCCACCTCTCGACCATGCCATTTGATTGAGGATGATAGGCAGTTGTCCGGATCCTCTCAGCTCCAATCATTTTTGCTAACCCGGTGAACAGAGCAGACTCGAATTGGGTGCCCTGATCTGTAGTTATGGTGAGAGGCGTACCAAAGAGGCAGATCCAATGTGTGTATACAGCTGATGCAACCGTCTCTGCTGTCATATTTGATAGTCTCCGATGGGTGTGTTAGGACATCAGTTAACTCGGACATAATATCTGCATCCAGAGCGCTCAATAGGTGATAATAACGTGTGTTATCAGCCACAATGCGGTTGCATTGGAACTGAGCCTCAACTTGCAGAAACCATAATTGAGCATGTTGTTTCCAAAAAGGCGGCAATTTACAGACGCCAACGGCTTCAATTGTCGCCATGTTGTTGTTGTTGCTGTGCCGAATTTCACCAGAGTCTGGCGACTGTCGTATGGCTGTTGCATTTTCTTCAGTCTGCATGTTTGTTGGTTGTTGTTTTTGCACGTGTTGCAATTGTCGGGGTCACCAATGTGGAGAGCGACTATGTCAATAAGTACACGACTATATTTAATTTATTATTTATTATATATTTAAGTATTAATTTACAGGAACATCATTTCTTATGATATGTGAAGTGAAGCGTCGCTCTCTAAGTGAGTCGATTATAATAATCGATTGCGAATATCGCCCTGGGAACTATCGTCTGTTTGCGACGATTGCGAGTTACCAGATCGGGCTGTTGTCGCTGAGGCTGCGTCGCCACATATATATGTATATCATAATTCATATAACAATTACTCAAGACATTTGCTTCTGTTGGGTTAACATTCATATGTGAAGGCACGCTTGGTGTCATTATTTGGCTCATGAGTTTCGCACAACTTGCTTTGTTTACTACAATTTTTGGCGCGAACAACATATATGAGGCTAATTAACAAAGTGCGGCAATTTCAAATATTCTATGTAAATTTATATTAGAGAACTTGTAGTAATACAAATTTCTGTTTTACTTATATCAGTTATATTTAAATATTCATTGCTTCTTTTTTGCCAATTAATTTGTTTTTATTTATTTTTGGCGCACTTTTTGCCAACAAAGTAATTTGAAACTACAATCACCTATCGATAATCTGAGAACATATGAAACCTTTGTCAACTTTAAATTATTGAAATTTGTATTTTCGTAAAAACCAGAAATTAAGCTTTATATGTATATTCTTTGGCGGGACTTTAAGATTATTGCTAAATTTTAGAGAACGCTACAATCCAGTTCGTTATCGATAGCACACTAAATTAATCTAGTGTTGTAAAAGTAAATCAGACTTGTGCCATCGATTGATTTGTAATTGGTATCGAACTTTTACCATGTTACCACTTGATAATTAAAAAGGTGAGCTAAAAATTAATAAAAAAAAAAGAGCCAATAGATTAGAAATAATGCTAATACATTGTAAAAAATATAAATTCGTGAGTGGACTAGGGAACGATTCGAAAGATTCGTTCGTTCACCACGAATTGAACGAACGAACTAAATCTTTGAATTGAACTAAAAACTACAGCTCTGGCCAATATACAAAAAGTGCCAATTTTGCAGTGTTGAGTAAGTACTGCTCACTTGGGTGAACATGTTTACTTGTTCTTTTCTTGGAGACGAGCCGACTCGCTCACTTGTTCACTTGGGACCTTTTAAAGTATCTTAAAAATCTCCCATTTAGCATATTTTGAATTCTTTTCATAAACAGTTGCTTGTTGCCATATTTTTTTTAATCATTTTTAGTAAACTGTCTAAATCTTAATCTTAAACCTCCCCAACCTGCTGGTAGCCCATGTCCTCGAAATGGATCCACTGTTTTCGAATTAAAGACATATTTGTTTAATATTTAATATTAAATCGTCAATTTAACAAAAACTTAGCAAAAACGCAAAAGTTCTCAGAAAAGCAAAATTGAGCAATAAAACATAATGATCACGCGCATAACGCGCGCAAGAAAAGATCAGCAACTGTGTGAGTAAGAGCAAGGGAGCAGCTGAGCAATTAGCAATTAACAAGAGCTGTTCAGTACCTGCGCAGTGAGCAAAGGCTCTTCAGTAATTAAGCAACTGAGCAGTGAGCAAGAGCTATTTAGTAACTGAACATCTGAGCAGTGAGCAAAAGCTTATCAAAAAAGAACAATTTGTGAAGAACACGTTCACTTGTTCATTTCAGTGAGCAGCTCATTTTAGTTCACTCACTTGTGAGCAACCCAACACTACAATTTTGGAGCAAAAACGCCAAGTGTGGCAACCGTGTGGTCTCTAGCATGCGGTAGTGAAGTAAATTAATTACAGATTTTTCGAGTTTTGCAGTCAAAATTCGAGGAAGTGCGGTGTGTCTTTATGTAATTTGAGGCATCCAGATTTCGCTATACACAAAAGTCCATTTAGATATATAATGACTAACAGCATACAGTTGGAGTGTTCGGCGTTGAGAGTATCGCGTCATAAAATCGAACGCGTTGGCTGCGCATATTTTAATGCACGCCGCCAAATTGGCGATTCCAACGGCGTGGAGCGCAGCGAATCTGATGAGAAATTAGCAGGCGCTGGCGAAGAAGTCGAAATTAGCTACCTCAAATCATTAGATCCCAAAGAATGGAAGGATCAAGACCATTACAGTGTTCTCGGCCTTGGAAAATTGAGGTGAGCGTTTCTTTCATTCAATTTGCAAAAGTATGTGTGCGAATTGCACGTGTTAATTACGTTCCTGTTAAATACACACAGATTTGAAGCCAGCGACGATGACATTCGTCGTTCATATAGACGAATGGTGCTGCTGCATCATCCGGATAAACGGAAAGCCAAAGGCGAGGAAGTTATTACGGACGACGACTACTTCACATGCATAACAAAGGCCTATGAGATACTGGGTAGGTGATTGGGGTTAGGGGATGAAGCGCAGATCAACAATAGTTTTTATTCTCTTTATTATCAGGTATTTCGAAAGCACGCCGCAGCTATGACTCAGTTGATCCCGAATTTGACGATGCCTTCCCAACACAGACAGATATTGACAACAGTTTCTTTGAGTCGTTTAACAAGTATTTTAATTTGAATGCTCGCTGGAGTGAAAAGGCTCAAGTTCCACCGTTTGGCGATGTGGACGCCAAACGTGAGGAGGTTGAACGATTTTACAACTTCTGGTATGATTTCAAGTCCTGGCGTGAGTTCAGTTACCTCGACGAGGAGGATAAGGAGAAGGGCCAGGATCGTGACGAGCGTCGTTGGATCGAAAAGGAAAATAAAGTTGCTCGCATTAAACGTAAAAAAGAGGAAATGGCACGCATACGTGCTCTAGTCGACTTGGCTTACAACAATGATAAACGTATTCAAAGGTTTAAGCAGGAGGAGAAGGATCGTAAGGCAGCGGCAAAACGTGCTAAGATGGATGCAGCCCAGGCCCAAAAGGCTGAACATGAGCGAGCTGCACGCGAGGCGGCACTAGCCAAAGAGAAGGCTGAAAAGGCCGAGCAGAAGCGCATCGAGCAAATACGCATTGAGCGAGAACAGCAGAAGAAGGTGCTGAAAAAAGAGCGCAAAACGTTGCGTGACAAAGTGAAGGATTGCAAATACTATGCCAAAAACGACAAGGATCAGCTCAAGCACATGGAAGGCACCGAAAAGATATGTGAAACGTTTAGTCTCGCCGAGCTGCAGGCGCTCAACAAGGCCATGGAAACCAAGGGCAGAGAATCTTTCATAGCTGCTCTACAAACAGCCGATCAAAAGATTGCCCAGGAACTGGAAGACCTCAACATGGCACAGCAAAAGAAACAGGCCCTCAGCACGCCCAAAGCGGGTGTCAAGGAGGTGAAAAAGGGTGAGCTCTGGAGCAATGAGAATGTCCAGTTGCTCATCAAGGCAGTGAATCTGTTTCCCGCTGGAACTGCTCAACGCTGGGATGTCATTGCCACGTTCATAAATCAGCATTGCAATGGAGGTGGTGGCCTAATCACTGCACGTGACGTGCTCAACAAGGCAAAGGCTCTGCAGAACAGCGATCACTCCAAGAGCACACTGAAGACGCACGCCAACGATGCGGCTTTCCAGAGTTTCGAGAAGTCCAAGAAAGAGGTGCAGACCACAAACGATATTACGCTGGGCGAGTCGTCCGTGGACAGTAAAGAAAATGTCAAACAGAATGGTGGAGTAAACAATCTGAATAACCAACAGAAGCAGAAACAGCAAGTGGAGCCCAAACAGAATGGTAATGTGGCATCATCGGCTCCGGCTGCAGCTGCACCAACTACCAATGGTGTCGTATCGAAGACCTGGACAAAGGAGGAACAGGCTTTGCTGGAGCAGGCTATGAAAACGTATCCGACAACCACGCCCGATCGCTGGGATTGTATTGCCGCTTGTATACCGAATCGCAGTAAAAAGGATTGTCTGCGTCGCGTCAAGGAGCTGGTGGAGATGGTCAACTCGAAGAAGGAAGCGCAGGCGGCTGTTAAATGAGATGCCCCAAATAAATTGTTGCTCTTCCCGCTACTCCCTCCTCACTCCGCATCCTCTGCTGAACAAGCTGCTGTGTGTCCGATTAACATTTTATTTAAATAAACTATTAAAGAGTTTTGACCGTTTAGCGAAAAGTTAAGTCAATTGAGTTTTCTTCCATTTCCTTTTAACACATAAAAAGTTATAATTTCTTTATTGATTAAACACATTTCACTTGTGGAAAAGCTAAAACTATCGAAGAGTGAGAAAAGGCAAAACTTTCGATAGCGAATGGAAAACGAAACTTGAATTATTAATACTAACAAAACGAACTGCTCCTATTGTTGTTGTTTGCTGCTGCTGAAGCTGATTTGTCCTGGAAACCACTGAAGTCTGACCACGACATACGTCCAGTTTTATGTTTGCTCTGCCACACGCCGGCCGCCACTCATCTGCAGGTCAAAAGCTTGAGGATTGGCCAGCGGATCCAGATCAGCAAACAATTCCAGCCAAGGGTTGTTGCTGGCGCTGGTGCTCTGCTGGTTCGTTTTACCATTTGCTTTGGCTGTAGACGGCGCAGCAGCTGAAGTTGTGGGCACCATGCTGCTGGACAAGGGCGTCTGCTGGTTGAACATGCGTGTCCAGAACTTGTTGTTACTGCTGCTGCCGGTTGTGTTGTCGTCCAACAAGTTTGTCTCCAGCAGCGAGGTCTCGATGAGCGGGCTCTCCTCTAGCTGCTTGGATAGTTCAATGAGCAAGGATTCATTGTCACCACTGACAGCAGCTGGCAATGGCGTTTGCGTGTCTGCTTTGGGCGGTTGCGGCTCGGTATCTGGCTTATCCTGGTACTCCTCCTGCAAACCACAAAAAACACAAAACACTTAATACATAAGAATTTACTTAACATTTTAAAATATATACCGCAAAGAACAAGGATTGATCTTTGTCTACGGCTTTGATGGGTTCTATTTCCTGTGGATCGGCGCCTTCGTTTTGGGACAGTTCCTTCAGCACGCAGAAGTCAAACTTGGGCTTAAGTAGCAGTGCATTGGAAATAGTCTGAAATGTGGAGGCGGCTTTCTGGGCGAAGCTTTTCAGTTCTGCTATGTAGGCAACCAGAGCATGTGAATACATGTTGCAACGTGCAGCAGCCAGCAAATCAATCTGGGAAGGAAACGAACGTAAATTAATTCTAACATTTGAATCTCGAATGGAATCGTCAAACCTTTTGTATGGAGTCCATGGAGTAGCCATCGAAATTGTGCTTGGCCGCACGCACATGAGCCTGAGCCGTGCGAAATTTGTCCAGCCCTTTGCCAGTGTCTGGGTCCATGTCCTGGCTGGCCGTATGCTTCATCCAGGATAATGCGGCACGATATTCAGTGCGTTCCTTCTCCATGGTCTGCAGTGTTAGTTCGGTGTCCTTTACAGCACGACAGCGATACACGTCGACCTCATGTTGCAGCCGCAACAGCGGCACACGTACACACATCCTTTGCTGTCCTGCAAATGACATGGCCTTGCCAGTATTGGTGATGCTGCCGCCCGTTGTCTTGCTGCGTTTGCCCGCCTCCTTGAGAAAGCGCCCGAAAACGCACTCCTCCTGCGACAATATGCATAGACGCTCCTGGTATTGGTCTATAATTTTGCAGAGCTCCGTGCTGGTGTCGCTTATCGATTTGAACACCTCAATTTTGGCATCGAGATCCGCGTCCGAGGATATGATGTGCTTGTCCTCCTTGCTGCCCAGCTTGCGCTGCACGACTTTTTTGGTTATCCAGTATTGGTGTTGCACCTCCGACTTTAACATATTTTCGTCCCAATTACACTGTGGGCAGAAAAAACTTTGACTAAGAAAAAAGCACACAAAGTCGACGTTCTGCGCCGACGCAAAATTCAGTTACAATAGCGTTGCCACATGGTCAGAAATATAAGGCCATAAGAATGGAATTTGTATTATACAAGATGCAGTGAAATTGTGAAATTGTAGTTAAAATATGTGCATTTACTGCATAAAATCGTGGCGTCGACAGAGCCTAATTGAGAAAATAATTAACTTTATAGAAATTCGTAGTTTGACGAGCTAAACAATGTTGCCAGACTTGGTGTTTTAAGTTTAAATTTCTACTTTTCATATTGGCGCCAAGCATTAATTTTATAAAAATAATAAAAAACTTTGAATATATGTCACATTAAAACTGAATATTAATATTAATATTAATATTAAATTATTAAGAAAATTATTTCATTATTGTGAATTTATAAGTTTTTAAATGGAAGGCTGGAGCATGTGTCGCTTTAGTTAGTTTTTGGCGCCATCCGGCAGTTTCTGTTAATTTCAGGCTGAGCTTGTACAGTGCCCACATCTGCTTGAGCAACTTGTTGCCACAGTTGGCGTTTTGCGCCAATTGGCGCTTTTTTGGTTTGCGCAGCCCACGCTTGCCTAATTTGTCTCGCGCCGCCAAAAGTTTCGTTCGATTGATGCAAGTTGCTCAATCAGTATCTCTTACACCGTGTCTAATTGATTAAACTTAAACGTTGCTTGTGTTTTTTATTGACAAAAATTGAATTAGGGGTTCTCATCGTTTATTTTAGTTATTTTTTATATGCAAGACGCACAAAAGAGTCGGAAATTGAAAACCGGTCATTTGTTGAACTAGCCTTTTGGAGCGCCATCTAGCGGACAGTTCCGGTGCACACGCGAGCTCATACATGTTGGCGAACCGAAGGGGCCCCATGGAGTTGTTGTTGCTCGCGCCAGAATTGTAAACAAAGCAAGTTGCAAGTGTATCTGAGAGCGCAGCGCAGTGCGCTCGCTTAGCATTTTGTTATTGCTTTCGTTTGGCGTTGCATGGGCTCGCGCCGCATATAAGCAATTTTGCCGTAGAACGCTGTCTCTCATTTTCCATACGGGCATCTGACTTGACATTATTTTTGTTCAGACTAATATTTGTGCAAGTGTTTTAAGAGGTAAGGCACGGTGCGCGCGTGTTTACAACTCTCTGCACATGTGATGAATGTATGTGTGTGTGTACGTGTGTATGAACTAAAGTTCGAGTGAATTGCAATTGCAATTGAAAGCGACATACACAACTTTGCGGCCATATTGCTAATTCGCTGGACAGGTAAGCTAAAGTTGCAACAAGATACAGTTACTTTCAGCTTGCAGCTTGGGATGCTACACACACAGGCAGACATGCATGCATGTGTGTGTGTGTGTGTGTGTGTGTGTGTGTGAAGAAGCTGAAGAAGAAAGTGAACAAGTGTGTGCGAATGTTTCTGCTTCTTGTTTAGTAGCGGCATCGGCATCGGCTACCTGACCAAAACGAGTTAAAGTTGGAGCTTTGCCACCTGCAGCAACGACAACTCCACCAACTGCCCCTGCCAGCGTGGGTGTGCGTATTTGCGAGTGTGTATGCATGTGTATGTGTGTGTGTGAGCGTAGTCTGTCCAAATTGATTGTTCGTTTTGTTATGATGATAATGTCTGGCCGCCTGTTAACACCAACAGTGCGTGACACGCTGCTGCCGCTGAGCTGAGCTGATCTGAGCAACTCCAGTCCAGACCCGTGCGCCTTGAGCACTTGAGTTTTGGAACTGATTGCAGCAACAATTAGATTCGGCTCTGCGCGCACACACCAAATCCACAGCAGCAACAACGGTAACAATAACAACAACAACAACAATAACTACATTCAGAATTGGAATTAAAATGAAAAGGTCATCCACGGGCACTTGCCGGGCTTAGGCCTCAGCTAAAGCTTAATGGGCGCAGCGCGAGGCCTTTTACATGCCAAAAAAAAACAACTACAACAACAACAGAAGAAAAAAATAAAATTTAAAGAAAAACTACGCCGCTGCTCGTTACTGACCCGTTATTGTTGTTGCTGTTGGTTTTTTTTCTTTACCAGCTTCAAAGCCATACTCCGCCTTGGGCTTTGAACGCTGCGCAGTCGCACTTAACAATTGTTATTGTAAAGAGCAACAACAACAATTACAAAGATTTCTCTGCACTTGATGTAGTTGTTGTTGTTGTCGTTGTTGTTGCACTTGCGGCTGTTGTTGTCAACGCCTGGTCACATTAATCAGTAACTGCGATTGCATTCGATTGCAGCAGCTGCGTGTTATCGATATCAAAGCTTGCCGTATATCGCTCATTTTGCATATGCATGTGTGTGAATATCTCATGCACGGCGTTGCCAACAGCAAAAACAACAATAACTGCAACAACTGCAGCGGTAACAATTACATTTTACTGTTGCATTTTTTCTCACACGACGCAAGTGTTGCTTGCAAGAAAAAAAATGTGAACATGGTTTTTTTTTCTAAATATCTGGCCATAATTTTTTGCCACTATTGTTGTTGTTGTTGGTTGTATCAAGTTACTGCTCTGCTCTCATTTGCATGCAGAATTGTTTGTTGTCGTTTTTTTCCGCTGATTATTTTTTGTGTCGCCGCGCGTTGCGGCAACTAAATTGGCCTTAATTGGTTGCCTTTTAGCTGCTGCTGGTGCTGCTGCTGCTGCCAACTTTTGCTGTTATCGGTCGTTGCCGGCCGGCCACTTGTGGCATGCAGCAACTTAGCTTTGGCTTTTGTTGTCGTTTTTTGTTTTTACTTTTTTTTGTGTATTATTGTTGCGCTTATTTTGATTTAATTAAGCAGCAGTTTTCATTATTGTTTGCAAATTGTGGGAAAAATCAGTGAGGCAAAAAACGCATTTCGAGAATTTATAGCGCCTGGCTGGCTGGCTGACTGCATTTTATAGCCGGTTGCATAATTCACCTAACTTGCAGCCGAAACTGAGCGCAAAAACAAGCCAATAAATCAAAATGCCATTCTCAAGCCCCGAAAGCCAACGGGCAACAACACCGGCTGCTGCAAGTGCTGTGGCACAGCGGTAATGCGCATGCAGATCGACTGACAGATACCCTTTTGACTCGAAACGCAACCGAAGGAATTTGTGAGCGAAAACGTTTTGACAGCTTAAAGCTTAAATGCATATTGAGCAATGATTAAAAGCTCTAAGCTGATGTTTGGAAATGGAAGAGGTTAAAAGAGTGAATTGTAGGTTAGGTTGAAGCGAAATTGATTTAAACAATATTTTAAATTAGTACTAAAAAGAAATTACATTGTAGACTAGTCTACAAATGTTATACTAGCTTCATGGATTAACAAATTCATATTAACAAATTTCATTTAATAAATATTCAAAATAAATAAAAGTCGGTTAAGTCAAGAGAAACCTTGAACCAGTGCCAATAATAATGAATATAATTACTGAATTTAATTATTATTTCATTAATGTCTACTAAAAGCAATCGAAAGACACATTTTAATATTGTGATAATAAAATAAATGTAAATATATTTGTAAATATATATTTCGGTTGGTTTTCGGTCTGTTTCCACTCCTGTGGCATCCCCATATAAATTAGATTGCCAACTATATATTAAAAATTCACATTTATTAATTAATTTATATTTATTATATTAATATTTTAGATTTATATGAAAAATATAATTTACTAATTAATTTAAACCCGATTAAAAGAAAATCTAATAATTTGAATTAATTAAATAAATTATAGAATAAATATAATTTAGTTAATTAAATATATAAATAATATTAAACTAAAATTTCAAATTAAAACTGAGTTCAAGCCAACTATATAAGTGAATTTCAACTCAATTGAAACAGTAAATATGTCGCTATAAATTATTTATGAATATACGTAAGTAATGTCAAATAATAAACGTATAGTTCAAGTGTAGGGTATTACAGCAGCAGCAGCATTTACAGCAAGCGCTCAGTATTCAGAGCATGTCAATGCAGCTATCTCAAACTACTTACAATACGAGCACTATATATGTCTGTACTTAAGCATGTGGGCTATGGTAATATTAGCCAGCCCACCCCTGCCGGCAGCTGTAGTAGGTCTACACACACACACACACACACACACTCATAATCACACTCATATACATATGAAAACGTAGTACAACATTTACCGTTTGGCAAGGTCTGTCAGAGCCGGCCAGCTGTGTGTTTGGCTCTAGCTCTGACTGAGATTCTTGCCCACCCATTGCACAATCTCGATCTATGTGAGTGTGTGTTGGTGTGTGTGTGTGTGTGCACTGTCAATAGGCCAGTGCCTAGTTTATTGAGTCGTCTAGGAGGGTTTGTTAACTGTCATGCCCACGTGACGAGGCCAAGCAACCGAAGCAAGCCAAGCTTAGCCAAGTCACCAAGTCACCAAGTGGCCAAGTGTCCAAGTGGCAATTCATTTTTGTTTTTCGCTTTTTTTTATGGTTGTGTTGCGTTGTGTTTTTCGCATTGTCTCCGGGTGTCGCTGATTAAATTACAATTTGTGTTGCAGCCTCAAGTGGCAGAGCGGAAGCAACTGTTGTAAATTATAAAACTATCAATGCACTCGCATAATGAGCTGGGCAGTTGAATTGACCCAATTGGTTGTCCACACACACACACACACACACCTGATGCCTCCTACATACGTGTGTGTGTGTGTGTGTGTACACACTGACCCACAAATAGCCTTGCCACTGGCCACTGCGAGAGGGGAGGGACTTTAAATATAGCTATCAGCTTTAAGTGGCAGAGTCAGAGTCAGAGGCACAAAATTTATTGATTCGCATTGGGAGCACTGAGCACTGAGACTTTCTTTCCATATAGTGGAGACAGACTTTCTTTCAGTGCTTATAGCGCTTATAGCTAAGATTGCGGAAGATGGAAGTGAAAAGTGCTCCGTGTAAATCAAAAACCAATGCAAATTGTCTCTGGTCTGCTCTCAAAACATTTCAAAGGCATCTCACGGATGCATCGCATTGCAACGTCTCGCGGCTTTTGCGGTTGCACAAATATTTACATACATATTGAGATATGCATATACAGACAGACGATAGATTTATTGAGACTACAGACTGCAGCAAAAGACGTGAAAAAAGTGCGTGGCTGGCGTTTTAATTAACCCATAAGCTCAACTGGCCAATTACTTTGGCTGCGACTAAGAGAGTTGGCCATGGCGGTGGGGGGCAAAGGAAATGGAGGGTTTCACATTTGCGCCATGACTTTCACTTTTTAGCACAGGAGCTACACACACACAGACACACACACACAGACTAGTTGTGTGTATCCACAGTCTGGGTTAATGAGGATGCCACATTGCTGCACATAGTTCGTGCCGCTTCATTGTGATTATCTATCTCGTTTGGCGTTGCACATTTTTCTTTTCGGCTTGAAGGAAAGAAAAACTGTGGCAGTCGCTTTCATGTAATTTATTTGTTTATTGTCTCTCCACGAGGCCTACACCCACCCCAGCAGCTGTTGTTACACTTGCACTTGCACAGCTCACGTCAGTTGTTTCTTCTTCTACTCTCTTCTTGTTTTTGTTTTTGTTTCATACCTGTTGCCGTGTGTTGTTAGCTGTGTTGCCTACCTGTCCACCTCCCACCTCAATTGCTGCTCGTTAGCTGAAGATGAACAAGTTTGTTTTTCTTTTTGCCGCTCTTGTTGTTGTTATTGTTGTCCAGGAAGCCGGCGATTTTTCATTGTTGTTGTACCGTTTTCCCTCAACCTGCCCCTCCCCCTCCACCACCCATTGCCAGCTCCAGTTTGTACAACTCGCTTAATTAGTTAAGGGCTCACTGTATTGCTCTTTTTTTTTGCGCCATCGCTTGACTTGTTTCGCTTTCGTTCTCACAAAAAAATAACTAAACGAATTTTCCAAAGATTTTCACATTCACATCTGCTTATTCGGCAGTGCTTCCTGTCTGTTTTCACTCACAGTAGTAAGCATAGTACGTGTGTTCCTGTCTCTGGCGACTTATCAGCCCATTGAACTGCTCTGCTTAGTTTGAGCTCATTTCCAGGAAACGTTGCTTCCTTTCAGCAGTCAGTCAGGCTGACTCTTTGGCCTTCCTTTCAATGACATAAATTGTGATAATATAATGAATGGCTAGATTTCTATATACTCACTACTCATCTCTTTAAGTGTCTTTAATAAAATGAATAGTTAGGTTTGTATATAAGTATCTTTAATATAAAGAATAGTTTGATTTTGATATACTCATCTCTTTAAGTATCTTTGCCGGCAGCTAAAGCGTTTCACTCGATTTTGAATATAGTATTCCTATTCAATTTAAACAATGATTTATATGGGCTTAAGAGTCACAAGTTGGCTGAGTTCGTTTTAAGCAATCCAATTAGATATTTTCATTATAAATCTGAATATCATTTTCATCATTAAGATTTAGATTTATTCTTCATTTTACTATTGTTATTAATTTGGAGTACACTGATAATCAAAAGCAAATCGAAATCAGTTTCAGGAATCTCACTATTATGAGAGATAAATATCGTAAGCAAAATATATATAGAATGATTATTTATACATTTTCATCTTCCTAATGGGTAGGTTTTATTGATATCTTGATGTTTGTTTCCATTTTTTATTATCTTATAATTATCTTATATTTAATCTTATTTTTGACTTTATATTTAGAATCTTTTCTGCAGTTGATTCCTTCAATAGAGTATAATAAATCTATAGAAAGAGTATAACAAATCTGTATTAAGAGTATCGTGAAACTATATAAACAGTAGTACAAATTTATTATAAGGAGTATTCCATTCTCTATTAAGAGTATAACATATCTATAGAAAGAGTATATCAAATTTAAACAGCAGATGTAGTAAACCGCAGCCCTGGGATAACACTCGAGTTCGTACAAGACATTGGGCTGATTCAGGGACTAAAGGTTTAGTAGGATGTACAATGGATGTCTTTATTCCCCAATCTAATAGTAATAATTATAATTGAATATACGGATATAACAATCTATGTAAAGAGTATAACAAATATATATGAAGACTATTACAAAGTCATATAGATTCCTTGTGTTGCTACAAACAGGCAACAATCGCAGCTTTAGCTGAACTATATTTATACTTTTGATGATGTTAAACTTCAATTGGTTCTAGTTAAAGTTAAATTCAATTTGGTTCTATTTATCTTGCATATGTAGATTGCAATTTAACTGTTATCCTCCTTCATCACCAAACTTACCTAACTCATAGATACATTTGCTTTTATTTCTTACAAAATTGTTTCAACTTTTAAAGTCATTGAAGCAATTTCTTATCACTCTAGCGACTCTAGAGTGTAGAATGGCTTGTGCGTATTATTTTAGCAATCGATTAACTTTTCAAGTGTATCTCAGCTTCGACTTGTTTATCTTGTTGCAGTTTTTTGTTGTGCTATTCTTTAACTCGCATTCTATTATTGTTTGTACATATATGGCTTGCCAGAGCTGGTTGAGTCATCTGGCAGAGCTGGCGAGAACTCGGAGCAGCATCGTCATCATAATCAAAGCGCAAAAAAAAAAACTTGATTTTAGTATGTGCAACGTTGCTGCAAGTTGGGTTTTGTTGTGCTGCTGGAGTAGGCTTTTGTGTGTGTGGTTTTATGGTTTGTTTTATTTTTGGCTTATTGTTGTTTTTGGCTTTGGTTAGTTGGTGCTTTGAACGTTTCTCACATGATTAAGCCAGATTGCTTACAGCTTGTTGACTCTGCCTGGCAGCATCTTCAGCTTGTTGTCTTCTCCAACCATCCATCCATCCGTCCGTCTGTCTGTCCATCTGTCTGTCTTCTAGTTGTTTGCCTATTTATAGCGCACTTGCATTTTGGACTTTGCTCTGCCTGGGTTAAGAACCATGGGCCCATGACGCAGCATTGCGCATTGCCTTTTGGCCAATAGCATTTGAATTGCTGTTACGATTTCCATGCTCACTCGAAGAGCTGCGTTGCTGCCCGCATCATGATGAAATCTCAGCCACTTGAGTTGCTTGGATCTGTAATTCTTACACTGTTCCCAATTGCCCGAATGCAAATGGAAAACAAATGCAACAAATTTTCATTATTTGCTTGACAAAATGTTGCGGCAAATGAGCAAACAATGATGGCTCGAATGTTAGTTGTGTTACCCTCTGTTTAGCTGCACCCCGTTGGGCATATATACTCGCATGATTGACCTAGTCGAGTGTTTGCTGCTTTTGGCATTCTTGAGTCGTTCATTGAATGCAATTTATGCTAATTGCTAATTGCATAATAATTCAATTGAACCAAACGGCCTGACTAGTCTTAGTTAGTGACTACTACTACTACTACTGCTATAGTGACTATAGTCAGGCACATTTCCGCGTTGTTAAGTAGCAGCTACTTCAACTTTTGCTGCATCTGCATCTGCATTCAATTCAATTACACAATTGCTGTTTGGCTCTTTGGTAATGCAAATTTTTCTTTCTTATATTTCCTTTGCTGCATTTTTTGCTCTTTAATTAAAGCTGCAAAACATTGTTTGCTTTGTGGCCCCGGCGATTTGGTCATTAAAAACACTTTATAAGTGGCCCCAGCTACACGTCTGTCTGGCCATAGTCTGGCTATTGGTTTATTGGTCTCTGTGTCTCTCTGTCTGTCTGATTGTCTGTCTGACTGTCTGTCTAGCCAGCACACACGCGGCGTATGAGTTATAAGCAACGTGTTTAGATTACTCATACGCCCCTTTGGCAACGCCTTAATTGAAAATACTACACAACAATTGCCAGCAGTTACAGCGGATATGCTAACTTGCCTAAAGAGTTTAATTGACTATTAATTAACGAGCTATCAATTTTACTGTAACTGAATGATAACTGTTTTAAGCATATTCAGTATTGAATGTAAAAAAACTATTTCAATTCTTGAGTAAATATTTGCTGTATACAGAATGAAGTAAATAAATAAAATCACTTGAATTTATGGTAGATATAATTGTAATGAATGAACTTGTCTTAGTTATTATCAAAGAAACTTTATGTGGTAATTAATATTAAGACTAAGAGCTTAGTATTTGTATATAAACCACGATCTTAAAGAAGTTATTCGTAGCTTTAGCTATGATTTTGTTTTACGCTTTTTTTGAGACAAGGATCAGAAATTATTTAGTTATTATTAAAGTCTAATTACTAATATAGTATTTGTACTATTATAGTATTTAAGGTACTATTATAGTATTAGTACTATTATAGTGATCTACGCCATCGTATACAAAGAAGAGAATATTATCTTAGACCAAATCAGCTGGCCAGTTACCCTCGAGTAGAATGTATCGCCCATCGCTATGAAGGATCTGAATACGGAGGTTAACAATTCTACAATTATAACCAAAACTATTACCCTTATACTTACTATTAGATTTTAAATATGTTTTATTATTAGATCACTATTATAATATTAGTACTTTTATAGTACCTTACAGCGGGTGTTAGCTGCTCTATTTAGTACAGAAGTTCCTCTTTATCTGTACTCAATGATATCTTTATTGTACTCAGTGAACTTCTACGAGTGTCTATCCCAGTTAGTGCTCCTTAGTTCGGTCGAATTGAACAGTCTTCTGGTTTCCAGCCTAATATTGTCTTAAGGATTGTGCCTACTGAATTTGACTGTTCTCTCTTGACAAACTGCTTCATTCACCTCTCTTACAAGTAGCTCCACACCTTGACATGAGCTACATCTCTCCGTATCATTTAGTAACCTCAGCTTGGCTCGACTTACTCCACAACTGATTACATATGTAATATACATTCAACTTCTTCAAGTAAAAACAACTAATTTTTAGCTTGAATTCACTTAAAGCTTGCTTTTGTTTATCTACTTATTTCGCTGGAAAACAATGGCAATCATATGCCATGGCAACAATCAGCTAAACAGTTTTACTGTAGTGTAACCAAAGTGTTTACTGTTTATAGTTAAGCAACTCTATTCAAGGGCATAAACGTTTCGGTGCATTGAAAACGACTACAACGAGAATAGGTTGTTAATTTTCACTTTGTCAGCCCAAAACACAATGCAAAAGCTGCGCAAAGAGAAAAAAAACCAATTTCAACATTTCCATTTTCAAGTTCATGGCTAGATACAAGCCAAAACAACGACGCGTCGATAGCTGCAATTTTTGAATTAGCCAAATTACTATTATTTGGCGCAGTGCACACACAGATATACAGATATGTATGTGTGTATACGTATGCACATCCGAAATTTTGTTAGCCTCGTTTATTCTGGCCTCGACCGTTGTGCAGTGTCTTGGCCAGGGTCTGGCTTTTACGTGCTGAATGATTTAATGTCCTTTTTGGCAGCCACGTCACACCTCTAACCCCACCAGCGACCCCTAAAACTAAACCCCAAACCTTTTGCAGTTGAAAATTCTTGTCTAGACTGCGGCAAATGTGATTTTTTTTTCTCCAGTTTTTCATTTGTTTTGAGGTTTTTTCTTTTCGGTGTTCGGCGTTCAAAAAGTGAGTTTTCCTATTGTTACATTGTCAGTTGCCCGAGGGCGCTTGAGAGGACCTTCATGCATTTTATTTCCGCTCCGGGCGTTACAATTTATCGCCCAGCGACATTTTGCACTTTAGTTTTGCGTGTCGACTTTTGCTTTTCGACTCTTTTTCCTTTTGCATGCAGCAAAAATTAGCCAAATATGATAACAAAAATTTTAATTTCATTTTTGCAAGCGGATTTTCAACTTGCCAGCGACTTTAACTGCAGTTGGCGTTGACTTCCTTTGGTGCAGGGTGACAGTAGAGTTCAAGGGGGTTTCTCAGTTTAGTTGTGGTATACCCTGTAGTATTGTGTGACTATAGACTGACTAGACTATATGTTTGTATATATTTTCACTATTTATTTTGTTATTTTATACAGTTTATTCATCTAATAATATACCTTAATTATTCGTTTAAATAAGTAAAGTTAAGTAAACTTTTAATACGAATCTCTTGGTTTTTTTCTCTATTTTCTGAGGCTTTTTAATTCTACATTAAATAATTTTTATTTTTTATATAATCAGTTTATAATTTCTATTCAAAATTCGTAGTTTTATATATTAATTAATGTTATTTAAAATTTGTATTATTTACCTTGACATTATATTATAACATATTAATACTGGTCAGATTCGTCCCTGCTGGGGTTTCCTCAATCCATTTCCTAAATGTATTCCATTTTTGACGTAATTTCATTTTTTTTTTCATTTATTACATTATTTTGACTTCAGATTAAAATGTTTTGTTCATATCTAACTTAATTAATATATCTTTTTATTTAGTGACATTAAATAATATATTAAGACTGGTCTGTTTAGTCTTTGCTGAGGTTTCTTTCATCCATGTCCTAAATGTAGTAAAGTTTACTGATTTTATTTAATTTTCTGTATTTATTATATTATTTTAACTTAAAATGAAAGTGTTTATTTCTTCATATTATATGTTAATTAATTTTAAACTTATATTGCTTCAATTATAAATTTCGCTCTCAACTGACCTCAGTTCACTTTCAATAAATATATGAATTTATATAGTAAGATGCGTTGTTTATACGACTATTCTATATTTTCAAAATATTACTTTTTATATTAAAAAAATTGAGTAAAAGTACTTACATATCTGCAGCTCTTATAGCCACTCATACAAAGAGATTTAGATGTTACCTGAGCTCAGGTTTGCATGTACAAATTATACACATTATTTCATATGAAATTCACTTCATTCAAAGCCTAGGATATCTTTTTTTGCAGCATGCCCAACAATTACAATCATAATTGTTGTTGTTAGTTGGTTCGCAATGGTTTTTGATATTTGCGTGCCTGGAACTGAACTTCAAAGCCAGCGATGCGCATAAGGCCGATAAGGTTGGCACAACTGAACACTGAACGAACCGAACACACACAAAGCCAAAGACTGAAGAGTGGTGTAGTCGTGTAGAGAGTGAAGACTGTGTGTAGAGCGAAGACTGGGGCAAGGGTTGTTGCATTGCATAAGCACATCAATCGTGGTGCCACAGACAAGTCCAAAAGGGAGAGTTACACACAGAGACAGAACAGAGAGGGAGGGATGGCCTTTTGCCGCAGGCCATATATCATGCAGACTATTGGCCACTGGTGCTGCTGTAGCTAGTGCCTAGAGCTGGGTCTGGGTCTTGGTCTGGGTCTGGGTCCAAGAGCCGGCTCATAACAACTTGCAATTAAAGTCCATGAATTGACAAGAAATGTTCACAATAAGAAATCAGCCGCAATTATGCGGCAAGACAATCGCACCACCGCACGGCCAGGTGGGTGAGGCTGCTGCTGGATTGGATTGGATGGATTGGTGGCGGTGGCTCGTATTTCACATTCTCCGCAAGAAATGCTGGACCATGATTTGTCAGTATCTGAAGTAGAGAATTATTTATCTGCATGAAGGTAACACGCAAAAAGATAAAAGACCAAAAAATGAGAAACAGAAAAAACTACATCTTCAAATTGCGCACAAGTTGCGATTAAGGTCAGTTTCAGCAGCTTGACCCGATTCGTTTTGCTGCCCCACCGCAATCACAATGAGAAAAACGCAAAGTTTGCAATTTAATTACAAACGGAAACAAATTAATTTCGAACAATTGAAATGAGCCACATTATTAGCAGTGGCCCAGCCCTGCCCTGTCTTGCCAAAGAAAAAGAGCAAAAGTCGTTGACTTGACTTGAGATGATCATCATAATGCTGCCTCATCATCATAATGACGTTTTGCACAAAGACAGCACGCCAAAGTTTTCAGCTAGCCCAAAAATTGCAATTCCAGCCAAATGACTTGGACTATACAACTTTTAACTTTAACTCTAACTCCAACTCTAACTTTAGCTTCAGTTTCAACTCTCGACTTCGTTTGCTTCGCTCATAAATTTTTCGTCTATTTTTAATGCTGTCTGTGCTGCTGCTGACTTAAACGCTCAAACGCTCGTTGTTGCCCAACGAAATGAGGCATGCAACATGCTGGGACTTTTGCCCAAATTCAACATTTCTGTTTACCTTGCTAAAAGTATGTACAAAATGTACCTCAAAGAGGCCAAGTTTGCTTTGAATTGCTGAGCCCAGTCTCACAACTAACTAAACTCCCGCTGATTGTTTAGATTCTATAAATAAACAGCGAAACCGAAATAAACTGATCTTAGTTCTATGCCTGGCTGAGCTGTTCTTAGATCTATGCTAACGCTTACACTTGAACTCAGTTGTTAGCTGGCAGTACATACAATTATCATGCTTGATTTTATTTGTTAAATACAGTATTAAGACTTGGGTTCCTTAAGGTCTTTGCTCAAGTTCTAAATTGCATTTTAATAGTTGCTTTAATTGGAAGAGTTTTCTTATGCCACAAATATCTACTCTATTTAATTGAATAGTATTGTGCTTAGGCCAGCTAAACTTACTTCAATATATGTATAAGGCATTACAATACTAAAGTCTAGAAGCGATTAATCTTCATATCGGTTCAGCTCAGTGGTTTTTCTGTATTGAAATGTTGCAACTTTTTTTTACATTTATTATTATTGCTTTATTTCAAACTTTCCGTATTTTCAAACTTTCTGTTTTTCATTATGCTTATTTTTTATTATTTATTTTGAATTTTCTACTTTCTGATCTACTCTTTTTCACACATTTTATGCTTAAAGGGGTTTTAAATGTTTTCCAGCTTTATTTTACATAATGTTGTACATATGTCGACTATGTATAGATTATAGGTCTCGGCTCAAAGTTTTACCACATGCAGCATATTATTTAACTTTGTTCAATGGAATGGTTTAATATCGGGTCGCGGTTCAATTTTATTTATGGTTTGAATTGCTGCAATATTAAAGTTTGCTTCTCGCCAGCTTGGATATAGTAAAAGGCTAAAATGTCACAGCTGCAAAATATATATAGAAATTTAATTAAAAGCAGTTTCTGACATATTTATGAGTTGGTTTTTATTTAATAATAGTAAATATAGTTTATTGAATAATGATGTGCCGGATTTTACTTTAAATAAAAACTCTTACGTTGTCTGAGCTTAACCTCATTTCTCTCAGCCTCAACTGCTGAATTCGCTCCGTTCGTTCGTACGTTCAGGAATGAATTCGCCTTCTTGAATTCGCTTTCTTGAATTCGCCATCCTTACTGCTCGCTGTTCTTGTTGATCTCGTTGTTGTCGAAGGCTGACGGAATCAGTGTGACCAACTTACACTAACATAGCGTTTATTTTCCTTTTGTTAAAACAATTTATTAACATAATAGTAATAGTAATGAAAGTAGTTTATTAAACTATGATATATAGGGTTTTACTTTAAATGTACTTCTTTTGGCGATTAACTCGTATGTAGTCTGAGCTTTAGTTATCTTAACCTCAAATTAAATTCGCTGTATGTTGGCTCGTTCGAGAATTCGCCTGCTTTAATTTGCCGTCCCTACAGTTCTTGTTAATTCCAATGTTGTCGAGGAACTAACATCACATTTATTTGGCATTTCTAAAAACAAACTATTAAAGCTTGCTTCAATTTACAACTAAAGATTAAAGTAGTGGAGTGAATAATGTAGCATAATCAATAATACAGTATACTAATGCTACTTCCCAGCTAAGTATTCACATAAAACATATTTACTTTAATTTCAAAATTCAATACACAACTTTAATAGCAGCTGCCTTTAAATGGTTTCCCTTTGCCATTTATTTTCCACTTCCACTCTGCATATACTTGAACTTTATCTCTATGAATGATTCACTATCTTAATCTCATTTCTCTGGCTTATCTGCTGCTCTATTTATTTCACAATTTACATATTTCTTTTGCCAAATTCAATTGGCAACAGTCGAAGTACAACTTGCGTAACTGCCATCATCGAAATTCAAGTTCAATCTTAAGGCTATCACAATTCTGCAATTGCTTTCGCTACTGCCCCCTCCCCCCTCACACTGGCCATCTCTCTATAGAGTAGAGTTTTCATTTAAATTTCCAATAGCGAAGCCGTTGCCAATGCGAGAAATCGCCAAATACAAAAGACAAGCAATAAAGATTTATAAATATTGAAGAGATCTCTAGAGAGACAAACAACAACAGCAACAACAGCAAAACAAAGGCAGCAAATGCTTTTGGGGCCTTGTGCATCGGGGCTCCACGCCCACACAATGTTTTTGGCGCTTTCATCAAAATGCACATAAATTTCAACAACTGCTGCGGCCAAGTGAGACGTTTGTAGCGCCACAGTCCACGGACCATGTGGGTGGTCAGAGCCATAGTGGAACTGGACCCACATAGTCACCCAGGGTCTCTCTAGCTGGCATTTGCATCTTTTCGAATTTTGGTTGCAGTTGCAAGCGCCGTTGGCAACGATTTCTAAAAGAAACAAAATTTGCATTTAATTGGACAGGCAGCAGCCTGATGTACGCCGTGAGAAGGTGAGTGTGGGGCGGGGTGGAGGGGGGCAGACGTGTCGAATAAGGGGGTAGGCGTTGACAAATTTCGTTTGTTCTTCTTTAGAGCGCCCCCTGGCGGTAGATAGTTCGAACTGCGCATCAATCAACGACATCTTTTCAATGTTTATTGTTGTTGTTGTTGTTGGTCTTTAGTTGTTGTTGTTGTTGCTCTGTGTGGCTAGATGACGTTTTCAGAAATTAAAAGAGCGATGAGTGAAAGTGAATTTTCGTGAGTGTGTGTGTGTGTGTGTGTGCGTTGTTGTTGTCAGTGCATTTGTTGTCATTTCTTTTGCCTAGTTGTAATGTGTAATGTTTGCAGCACCAACAACAGCAACAATCACAATCACAACCATAGTATATAGCAGCATCGTTGTCATCGCTGTCTTGGTCGCTTTTGATTGTCTTGCGATAGCCAATTGAGTTTTCATTTGTCAGTCAGTCAGTCGTATAAACGACCCAGCGTCTGTCAATGACACAGAAAGAGAGTTTTTTACTTAAGCATGATATGTGGCTTGTTGTAGTTGTTGTTGTACTTCTCCTACTTCTCTTCAGTTAGTTGAACTGATTAGACTTTTGTGTGTTGATCTGCGTTTTCACTTTCGTTTACTTTACTTGACTTTACTTTTTTTCAGTTAACGAGCTCAGATTTCCCATTGAGCTCTATCTATAAGCACGTGCCCGGAAATGTTTGTGGCGTCAATCAGTTGTTGTGCACAACACACCTGCAGCATCTTTAATCTCCCAACGCACCTCTAACCCGAGCCATTTCTTCACTTGCTCAGTTTTTGGGGTCAACAAATGTCCTTCAAAATATTATATGACACACCTTTTACTTTGCATTTGAACTCTCGAGCCACAGACTAATTATGTCGGCAATCTCTTAATTATGCCCCGCAATTTGTATAAGTGTATAAAGCGCCGCACCGTCTCAGTTTCAGTTTCAGTCTCATTATAAACAATTCTCGTCACTAATTACAATGTGGAAGAACAAATAAAAAAAGACCGAAAAACTAAAAGAAAAAACTGAAAAACAAAACCGAAAAAAAAACATCAACAAATGTAACTGGGTCAAGTCGCCGTTGTCGACGTCAGAGACTGACAACAAAATGTACTTATGTGTAGAGAAAAATTGTGGAAAAACTCGAGATTTTTATCTGCGGTTTTATTTCATGTAATTTTTTTTCTCTGTGTGTGTGTGTGTGTGTGTGTGTTTTAGTGTGCTTGGAGGTTGCTTAGCTCACGGGCGGCCCTTGCAAACCAAATTGAAATTAAGCTCAATTTAGCGCACGACGACAAGTGTTGGCGTCTTGCGGCAGGGGGAGGGGGGAAGTGGGGCTTACCAACGTCCTTGCAGCTGCAATTTTGCATATACGTATGTATGATCGCAGACTGTGGCCACTTTCCATGAAAATTGGAAAGGTGACAATTGTTCAATTGATTGCCATCAACAAAATAAAAGAAAACAAAACTAAAAGTAGCTACAACTACTGCCTTCCGTCCGGCCGTCCGTCTGTCCGTCTGTCAGTCCGTCTGTCAGTCTATAAAATTATTTCGCGAAAGTTGTCGCATAATATGGCAAAAGTGTTTACTTTACTTTATTATTATATTATTTTTCAGTTAGTTTCTTTTACTATTAGATTGTTTGCTTTATGCTCCAGCTACAGCTCAAGCTCAACCTCTTCACTGCCCACCTGCCTCTTGCCACTTGCCTCTTGCCACTTGCCACTGGCCACTGGCCACTGGCAGTGAGTCGTTGCCACATTTCACAGCCATAATTCAACTAATTAAATGCACATGAAAAATTCAGCACTTCAAATGGCAAAAAACACAACGACAGACAAACCAAAAAGACAAGAGACTTTTATCATTTAACTCAAAACGCACTGAGAAATATTTCAAATACGAAATGTACTCGCACGAAATGAATGAAATCATTGAAGTGAAAGAGCCAAGTGTCTCTTCGAATGATGGGGTTCACTTTGGTGGCCATGGGAAACATCCACATTTAGCCGTATCTAATCGAAATACGAAATACTATACAGTACGTAAGTAGCATTCATTTATGTGAATGCTGCAAATTACGAGTTGGCGAAATGATTGCTTATTTCCAGAGAGAAGCTAATGAAGTCATACATCACATTCGCTATAGGCCTATAGCATTTGTATAAGAATTTGCAGAGCGAAAGAAGTGCATTTACTTTTAAAATAAAAGAGTGATTATTTTGTAATAATTACTAATTTATTTAAAAGATAATTGTGTTGATTAATATGACTATATATTTATTTACATTTTATATTATAGATTTGCAAATGTAGAAAGCCAAAATTGTAATATATTCCATGACAGCCAAGGGTCATATATGTATAGGGCAATAATACGTGCAATTATATGACAACGAAAGATCATATAAATATAATTGTCATTAGGTTGCCATATATATGTATGCGTGGTCATATGTCCGAAGTATATGACAACGAAAGGTCATATAAATATCCATATCCATAAGTCATTAATATGATGTCTTCTATATTTGTATGTCATATGTTCGAATTATATGACAACGAAAGGTCATATAAATATCACTATCCATATGTCATTAATATGATGTTTTTTGTATTTGTATGTCATATGGCAATTATACGTGGTCATATGTTCGAATTATATGACCACGAAAGGTCATATAAATATCCAAATTTATATGTCATTAGGTTGCCATATATATGTACACGTGGTCATATGTCCGAATTATATGAAAACGATAGGTCATATAAATATCCATATCTATATGTCATTAGGTTGCCATATATATGTACACGTCGTCATATGTTCGAATTATATGACAACGTTAGGTCATATAAATATCCATATCCATATGTCATTAATATGATGTCTTTTGTACATAGATGTAAGTCATATGTCTTTGGTCAAATGGTCAAATTATATGACACGGAAAAGTCATATAAATATCCATATCCATATGTCATTAATATGACATTATCTGTCCGATGTATACGACAGCTAATGCCTTAAGGCATTATACTGTTGACTGCGCCCTTTTCGACTCTTTAATTAGATGACTTACATTATTGGTTTTCTTTTTTTTACTTTTCGCTTTAAAAATGGTTAAGTAAATCGCATTTTATTTAGTTGCAATGAGGAAATAAAAAGAAGTTTCTTTCCCCATTGTAAGTTCAAGATTCTCTTGCGCAAATCTGCATCGCATTACCCAGACCCTTGAGCTGTATCATTTTAATAATCAAGCGGACAATTCGATTTCTGAGTTTCGTGGCAGCCACTGACCCAACTGAAAGCCTTTCCAAATCAATTAGCGCTGACCCCAAGTATTACCCCAAGCTCGCATTAATAGCCAAAGAAAAAATCCAAAAAAATACCCCAAAGAGGCGAGTCAAGGTATATTCCAAATCTCCCGCTGGCAGCTAAACAGAGTATTTTTTTTTAACTTCTTTTTATTATCAATTGAAACGATCACAAACACGATATTGCCCTAGGTTGGGTTTAAGTTTATTTCGTTTGCAGTGGTTGTTGTTGTTGGCCGTGGTTGTTGGCTGTGTTGCTGTTGCTGTACAGTAGCTAAAACTTTCACTGTAAATTTCATGTTTAGAAATTTACTTAAAAGGACGCACATTTTGTTTGCCATTCATTATGCATTTGTCAACATGGGAATTGTTGTGAGTGTCAGACGCACACAACGCTGCGTATGAGTAATGTGGCTGGGAGTTTTTGCATCGACATCGGCATTATATGTCGGTTTTGTAGTCGATTTTTAACGCTAATTGCCAGCATGACTTTAAATTCTTGCCACTTGGCTGTATTTTGTTGTATTTTTTGCTGCTGCCACAATTTATCGCTTTATTATTGCACGCAAATGGCAAAATTAGCAACGGCCAAGCGGCCAGCTGCAATTATAGATATGCGGCCATAATACCCGACTCCCCCCGCCATAAACGGATTGCTTGGCACCCCAGATACCCTGGAGTAGACCTGTTTTATTTAGTTGTTTTATTTTCATTCTGTTTTTGTTTTTTTCGTGATGTTTTATTTTCATTTAATTACTGTTGCAGCTGCTGCTGCTGCTGCTGCTGCTGTTGTAGCATTAATTGGCTTGTTTTGCTTAATAATGATTATTGGTTTTTATGGCTCTTTGATTATGCGATGATGCATCGAAAAACCTGCCATGGATTAGCGCTAAGTCCGGCCTATAGACAACGGGAAAGCCAACAACAACAACAACAACAACAACAACAACAAATGCAACAGCAACAGTAACAATAACAACTTAGTTGTTGTCGGTTTGGTGTTGAGCATTTTGTTGCTCGTGTTGTTGATGGCCTGTCAGCCAGTTAGTCAGTCAGTCAAATGGCCAGACAGATAGGCGCAAAACTGTGCCTGACTTTTGTGGCCAGTTGGGAATTGGAAGTGCTGTCTTAATTATGCAATGGGCGCAATTGAAGACAATTTAAATGCCCGCCAGTTGTGAAAAACAAACACAAGAGAGAAAAACTGCCACAGCAGTAATAAGAAAGGCCAGCAATACTACTACAATCGATGCAATCACAACATATAAATACTCTTTTGTGTGCGGGAATGAATGCACTTGAACTTTGTTTAAAAAATAAATAAATATAGTGAGTAATAAATAAATTAAAAAAATAATGAATAAATGTAATAAATAATAAATAAATATAATAAATAATAAATAAATATAATAAATAATAAAAAACTATAATAAATAATAAATAAATATAATAAATAATAAATAAATATAATAAGTAATAAATAAATTAAATAATCAATAAATAAATATAATAAATAAAAAATAAATATAATAAATAATAAATAAATATAATAAATAATAAATAAATACAGTAAATAATAAATAAATATAATAAATAATAAATAAATATAATAAATAAATATAGTAAAAAATAAATTAATATAATAAATAAATATTATAAATAATAAATAAATATAATAAAAAATAATAAATAATCATAATAAATAATAACTAAATATTTAAATTAACTGGGACTTCTAATGAATTTTTTGTACTTTTTTAAACAAAGTAGTTTGTTAAAAAAACTGAAAAATAAATATAGAATTTTCAAAGAAGCAAATACAATATCTTTAAATGAGTTTACTTTAGTTGAAACAACTATTCGTGTAGGCAGAAGAACCTGGTTATTTTTCAATGAAATAAAGAAGATAATAATACAAAAATTTGCCATGAAATTAATTAGATATTAGTACAAAAATTTGCTAAAACAGATATACAATTCCGAAGAACAAAAATTATTTCATTCAATTCAACTTTTAATAAGTCAAACCTTTTTAATGACTGCTGAATATTATCGGAAAAAGATTTATGTGGCCTCAAAGAAGAAGTTATTCCTAAATTAAATAACGATACCGCGTTCTATTCCTTCTAAATTTTAAACAATTATTTAAATTATCAACCCTTCTAAGCACAAACTAGGCGAATCAGTGCAAACACCCTTTGCTAGTGCATACTTAAAGCTTTAATTACTTCACTGCCTGTATGGAAGTGGAAGTGGAGCTGTCTTCAACCTTTGCAGCCTGCACTTGATCAAAAAAAATAAGAAGAAAAAAACCTAAATGCAGTTCAAGTGGACAGTTGAAGCTTGGGGCGCCAAGTGGACAACAAATTATGACAACGACAATGATAATGATGTTTGCCGAAGCTGATAATGATGATTATGCAATGGAAAGCATCGCCAATGCACCTCACATGTAGAGTTGAGAATTGAGTGAATGAATTGAAGCGGCCGGCTGTGACTCCTGTCAGCTCTTGACCTCATTTACG